>LPNX010593239.1:557791-589560 GCA_001517045.1 Pseudotsuga menziesii | reverse complement strand
TTCCTCCAAAATTAATCAATATTATTTTATTATTTTAACTATTATTTTATTATTTTCCTTAGGAGGCCCATTTTAGACCCCAAAATTCCTCTAATATGATATTGTAAAGTAACTCCTAGTTTCAATGCAAACCTCAGTTTATAAGCTAGGACCTAGTTTGTAGAATCCCTAGGTTGACCAATCACTTTAATGTCAAATGCAATGTCCCCATTAAGTGATATATAGTACCAAGCATTCACACCTTTACAACTTTGCAATTTCATCAATGACCTTGTAGAAGCCCTAGATTCTACTTGTAAACTCTAACTTGTCTCTAAACCCTAGCTTGTAGACTAACTCCTAGTTTGCAACGTAAACCTTAGTTTGTAGGTTAGGCCTTAGTTTGTAGAAGTCCTAGGTTGAACAATCACTTTAATGTCAAATACAATGTCCCCCTTAAATGATATATAGTATCAAGAATTCACACCTTTATAATTTTGCAATGTCATCATTGGCCTTGTAGAACCCCTAGATTGTACTTGTAAGCCCTTTTTTTGTCTCTAATACCTAGATTGTAGAGTAACGCCTAGTTTGAAATGTAAACCATAGTTTGTAGGATAGGAGCCAGTTTGTAGAATCCCTAGATTGACCCATTACTTTAATTCAAATTAAATGTCCCCGTTAAGTGATATATAGTATCAAGCAGTTACACGTTTACAACTTTGCAATTTCATCATTGACCTTGTAAAAGTCCTAACTTGTACTTGTAAACCATATCTTGTCTCCAAACCCTAGATTGTAGATTAACTCCTAGTTTGCAATGTAATCCTTAGGTTGTAGGATAGGCCCTAGTTTGTAGAAGCCATAGGTCGATCGATCACTTTAATGTAAAATTCAATGTCCCCATTAAGCTATATGTAGTATCAAGCATTCACACCTTTACAACTTTGTAATGTCATCACTGGCCTCATAGAATCACTGTCATGTAATTGTAGACCCTATCATGTATCTAAACCCTATATTGTATATTAACTCCTAGTTTTCTATGTAAACCTTAGTTTGTAGGCTAGGCCCTAGTTTCTAGAAGCCCTAAGTTGATCGATCTCTATAAACTGATTATAAAGTGCAACATTCATATGACCACTTTTAGGGAAATTGCATAACTAACTCGATTTTGACATATGAAATGTAGAGTTAAAGGTTCATATCAGGATGTGACATATAGAGACCATATATAGAATACCAATTTATTCCCCAACCATATTAAACACAATATAGATCCCTTCATACAATTATGGTATACAACTCATTTAGTATAGGAGTCAAATACATGAAAACTAGTGATTTAATAACATGGAATTGCAAGTGTTTCACATCTAGATTTCTTGGATTTCGAGCCACAGGGCATAGGGACATGAAATTACAGAGTAAAAATTCATATATGGCTGTCACAACATCATCAAACTTAGAGAACATCCCTCATACAAATATGATATAAAGCTACTTCAAGATTGAAGCCAAATCCATGAAAACTAGTTATTCAAGAGCATGGGAATGCGATCCTCTAACATATGTATTCTTGATATTTAGACTTACAAAACACATGGACATAAGAGTACAGATCCATACATCATATACCCAATCTTTGGAATCAAATATACTCATCACAGTGCAAGAACCACGTTGACAAGTGCACCATCAAATGAAAGTGTGGGGGTATGGAGAAGAAGGAATGAGAGAATAGGGAGATAGAATTGAATTAGACTATATGGACCTTCAACCTAAAACTAAAACACCGTCTGAATGGCCTCTCCATCAACGAACTTGGAAATGAATCCAACTCCCTCGAAATTGGTTTACAAGCAGGGAGAGTGAACACTCACTGTGCAATGGACAAGCAAAAGCTCTCCAAAATGCCAAAGGCCAATTAACAAATGATAAAACTCCATTCTCCTTCCTCATGAAATCCTTTTATTAACTTCATGATGCCTCCTAAGGTCTAATTTCCCTCCAACTCATCTTATTGGTTTAATAACTCCTATGACACTTGTCTTCCTCTTCATGCTCCATTTCTTTCCCCAATTCGAATGGCTGACTCTAACTCCCAAATTTGACCTCTTGGTGGCTATTTTTATCCCTGTCATGTCAGATTTGTCATATGTATGCAATCAGGTCTTAATTTTTAATACTCGTCATAGAATCTTTCATCATTTGTTGTCATAGAAGGGCATGTAATCTCCTTCCAAGTGGCACATATTGTCTTCTAGTCTCTTCCTCTTCCATGGGAGTTACTCTCCTTTACTAATTCGAACTCCTTGGATAATTACATGATATTTGACACCAAATTACCCTCCAATAACATTACATTACCCATGGGTTCGAATTTGGATGAAGATCATGCCAAGTGTGTGGGGAATCTAGTCACCCAAAGGCTCCACAAGCTTCCAAGTGTTTTCATGAATCAATGCCACCTTATTTTCTTAGAATTTATTATTTATGTGACCCCTTTAAATATGAATATGGTAAACTAAACTTCTTTTGGGTCCCATAGCCCCTTTATTACAAAATTTATGTGTCCATCACAACCTAGGGAACTAGTAGGTTGGTGAAACATTATTTGCAAGTAGTCTTATTTGAATGGGGACATGACATATTTAGTCATATCAGTCAATTGAGGAATCAATGATGTTGTCCAATGAGGAGGTAAGGGACAATTGAGATGGTTATCTTGTGCTTCTCAACTCCTGAATCAAATTCCTAAGTTGATCCAATTCTTGGTTGAGGTCTTCTTGAGGGTTTTGGTTTAGGTTAGGATGGACATTTTCTTACGGAAGTTGGTTTTCTCCAGGTGATTGTTGCTCTTGTGGTTCAATGGTCTACAATTAATGAAAATTTTGAATGTTTTAGACAATTGTTTTGTTAAAAAACATGGTTATTTGAATTTGTTTTGTTGAAAAACATGAATACACCATTATAAACTTGAAAAAACAAAAAAAAATTGAAGGGCACATACCTTCAAGTTAAGGTCGAATTGGTGGACGGTGATTACGTGCATGTGGTGTTGGAGTGTCCAAGCTAGTTCATGGGTTGTTTTGTTACAAAATAACCTGCGAACAAGTATTTTATTTTTTAATCTTTGACAAGAGAATACATGCACTAGTAGTGCATACACGTTAGTAACGTGTGCGCACTACTAGCGGGCACATGCTCTTTTTTAAAGTTGACGTGAAGGTTTGGAAAAGACAAGCAAGAAGTGCATGCATGCATCCTTAATGTGTGTGTGCATCCTTAATGCATGTGCACTTATGTTTTAAATCTGTCCACGCGCTGTCATTGCAATACTTTTGGGGAGAAACCTCATGCGCAAGACACACACACACACACACACTCTCTCTCTCTCTCTATATATTTTATCTTGACATATATCAAAATCTTAAGATATAGATATCTTTTGTTCCTACTATAACATTTTATTGTCTTATCCATTTCGAAAAAAGTTTTACATTGTACTTACTTAGACTAAGATCTACAATCTAAAAATAAATAAATAAATGTTTGATCTTGTTAGGTCCCTCAAAACTTGCACTAACTGACCACTTCATATTTTCAAGGTTATAACGACTTTTAGAATATATATATATATATATATATATAACGACTTTCAGAATATATATATAATATTAAAAAAAAATAAAAACAATTTCACACATTAAATAATTTGTTCTCTACAACTACTCACTTTTAAAAAAATAAATTTCATCATTTAGGTACCCAACAATTGCATTAATGGGAGCATATACATTATGTTTTGTGGAAAAAATAACACACCACTTTTAGAAAGACTCAAATATCACATTGTCATACAAAAAATGCATCGATACAAATGATGTATTCTAGAAGCTAATTTGATTTCCTTCATTTCATTTTCTAAAACCATATTCTAATTCATTGTGAAAGTACTTCTAATCGCTTGGGCCGATTCAAGATATTGTTATTTTTCATGTTTGTATTGCTGCTGACATGTCGTGAGAGAACATCATTCATTTACACTCACCCATTCATTTGAATTCTAAAATGAATACATGACAAAGAACGAAAATGAAGTAAGAAATTCTACTTGTGATGTTAAAAATGTATAAACCTTTGCATATTATCTATGAATTTATGCTTGACTCAGACATGGAGGTTAATTTTCCATTAGATGAGCTCCTTTTAAGGGATATGGAAAGTTATCTTGCTAAGCATCTAAATCAAGTTTACAAAATGTTAAATAATCCAATCAATCGATGATTGTGTTTGAAAACAGTCCTAGAAATTGAAGTAGCAAATCTTGCATGTAGTGGAGGGATTGCTACTGATGGTGGCACTAACCATGGTAATTCATGATGCAAATGGATAAAAACCAAGAATGAAAGTAGAGCCAACAAAAAACCCCATCAATCCCTAGAAATTTACCCAAAAGCAAATATAGTGAACATAGTCCAAAGTAGGGAAATGGACCAAGCAAAATGCCAATAAACACACCATTGAGATGATTGCCTCTTGGATTCTAATGGAAGAGCCCAATACTATTGTTCTTCTTGATTTTGACTACAATAATGAATATTTTAGTAAGGGTTGTCTTGATCAATACAACCTTCTCGTTGTTCAAACACTCAACCCATTTTTATCTCCTCTATGTTGAAGGATATTGATCTCACCTAGTAAAGATCAAGATTATGATAGTAAATTTGACACACAGGGAAAGGAGTTCATAGCCAAGTTTTATGAACAATTGAGGCTGCAAAACTATATGTCTTTCCTACAATAGCAAAATATTAGAGGAATTACCAAACAAATGATCAACAATGAGACACCTAATGCAATCAACAACTCTTTGAATGACCTCATGACTTATAACTTCAACAAAGAAACACTATGTCAATTGAGATCATAAAGATTCATTAACATTAGACATTTAGGTTAAGCAACAACAACCTAGAAAGAATATTCAATTAATCATGAGCTAAAGATTCCCACCTTCACTCATAATGACATGACAAAGGCCAACATTGGGTTGTGAGTGCGGTGAATGCAACATATGAAAGACAAGTTTAGTGTCTGTTACCGGTTGAAATGGAAGGCCGTGCCACCAGTGAGCATATGAAGAATAAGTGACCACTGTCACCTTAGTCACTTATCCTTAACTGATTTCGAAGCCTAAGCCTCCTAGGAGGGAGTCCTATTTGACCTTGCAAAGACACTAAGGAAGAGTATTCTCTTCCAAGATTGTTAAAGATCAGTTCCTAATGGAGTCTAATACAAGAGTGGGAAAAGAATATAATACCTTAATGGTAAGCAAGTAACAATCACACGATAAACAACCTTATAAGCGTATTATGATGGAAATCATGAGTTCGTTTCATTAAACAATATTTTCATTCATTAACAGTAATATGTACTCATACGAATGTGTAAGTTAAATAAGTAAGTAATTTGTAGTAGTATTGGTGCAACATCAATAATGATTATCAATCATGGACGAATGGCAACAATGAACATTACTTTGACCATACTCATGTTAAACTTTAGTATGATAGTCCATAAAATTACATAACTATAATCACTAACTTGTGGAATTAATAGTAAGGAGAAAGCTAATAATTTACATGCAATATGCACTAATGAGTCAATGAAGACTGGAGTCGTTGCTAAACCTAAACACACAAAATACTAACTTTCTTACATATCTCGTGTGGGTTTTCATGCAACAACGAAAGGAGAATGAACCTAGGGCAAACCGCGGGTGAAGAAGAGGGCCAACGAGGTGGTAAAGGGAGCTAGCACGGGGGCTTCACTTGTTGACCAATATCCTATCACGTTAGTTCATATTGTGGGTTTTAAAATTATTAAAAATTGAACCAATATATTGTAGATATTGGGGGGATGAGGGGTTTAAGGTGGGGGTGGGTAGGGTGGTTTATAAGGATTGAGGTATAAAAATGGGTGGGGAGGAGGTTTTAAGTATTGGGAAAGGGTTTAAACAAAAAGAGTTTGGGTCAATATCTTTGAATAAGGGTATTCTTTAATATCCCACGATCGCACGTGCTATGTGAGATGTTCACTAAGTGAAGTCCCCGTGGGAGCTAGCAACGAAGGTGTGGAGGTGTGAGGAAAAGGTTCCGTGAGGCTGGATGAGTATGGCGGTCACGTGGGTTGTGTGGAGTATTGGAATAACATTCCAAACTACGGGTTTCCCTAAGGCCTACCCAAGAGCGGAAATGAATCTAAGGAGAGGGAACTGCGAAGGCAAGGTCAACAGCGAAGGGAAGCAAAGCTTGGGGAAAGAATAGGCGGCTCATGGGGGGAAACTGCAGGAGTAAAGAAAACCAACAGTAGTGCTGCGATGGTAGCCATGATGAGAAGCGAGGTAAGATGCGAGAGAAGAGGCGGGCTAGTGAGAGGTAGCTGTGAAGGGAAGGATAATGGGATGGCAGACTTGAGGGTGGAAAAGTTGCGGCGATGGAAGTGGGAGTGACAGCGTGGGCTGAGAAGGTAGCAACAAAGGTTGTAGTAGGATGTGGTCAACGAGGGTGAAAGAAGGGACCACTAGATGCAGCGAAGGAGAAAGGTGGGCTAATGCCAATGGAATAAAATGCATGCCAGGGAGGGAGCGCGTGGATTAAAACTCAGGTAAACAAATGAAATGGAAGGAGGGTGTTGGATGGACTGAACATACATGTTTTTTAAGCTCAGGCGCTCGATAGAAACGATGGGCATTGGGCATCGAGGAGGAGTGAAGGGGCGTGTTGCGGGTAGTGGAAAGGTAGCAGTAGCTGTGAATCGAGTGGATAAGGTTTAGAGAGTAGCCTGCGGGGAAAGGTGGAGGGAGTTCGTAAGATAGCGGCCGACAGTTTAGAACGAGAGTTTGAGTTTTGGCGAGGACATGAAGGAAGCGAGGTTGCTACAAGACGGTGGAGGAAAGTGACATCACATGGGGAGAAGGAGCAGTGAGCTATGGCAGTTCGGGAAGGCTAGGAAAAGTGTTGAGGCTAGCGAGGGTGGATGTGGTCGCTGCTGCTTACAAGGGAGTAGCAACGAGGGTTTGGAAGGTGGGTCTAAGCCTAGCCTTGGCCCTAAAAAGAACTAACCTAGAAACTAACTAAGCCGAAAAAAACCTGAACTAACACTATTCTAACTTAAGCTAAATACTAACCTAAAACTAAGTTAGGGTAACCTAAGACTAACCTTAGACTAGGTGAAACCCCAAGGCACCCTCCTAAGGAGATGTGTCATGAGGAAGGTAAATGTCTATCCTACGACAAAGTGCAACTCTAAGGCCACCACTAAGACTCATACGTCCACACCCACCAACATCCAACAGAAAGGTAGGAAGCCCAACCTCCTTGTGCTTGTGTTCATTCAACTAATCGAAGCATCACCAAAATTAGAAATTCACCAAAGAATTAGCAGAAAAATAGCTTGCTTTAACCATAAAACTTCCTCACAAGGAGTGCATCCATCCAGAGAAACCCTAAGAAGGGTAAAATAAGTGCATAGTGATTTTATCCCATAAGTTCTAATTTAAAATGAAAGTGAGGAGATTTATTTATAAGATCTTACACTCACTTTTACAAATTAAATCCAGGCCGACATGCCTTAAAACAAGCAAATTCATAATTATTAAATGTCAAATTAAAATTAAAAGAAAATAATAATAAAATATAGATTAAGGTAGGCCACTTGGGGTATTTGCATCTCCATGTGCCAAAACACGCTCAAATAAGTGAATCGCTTAGAACAAAAGGCCAAAGCGGGCTGGAGAAAGGGCGTTATGCCCCATCTAACCCCTAGAATACTGTAAAATCCCTCAGCACACTCCTCAACGTATGGAAACGACACGACATGGAGGATGCCTTCATCTGAGGAAAGAAGGCCAAGGAGAGCAAGGACCCACTGACTGAAGGGCCAGGAGGGTGTATGAAGTGGCCATGACTGAAGACTAGTGTCTCATGGCTGAAGCAGAGGCCACCAAAGTGCGCAAGAAGGGAATGGAGCCATGAGACCCAGTAGTCAACCTTTAGGGGCCCCAAACACCAACCCTGAGGTTAAAAACCTCTTTAAAAGGGCATTCAACAATGCCATTAAGCCATAGTACCCTTAAATGAGGACCAAAAGGTCCATCCATGACCACCATCGCTTAGTAACACCCCTCTTGGCCGAAAAATTTGGCCCTCTCTCCCTGGGGTACACTTGAAGGTGCGTTGGGTACAAGTGTATCGTAACAGTGCCTATGAAAATCATATAGGAGTTATGCATATCGACTCCTCTAACCTTATCACAACAAACATATATTACCTATATGGGAGTGTCACTCAAAGAGATGTCTACTCCTCCAACTTTATCACAACAAACATATATTACCTATATGGGAGTGTCACTCAAAGAGATGTCTACTCCTCTAACCTTATCACAACAAACATATATTTCATTGAAAATATGAATCCAATGAAAAAAATGTAAAACCTACCTCTTTACCAAACAAAGATGGACCCCTCAATAAAAAGAAACATCTTTAAAGTTGGCAAAGAGCAATATGCATCCTAATATACATATAAATGTTGTAGCGATGCATTGCTTTCCATTAGATCTTACAGTAATGGAGATCTAATGGACAGCGATGCACCTATTGCTACTCAATATCTAAAAAACATCAATACACCCGCGACAACATTAAATACTTCATAGCTAAGTGCATATTGTTAGCCCTTTATGTTGCTTGCTGTTCGTGCGCATCGAACATAGGCCATGTCTATCTCGAATGTTATAAACTAACCTACGGCAGTTAATATTCTATCTAAGTTTGAAACGTCAACATGCGACGTGCATCGGTTACTTTTGCTTAATCCAATAATAAACCACGTCACCAGCGAAACTTCGAGTGCGTTGACAATTGATCTGCTGTACAAGATATCTTGAGCGAGAATAAATCGGAATGTCCGTACATATCGGTAACAGACCAGGGCAACCAGCCGCGTTTTTCGTGTCACCAACTCCCTTACGCAAGCAAAGCAATGCAATGGATATACTCTCCCACCTCATCTTCTTATCCGCCAGCTAGACATTTCCCTGAAAATCTTACCTCCATCACCTCTCATATAAATGTTATGTTATCTCCTCTAACAAGTACATAATTACACGCTATTTTCCTCTTTGCATGTCTCTCCGAATCTTTGATTTCATGGGTGGCTGTGTTTCTTGTCGATCAATTCATCTTCCCACTGCCAAGTTAGTGGTCCTCGAAGAAGGCGCTGGCGGGTGGATTAAGGAGTTCCCAAAGCCCGTGAAGGTTGCTGAAATATTGAGAGAGAGGCCCGGCTTCTTCATCTGCCATGCCGATTCAATGCGCTACGATGAATATGTTTCTCCCCTTTCAGCAGAGCAGGAACTACAACTGGAGAACCTCTATTTTCTGCTTCATGTAACCAAACTGCGCCATCCTCTGCCGGCATCTGATATGGTTGCTTTGGCCGTGGAAGCCACCGCTGCCATGGAAAGGAGCCACCGCTTCTCCAAGAAATTAGGACGACGTTTCTCCAAAATCACGCCGAATCTGATGATGGCGGATCAAGAAGTGATGATGGTGGATCAAGAAGTAGAAGTAGCTGCTGCTTGCATCAATCATCATGAATCAATATCTTCTTCTAATTCTCAGAGAGGCGAGAGGAAGAGTGAGGGATATGATTCACAAACGTTGGAATGCCGGAAAAGAGTGGAAGCTGGCCTGAGAACGCGGCCTCTCCACTTATATAAATTGCAGCGCGTAGCGTCCTCAGGGCGGAAATTCAAATGGGTTAATGGCGCTACCCTGAGAAGGAATCTTTCAATCATTCCCGAGGAGGTCTTCACATCATGATCTGATAATGCAAGAATTTAACTTCATCGAATCATTGCCGCTGATCATTGAAGCAGCACTTGTGAAGATTTCTTCTGTCGATTATCGGGGTTGGGCCGTGTATTTGGTTCGTTTTCCATTGTTAAATATGAAGGGATTTACAGTGCGGCGCCGTGCTTAAGTTTACGCGGACAGGAACTCGCAGTCGAACCCAAACTCTAGCGAAATACACGTTCCTCCGATTTAATTTACGCGTCGACTTCAATTTAATCATTATTCGAGTTGTTATTCCATTTAAATACTTGATGGTCCTTTTAATTTTTTTCTATATATTTTAGGGTTTCAACCCTTGAACATTTCTTTTCTTTAAGGAAGTGAACATCAATGTATCTGAATCACAATATTTATTTATTAATTTCTCTTTCAGTCCTTTGATCTCCAGAAATTCGGGCTACCGACTTTATTTTATAAATTTAGAAATAAATATTTTCGTTTTCGATAAATCAATTAAATTGTTATGATAAGTTTTCTTAAAATAAAAATTAAAAACTAATGCCCCTAAGATGACGGGAGAAGGATGTGGTAGGCACGTTGGCCAATGTGTCCTCCAAAGAATGGTGAATGCAGGCATGCTCCTGTCTTGTTCGTTAGGATGAGGCTCTCTTGAGATGCAGGTTTAGTCCATTTCTGTTGAGGTAGCTCATCGTTTCTTAAGGTGAAGAGAGCTAATATATATTCATTTTTTCCAATATCTCTCTCTCGAGAGGTGAGCACTCATACAATGAACTTCCATAGGGTTTTAAAGAAAAAAAGCAAAAAAATTTCGTATCATACATTAAACTATATTATCTTCCATATTGCCCAATTAACAAAACATCAGCATATTGCCCAATCAACAAAACATCAGCCTAAATGGTGAAAATTAGAAAACAACTCTCTCTCTCTAAAGAGATGAGCACTAATACAATGAACTTCCATAGAGCTTAAAAAAAAAAAAAATTTCCTATCAAACATAAAACTATATTATCTCACATATTGACAAATAACAAAACCATGTAAATTAGAAAACAATTTTAGCCAAATGGATGCTCAATGTTGGCATCTTCCACGAGAACAACTTCTCATTCCAAACCATGGGACCACTAGTTAAATGCACTTGTTATGTCGTTGCTATTGTAGTATGTTGAATTGTTTCTTCCTCTGCTTACCTATTCTTAACTAAACCAATAGATACCAATGGAAACCTGTAGCATATTATGACCCCTAGCAAATCCCATAAGAATATTATAAAGCATGTGAATATCACTAGTCAATCTGTCCGATCTCATGAGTCTATTCACACATGTTGGCCTCCATTTTCTCTTGTTTTGTTTCTTGTTTATCCATATAAACATGTTTAAGTATTCAATGGCCTACCTCATACCTTCAAACTACGCATTAATTCTTCACAAAGTTTCTTTAATGTGTGTTATATTCTAACTTCCAGAAATTCCAATACTTGCAGAATTGGCCATACTAAGAGGACAAGCTAGGAGGTCATAATCCATAGGAAGGGAGAAATCCAAAAACCAATATGACAAAAAGACAAAGAAAACAACCTTCCAACATATCAAATCTTACTTCTATCAAAGAGAAAATCCCCCCAAGTTATCTCTTCGAAAAGTTGACCACCATGAGAGCAATTATCATGTTTTCATCTATAGATTCTAAATTAAGGCATATCCTCTAAAGGATTTATCCCACTTCAACCAGGAAACCAAAGTAAATGATCCATAAAAGGGTGTATGCAACATACCATAAGCCAAGAAGCAAGGGGCCCTAAGGCATATAAGGGAGTGGGAATTAAGTTCCCTCATGCAACATTAAAATGTTGAGGATTGCATGCTTTCCATAATTCTCGTGTGGACACTTGTGGTGCGCTTCACCCATTTCTTAAAAGGGATTAATAAAGGAACACTATATTATAATATTGTGTGACATTATGATCCTATAGTACCAAAAAATGAAAATTTGTTTCTTGATCATTTAATATGTTGTTGCATTATCTAATGTAAAAAATTGACTTCATATATACTTGTTCAATATTCCAATTAATTATTTGTAGGGTTTTGTTGATAACTGGGGTGAGTGCAAGCTAAGGAGGGTCACTTTTGACATGTTGGATGCAATAGAAAACAGGAAAAATCACGCATCCCTCTACTTAATTGTATTTTTTGAGATACTTATACAAAATATCTTGCTTTGAGTAAATAAGATTAAATGTAGGAAATTGAATCATGTTTCCAAATATATAAGGTTTATGTATTGAAATTTTTTATAACTATGTCAAGTTTCATTTTTTCTAACAGTCACTTTTTTTATTTTTTAGGCAAATGATAAGGTATATGTCTTTGTGGGTGCAGCCTTTGAGGGCCTAGATGATGCTTTCAAGATGCAAAAATTTACAGGCATGTAGAGAACATATAGAACTAGTGCAACGCTATTTTTCAAAAATAAAATTAGTAAATTTTATTTATTTTTATAATTATCTAAGTGATCATTCCTCGAAAATGGTACGTATTTTGTGGGTGCAGCCTTTGAAGGTTTTAATGAAATAATTATGAAATGTTTTTTTTTTAATATAATGTAGAGGTCACTGTCTTCTAGTGCACCATATAATTTATTTTTAAAACGATTAAGAATTGAAAAACTTATGGAAAAAACACTAACAACATGTTTTTTGAGTTAAGAAGTTAGGACACAATAGAAATTTTGAAAAAAAATAGGAAAATATAATATTTTTTAATAAAAATTACATATTTAGAATCTGTAGAAAAAAATTATTTATGTTTAATATTTCCTCAAAAATGATTGTTTGTAGCATACTGTAACGATGCATAAACAACGACTTCTTTAGAAAATGGAAGAAATGCCCAATTAGCTATGGTTTATCATATACCATAGCACAGGTTTGGTATTATCGAAGCAAACTCCAAACCATACACATAGGACTATTGGTGACATGTGAGTAAGTGAATTGTCATGTTTAAATTCAAATTACATCTCCCGCCCTTGTATAATTGGAAAACGTGAACACGTTATAGAACTACAACGTGCACGCATTTTGTAGTTCTATAACATGCACGCATTTTGTAGTTCTATAACATGCACGTGTTTTGTATTTTTATAACGTGTACACGTTTTCCAATTCTACAAGGGTGGGAGATATAATTTGAATTTAAACATGACAATTCACTTGCTTGCATGTCACCAATAGTCCTATGTGTATGGTTTGGAGTTTGCTTCAGTAATACCAAACTTGTGCTAGTTTAGAGAGGGCGTGGATGGGTCAAGGGCCTAGGAGGATGTTGGAAGTTCAGGTGGGGATGGTTAATAGTTGAGAGGGGGTCAGGAAGGATCAAGGGCCTAAAAAGATGTTGGAAGTTCAAGTGGGGACAATTAAGAGGGGGTGGGGAAGGGTCAAGGTTCTAGGAGGATGTTGTAAATTCAATTGGATAAATATGAATGGAATGGGAAAATTATGGGTTACAAAGGTGAAGGGGAGTGGGTATTGAGAGAATTATTAGGAGGAGAAGAGGTGTTGAAGACATATAGGGTTAGAAGCAGTACACGAGACTTAAGTGATGAAGGGTGATAAGGTAGAGGGGAGGAAGTGGGTGATGGTTTGATGAGAGAGAGGATTGGTGAATGGAAAGGTGGATATGTAGTATTAGAGGAGGAATAGGATGTGTTAGAGGAGAGAGGCAAAGGAGGGGGGAATTGAAGAGAAGGGAATGAGATGCGATAAAACATAGAATAAGGGTCATAATGAGGTAGGAGGTTGAGGAGAAGGGATAATTTTAAAACTTAGAAGAAGAAGAGAGAGAGAGAGAGAGAGAGAGAGAGAGAGAGAGAGAGAGAACGATGTGGAGAGAGTGTGAGCGAGAATAAGATAGAGAGGTAAGAGGGGGGTGAGGGAGGGATGGATATAGAGTGAAGGAAATAGATATTGAGAAAGCGATAGAAGGTGTGTGTGTGTGAGGGGTTACGGGGGGATCAATAAAAGGATAGAAAGGGGTAGGTTCACACATTGAGAGAGAGAGAGAGAGAGAGAGAGAGAGAGAGAGAGAGAGAGAGAGATGGTGTCAAAGACAGAGGGTGGAGGGTTGAGAGATGGAGAGAGAGGGAGGTTGTGAAAGAGATAGACATGGAGAGTGAGGGTGAAAAGAGATAGGGAGGGAGGAATACAAGTTGAGACAGAGAGAGAGAGGGATAATGGCACAGAGGGCTGGTAATTAAGGGAGAAGGGAGGGAGATATTGATAGAAGGAGGTAAATAGAAGGTAGAGAGAGGGAGTCACAGAGGGAGTTTGTTATAGAAGGGGGGACACACACTAACACACACAAATATTATGTGGGAGAGAGGGGGATAGCTAAGCGATAGTGGGAGAGGGGGAGGGGTGAGAAATAGAGAGAGAGTGATGGAGGTATAGAGAAGGTGGAGAGGGATTATGAGATATGGGAAGTGAGGTAGGGAAACACACACAGACACACACACACATGGACACACACACACAAAGAGATTGTGTGGGAGAGAGGGAGGGGGGTTGAGCGACAAAGAGGGAGGGGGGTGAATGATATAGAGAGTGATATGGAGGGAGGTATATAGAAGGCAGAGAGAGACTATGAGAGGGGGGGGTGAGGGAGTGACACACACACATACATATATAAAGAGATAAGGAGGGGACACACACACAAAGAGAGAGAGAGATAGAGAGGGGGGGAGTGAGTGAGAGAGAGAGAGGGGGGAGGGGTGAGTGATAGAGAGAGAGTGGTGGAGGGAGGGATAGTGAGGGAGGTATAGTGAAGGTGGAGAGAGGTTATGAGAGAGGAATAATGAGGGAGGGACAAACAAACACACACACACACACACACACACACACACACAGATAGATTGTGTGGGATAAAGAGGGGGGAGGGGGGAGCAATAGAGAGAGAGTGATGTAGGGAGGGAGAGTGAGGGAGGTATAAATAAGGTGGAGAGAGGTTTTGATATATGGGGAGTGAGGGAGGGACACACACACATAGATATATATAGAGAGAGGGAGGTTATGAGAGAGATAAAGGGGAAAGACACAAACACACATACACATAGATATAGTGAGAGATGGAAATACAAAGGCAGGGAGGGCCAGTGAGTAAGGAATAGAGGGATAATGAGTAAAGCACATATGTATCCATAGATTCCAAAAATATTATGTAGATATTGTTTCTTGGATTTTCTTCCTTGACCTTGTTGAGGCCTTAATACACACATCTAATGCTCAAAATCTCTTAAAGGCATGTGCATATTTTCTTGGAGACCAAGAATACCTTGAGTAAGTAATTTGTGGTACTTCAAGGAATTGTTCATTAACATGGGTGCCTAAAATATTTCATTATGGCATAAGGAATGATCATATTCCCTCAATCGTGTCTCAAAGGTCCCATACCTGCCACTCAAAACCACCTAATTCTACTAGCATCCATATTCATAGTCCAAATATATCTATGAGATGCCATGTGTGATTTTTTAAGGCATCCTTCCTATCCCTATATTCATAGAATATTTAGTTAGGTCCTAAGGCCATAATTTCCTCCCATGACCATGTCCATGGCCTTGAGATGCATACCTAGTGCTCAACAATTGATGATGGCATGCATATCCCAATTAAGATTCAGATGATTCACTTTCAATGTCATGTGTGGTGGTTGGAGGCATCAATTTTGGCCCAAAATGGTTAACAACTTCCTTTAAGGCCTAAGGACCAAGTGTTCCCCCATACCCATGTGAAGGGGCCTAATATTTGTACTAGTGCTAAATTTTTTCTTATGGAACTAATATCCCCATTTCAAGGTAGATGAAAACATGGAATGATCTATTGAGGTTGTTCAACACATAATTCTTGGCTCTAGATGGATAAAAGCATCTTATAGGTGCTAAGGCCTAGGTTTCCTCCCTTATTATGTCTAAGGTCCCAAGACACATACATAGTACTTAGAAACCCCTAATGGTTCCCATATCCCTATTCAAAACAAAACTATCAACATGAGAGGTGATCTATGGTGATTCAAGGTGTTGGTCATGGACCTTGATCCCTAAAATATGGTTTACAACCTAAAATTAAATATTTATGTACCAACCATGATTAACACCTTATCCTCCATATCTAATACTAAAAATATCCTAATCATGGCCATATCCCAACTTAAAGTTTGAGGATACCCTTAAGAGATCATGTGTGTTTGTTCAAGGTGTTTTTCTTGGCCATGTATGTCTATAGGATTCCCTAGGGCCTAAGGACCAGGTTTCCTCCCTCAACCATGTCTATGTTAGAAACAGGCTCGTAGAGAAATACAAAATATACAGTTAAATCATTAAAAAAGATGCAAAAACACATTTAACACATTACAGAGAGACACATATATAACATAGTTCACCAAAGAGATGGGCTACGTTCACACAAAAATTGCCATTCCTTTTATAAGCACCCATAAAGATGAAGGGAGACAACCTGCAACAACTCTGTTGCAATTCCTCTTCACACTCTCACAGTCTCTCTCACATAATCACATAGTTTGTTTACAATACAATACCATACCATACCATACCATACCATACACAACCATATTACAATGCTTTTCTTTTATACAAGAAATACCATAGGAAAATACTACGGTCAACCCAATTCCATGGTTCCACAAAACTATTGGCCAACAAACATCCCAAAAAAATTTCTCTGGGGCTTCACCCCCGAACCCCAAAGTTTGGGAACGAGTGTACAGTAAACTTGGGGTACAAACATGACTGAATAACATCTCTGAATCTGGAAGATTAGGCTCCACAACCAATAGCCTACGTATATGTTTCTAGTGCTAAGAGAATTCTAATGCATTGCATATTGTCTCTTAGATGCAAAATATCACATATGGAGGTCCTATGTGTAGGTTTGATGCCTTGTTCATGGACCTCAAGCCTTAAAATATACCTTTAGGACATAATTCTTAAGTTTCCTCCCTCAAGCATGGTCAAGGGACTATGACCCATACTTAGTTCTTAAAAACTCCTAATGGTGTCCATATTACAACACAAAGAAAAATTATGCTCTTGGGAGGTTAGGCATGGTTGTTTGAGATGTTGTTCTTGATGATGCTAAAATATTTCTATAGGTCCTAAGTATTGATAATGAAAACTACTGTTTTTATTCATTTCCCTAGCCATGCACTAAAACCATTTTTTGTGGTTCTCCATAATGCGTGCATGTTTTGATTCTCTAAAACACATGTGTGTTTTGCTTCTCCAAAATGTGTGCGTGTTTTACTTCATAACGCATGCACGTTTTGATTCTCCATAATGTGTACGCATTTTGTAACTATAAAACGCGTGCGCATTTTTCCTAGCCTAACCTACGTTTCATATGACATTTCAGGCTCGAGATTAATCAAACCAAGCATTACATAATGTGAGCATGTTGTGGTTTTATGTATCATGAGCGTGTTTCCAAAAAGTAGGATTGTATCTAAAAGGTCCCTCAACTTCTTCCACACACCCTAGTCATTGTTTGAGGGTTTTTTTTCCTTATATGACTCATGACGAAGATAGAATCATCGAATGTCATTACATTATTTACCTGATGAGCTTGAAGAATGACAATGCCTTAGAATAAAGCATATGATTCTACTTGGTTATTCTTCACAACACCTAGAACCTCCATGAGAAATTGACTTCAATATTTTTTCAGGGTCAAAGAGAACACCTCATCCCTTGACTATACACGCCACCCATCTTTTCTATATTTTTTATATCGAGAGTAACTAGGTGTACCTATAATATACATAAATCTTAACTTTGTAACATTTATTACATAATTGGAAAAAAAGAAATTTTAAAATTTTTTTTTTGAAAAATAATAATAATAACCCGTTAATAAAAGTGATTATAATAATAAGAAATATACATATAAACAAACATATATTCATACTCATATCAAACTTTAAGTATAGATGAGTTTGTTCTTAGACATTTTTTAATCCCTATATTTACTTATCAAATCCAAAGTAAGATGAAAAATGTTCACTAAAAAATTATAAGGTGTAATTTTTATTAAGAAAAATTAACTCAAATTTTCAAACAAATTTTAAAAAAATACGAATACCAAGACAAAGTATCTAGTTACTTCAACCAAACAGTGAGCACACATGAATTTGACATGACTATAAACAAAAGACATGGTTGAAGAGAACATGAAATAATCATTGATTATCATTATTTTAATTCATTGATTGCTAAGTTCTAGATGTAATAATGTTACAAGTCATACACCTAGGTGGAAGTCTCACAGGACAAGGAATCCTCACTACATTTCACTAACTGTACAATGTAAGCACAACCCTTAGAATTGGAAGTGATTAGGGATGGTTTAAATTATAACGATCTTAAGAATCCAAGAACTTAAACTAGAGGATAGTGGGTGCACAAATATGGTTCCAAAATTCATTACAATGACAACACGTATGTGCTTTTGGAATGTTCACACATTATTTTTTAAATATCTTCAAGCTTTGTCAAAGCTTCATTTATATGTAAACTATCATGGATATTCCACTAGAACAACTCATCACAACAAATCTTATAATATTCTACATTCTCTTTTATTAACAAATTGGAAAGAATATCCATTCACTATGAGCCATTTCTTTCATGAACCTAAAAAATACATGATAATTTTTTTGATATAAAATATATCTATAGACACATAATTAATGTTCCTACATGTATTTAGCTGCTATGGTATAAATACTTCTGTTATAGTTATGTACAGTTTCTTATACAAACGTTGTTTCTATATGTCAAGCTGTACAAACGTGGATGTTTACTGAAAAATATCGTTAGGTTGTCATCAAACCTATAGCTGATGTTTTTGTTCTATTTATCTTGTTCTTGCTATTAAAGCCTTACTCAACCCTAAGGCTAATTTCGAGTCTTCATTGCAAAAATACCCTATGTTCTCGTGACAATATAGGGGAAACCATGTGTATGGTCTTGACCCCATATTTTTTTATGTAATAAGATTTAAGGGCCCCAAGGTGTAACCATGGTCCTAAGCGCAATGTTTAAACATAAAGAAGGATCTAGGGTCTAGCCTTGGTCCTCATGCGCATATGTTAATACTACTTGGATTAGTGACTTCGATTTGCTAGTTTATAATATATAACAATAGGCTTACAGTTACACTATGGTTGGGTCTTGGCATAAAAGTAATGGTTCGCAGGTTATGATTTATATGGTTATATGTTAATGATTATGGGGTTTAACCCAAAGTTTGATCCTTGGATTGAAACAATGATTGAAGTGATATGATTAAAATTGTCCATGATTTATGATGGTTAAAATGATTTGTACCATGGTTGACTTGCGAATTTATGGTGCTTCCCTGGATGTGAGTTGACAGCACAACCAGACTTTCAATGCTAGCCCAAGAATGCATCTCGTACGTCCACCTATACAACACACTTGCTAGGGTTGCAAAGTGGTTCATGTGTCGTTTTTTGTATGAACCCTTCATTGCTTGGTTGTTTTGTCTGTAAAATAATAGATTCAAGGCTCTACTATATTAATGGATATTTTATGGATATTTTGATGTAAGGAAATGATCAAGGTTAATGGCATTATTCCTAGTTTCTTCCCAAGTTGTAACTTTAGTTTTCATGGCTCCAACAACCGCATGTAGCCCGCTGCTTCGAATATACCTAACTTTGAAACTGCCATCACCAGGTAAGAATCCATTGTTTAAACTCCCCAAGGTGTTTATTAAATATTTTAATTGATTTCACTGTAAATACTGATACTACATTGTTTTGATACAAGAAGAGGAGGGATAAGGGCATCCCGGAGGAGCCAACCCCTAAACCTCTATGCAACTCCACTAGGTAAGTAAGTACACAAAGTCTCTTACTCTGTTTAAAAAATTCCTTACAATGTTTAATTTTTTACTTTAGTCGGTTCAATGTAGGGATGAGAGCATTGGTGAGTATGGCGACAGGGTCACCTCCTCCGAGGCCTGCATCTTAGAATGCTAAGGTAAGAAACGTTAAACTTATTACTCTGTTTCAAAACCATTTAACATTTTCCACTGTTTGTTGATTGTTTCACTTTGTTATGTAGGTGAATTCTTGACTATGGAAAATAGTTGTGGTGGAGTTCAGGATCCAGATTTTTGCAAGCTAAGTTACAGTGTTTTTTCTTTCCCTTTTGGGTTTAAACCCTAACTTACAGAGGTCTTTACAACCTCTCTGCTCCCACATTCGTTTTTGTTGTTGGTTATGAGTGTTGTAGCTTGTTTAAGGTTTAAAAGGGTTTTGTGGGTGCCATCATGGATGGACTTACCACCACCTGTAACTTTAATAAATTTAATCTAGTTTTTGTTTTTACCTAATGTGGAATCCATCGAATGGTCTTATAGCCACATGGTTGCTAATCATGTTTTAATATTTGACAGTGTTTTATACCTCTTAATATGATCCATAGGGTCTTTGTGATTTCTGTGAAGTATTCTGTCATAAATTGATATCATGGTTATATTATATGTTTGCATATGATTTTTTTAAAATATTTTTAGATCTAGATACCATATTTAATAATACATGGCTTGCATCTATGATGGGCTTATTTGAACATAAAAAAATTGATGGGATTCGCTTGTTGTTTAAGCGTATACACCTGTAGATTTGATTTTGATTAATAATTAAGTGCTTGTAAACTTTCCTTGCTTATGCAATGGTTGCCTTGATTCTGGTTGTTGATTATTAGTTTAGTATCAGATAGGATATTTGAGATTCTTTGATTGATCAGTTAGATATGTTATGGTTACCATAACTGGTATAATTTGTTAATTGTATATATATGTATTTTGATAATTTTCCTCTTTTATATTGCATAATATATATATATATATATATATATATAGGGAATTTACAATGATTCCTGAAGTTCACGATGGATCCCGATCTGTCATTCTTGATCTGTAAATATTGAACCATATTTTATGAAATGAGGTTTATTTAATAAATTATACTTATGTAGAAGATTCTCGGCTTCCATCCTGATAGGAGAACTATCCATCTTTACACTATTTTCGATTATTTTTTTACACGGAGAATTATTTGATTGTAATATTTAATCTCGAATGACTTGGTGCTCTATATGTGATTTTTTTATAATATTTAGAGAATGTTATCTCTATCTACCTTAATTGGAAGTTAACTAGACTTATAATAATATACAGTATGAGATTTTTTTATAGCAACATACTAGTAGGATTATTTTACAGAAATGAAAATAATTAAAGGAAGAGAGTACTTAGATTCTAAACCATAGTAAAAAAGAATAACTAGATTTATAATAGTTTAGGCTCAAATTACTGGTTGTTATAACAATACACATTACTAACAATATTGAATTCGAGTATGGATGCTCAATCATAGTTATGTTAATAACTAAACTTGGTGCTTTACAAGCATGCATAAAATACATAATGGAATATCTAGTTTATAATACGAATGAATACTAAACTATAAAAAATATACATTCTATTTAGATACGTGATGCATAAAACATATCTACTTAAAAGAATATAGCTGCAATTCAAGTAAAGATAAACATCCTATTGTATCTAAATTTAATCATTTAAGAATAAGACAAGGAACCTGTCACCATTTTCGGGAAAATGAAAATGGAATAGTCGTTCCTCCCAACCAACTCCTAGAGAAGCCAATTCAATTGCTCCAAAACCCCCGATCCTATTCGCCGAACCACAAGAGAAAAATCCACATAATGCGCCATCTCTTGCATTATCAAATTCAATCCTTGTTCAATTCTAGCATCCTACTTTCTAATGGACATACTATTATATAGTATTTTTCCTAGGACTTGGTCATTTATGAGCCTCCCGCTCTTTAGCACTCAACAAAGAGTTGTGACCTGATTTTGGGGAAGATGCCTCCAACACATTGATTTCTCACTCAGCTTCTACAAACACTTGTCTTTTCCTCTTGTGGGTCAACAAACACTCTTCAACAAATATTTTATTTTTGTCCCATTTAGTTTCTTTTATTAATAAAAGAACTTGATACATTACATTTGTTTTATTTTTTACTTTCTGTCAAAAATATTTAAAATAATAAAATAAAATATTCTAGCAGAATCTAATAATAAATTATTAAATATTGGTGTATTAAATACATCTCCCCTTAAAGGATAACGTCGTACTTAGTGTTATTATCATTATGTCTCATTCTTCCATTTCTTCATATTGGAATAGGATCGGATATGCCTCCTGCATATCACTTTCCAATTCCCAAGTGGATTCTTCCTCACTAAGGTGCTTCCATTGCACCTTGACTTGTATGATGGTACGGTTCCAGAGTAAAAGTTATATCTTGTCAAGAATACACTCTGGTCCCACATGTATAACATTCCAAACGATCACATGAGTAGCAGCATGAACATATTTCTTCAAAATGGAAACGTGAAAAACATTATGCAATTTAACAGTAGGTGGTAGGGATAATTGATAAGCAGTTGGCCCTACTTTGACCAAAATTTCAAAGGGACCACAATACTTGGGTTCTGACTTTGAATACTTACCCAATATCAAAGATATTTTCTTGGGATTTACCTTTATATAGACATGCTCACCTACCTGGAACTCTCTAGGAGTTATTTTTAAATCAACATAGCTTTTCTTCCTATATTGGGAATCTTTCAAATTTTGTTGTGCATGCTTCACAGTTAGTTCCATATACTTTAATAATTTAGGTCCTTATATTAAACTATCCATTTTACTGTTCTAATAAATTGGAATATTACATTTGCATCCATATAGAATTTCAAAAGGGCTCATACCTGCTAATACTTGAAAATTATTATTGTAAGCAAATTACACTAAGTATAAGTAGTCTTCCCACTTACCTAGTTTGTCCATCACATACATTCTAAGCATGTCCTATAGGACTTGGTTTACCCTTTCAGTTTTCCCATATGTTTGTGGATTATATGCATGCTTAAATTCAATTATGTGCCTAGTCCTTTAAGCAATGCTTTCCAGAAATTTCCTGTAAATTTTACATCTCTATCTGAGATTATTACCTTTGGTACGCCATGTAATATAAAAATATATGCAATGTTAACAACCTTATAAGTATATTTTAATAGAATAAAATGATTTGATTTACTTAACTTATCGACTACGACCATGATTGAGTCGTGTTTCCTGAATTTTTTAGGTAGACCTGTTATAAAATCCATGCTAATTATTTCCCATTTCCATTCTGGAATGCGTAGAGGTTGTAATAACCCTGTTGGATGTTCGTGTTCTGTATTAAGTTGTTGGATATCTATGCAGTGAGCTAAGTACTTTGCTACCTCTTTCTTCATGTTAGGCCAACAGAAGTCTTTTTTTATTATGGTGATCATCTTCTAGTATCCAGGATGTCCTAAATAAGGTCATTTGTGTAACTCATTCATAACACTTAGTTTGATTTATGTTGTGTTTGGTATGTACAATGTGTTTTTATCCAGCAGTAATCCTCTTTCATTTAGGATAAAATCTTTTTTATCTGGTTCTTTTCATTTTCATTTGTCCTTTGTTTAAAATTTTGATATTCTTTATCAGAATTTTCTACATTTAAGATCTGATTTTCCAGATCTATTTTGTAACTGCTGCTTGCAAATAGTAAATTTGCGTGATGAATCAAAGCATCTACAACTTTGTTTTCTTTTCCCTTTATGTGTTTTATTTCGAAGTCATATTCACTTAAGAAAGACAACCACATGGCTTGTCCAACATTTAGATTTTGTTGGTCAAATACATATTTTAAACTTATGTTTTAGGTGTTAGCATAATTTTTCTTTCAATGAGGTAGTGTCACCACATCTTTAATGCATGTATAATTGCAGCAAGTTCTAAGTCACGCACAACGTAATTATTTTCGTGTTCTTTTAGTTTTCTAGATTCATAGGCCACAATGCAATTCCCTTGAATTAACACCTCGCCTAATCCTTCCTTACACGTGTCAGTGCATACAACGAAATCCTTAAAAGGATCAACCATTTTTAGGATAGGGGTGGTACTTAACAGATGTTTTAATTTATTAAAAATTTCCATACACTTTTCAGTCCACTAAAACTTTTTACCTTTCTTTTGTACTGAAGTTATGGGGTAGGCTATCTTAGAAAATCCTTCTATGAACTTTCAATAATAACCTATAATCCACATGAATGATATTATGTCTGTTACATTTTTATAAAATGACCATTTAGTGATAGCCTTAATCTTGTCGAGGTTGACAGATATTCCATCCTTGGACACTACATTTCCTAGATATTGAATCATGTCTTTAAAAAAGTCACATTTGCTAAACTTAGCAAGCAATTTTTGTTCTGTTAATACTTGTAAAATTAGCTTTAGATGTTCTTCATGCTCTTGTTTATTCTTCAATTAAATCAGTATGTCGTCAATGAAGATGACTACAAATTTATCCAGATAGTTACTTAGAATAATATTCATTAAGAACATAAAGGTTTCATATGTGTTTGTCAACCCAAATGGAATTATGACAAATTCGTAATGACCATGACGGGTCTAACCATGATGGGTCCTAAAAGAATTTTTAAATATGTCTTGATCTTTGATCCGCACCTGATGGTATCCAGACCTTATATCTATCTCAGAGAAGATTGTTTCCCCGCGAAACTGATCAAATAGATCGTCTATCTGGGGTAAAGGGTATCAATTTTTAATACTCATCTTTCTTAGTTGTCGATGGTCTATGCACAATCTTAAGGTTCTGTCTTTCTTCTTTACGAATAAGATTAGTGCTCCACCAAGGGGAAACACTAAGTCGAATATAATTCTTGTAATTGTGATTTGAGTTATGTAAGATCTACTATGTTCATTCAGTAAGAATATTTCGATGTTGGTACCACTCATGGTATCATATTGGTTGTAACTTCTATGTCTCTTTTCAGATGTATTCCAAGGACTTCTTCCAGAAAGATGTCCTTAAAATCCTTTAAGATAGGTATATGTTCTATTTTAAGTTTGTTATCATTATCTTTATCATTCATTACATAAACAACAAATACTTTACATCCCTTATGTACATATTTATCATTTGTAAGGCATATATCTATCTGATCATAACCTTTTGCTGAATCCCTTTTACTTTAATTATGTTTCCAGTATCATCTATGCATGTAAAAATTTTATCATAAAAATTTAACATTACTCTATTTTTTTCTAGCCAATCCATTCCTATCAGCATATCATAGGAACCTAATGGAAAAATATTCATATCAACATGTGTATAAAAATATTCATTAATATTTCATATCCTTTTACATAACTAGTGACTTTACGTTTAGTAGCTGTGGCTAACTGGANTGGAAAAATATTCATATCAACATGTGTATAAAAATATTCATTAATATTTCATATCCTTTTACATAACTAGTGACTTTACGTTTAGTAGCTGTGGCTAACTGGCCCAGCCATGATTTTTCAAAATTTTGATATCCTAATTTACATAATTCAACAATCCTAGGTGATACATAACTCAAACTTGCACCTAGATCAATTAGTATGGAAATGGGTTGAATTTTTATCATACATTCGATCTCGACCATTGAAGTTTGATGGTCTGCTTGTCGATTCTGCAACGCACCACTACTTCTGGGCATGCTCCTCACCATGTCTCCAACTGTAACAACTTATTGAATGGAGTGAACATTAATGTTTTTATTCTTTATAGGGAAATCCTTGAAAAATGTGTCCCACCACATTCCCAACATTTTAAGGGTTCTTTTTGTGTAGATATTTTATTAAAATTGGTGGGAGGTTCTCTCTATTTTGCTACATGATTCTGTGGCTTAAAAGTTTTATAGTTATTGCCTTGATACCCTTTGTAATTATTCCTTGTATTTTTATAAAAATTATTATTCTTCTTTCTTGGATCAAAGTTATATCGTCTTTTAGTTTTTCAATTTGGTACACTTTCTCTTTTATTTTTATTCTGATCATAACATAAATTTCTTTTCTCACTACTCCTTCTAGCGTCTTATGGATTGTCATACTCAATCCATTCCTTAAACATGATAGGAAAACAACTGAGAAAGCATTGTATTTTTTGTTTTTCATCTATTATAAATGGTACATAACGAAGTAGACTTAAAAATTTACTACAGAGTTCCTTCATAGTAATAGTTCCTAATCTGAACTCGTAGAATTCTTTAGCATTTTATTCATAGTACTATTCTGAAAGGTACTTACGTTTAAAATCATTTTTTAAGGTTTTCCAGGTTAAGTATTGTTCTTTTATTCCTTTAGATTTCTATATATATTTCCACCAAATGTATGCTTTTCCAGTTAGAATATAAATGACCATTTTCACTTTTAGTTCATCGAAGCAATTGTAGATTTGGAAGTATTTCTTCATCCCCGATAACCAGGATTTCGACTCCTCTCCTTTCTCGATCTCACTGTTAAACATAGGTGGTTTAATCTTTCTAAATTCCCCAAAAATATCTTCATAGGGTTTGTACTTATTTTTCTTTTTATTATCATCACTACTTTCACTAGAATCTTCTTGTTTTTTTATGTTATGTTGGATTGATTCATCACTAGAAGTTTCAACCCCATGACTGGAAAATTCTAATTTTCTTTCCTTATGTTTGTAAGGTGTAGTTTTTGGATTATTATGCTCAGGTTATTTGTGTTTCTCTTTTTCATCATTATGTATTTTAGCCAACAAAATGTTATTCAATTCTTCTTGAGCCTTCAGAATTCATTCATTATCTTCCCTAACTCTTTTTAACTATGACCTTAGTTCTTTAACAGTTCTTCGAAATTCAGATTGGTTATTATCTTGACTTTCATTCAGGTTTACCCAGATTTCTCCCTCCCTTATATTACCCTCTTCATTATTCACGGTGTTTCTCAGTTGGGATTCTTCTTTCATTGACATTCCTGCATCTGCCATATTTTTTTTGCAAAAATAAAAGTATCCTTCTCTTCCTGTTTCATAAGAGAATAAAAATAAATGAAATTAGTTTTTCTAGTTTAACATATTTAGTGTTGGGTTGGTTCAGGCCCAGTGTTGTAACCATGCTCTGATACCATCCTGTCATGAACCTAAAAAATCCATAATATATTTTTTCTGATATAACATATATCTATAAACACATCATTAATGTTCCTACGAGTATTTAGCTGCTATGGTATAAATACATATGTTATATTTTTGTATAGCTTCTTATACAAACTTTACTACTATATGAGAGGTTTTACAAATGTGGATGTTTACTAAAAAATATTGCCAGGTTGTCGTCAAACCTACATGTGATGTTTTTGTTCTATTTATCTTGTTCTCTCTATTAAATCCTTGCTCAACCCTAAGGCTAAGTTCGGGTCTTCCTTGCAAAGATACCCTATGCGCTTGTGACAATATAGGGGAAACCATGTGTATGGTATTCACCCCATATTTTTTTGATATAATAAGCTTTAAGGGTCCCAAGGTATAACCATGTTCCTAAGCACAATTTTTTAACATAAAGAAGGATCTAAGGTCTATCCTTGGTCCTCATGTATATATGTTAATACTACCTGGATTAGTGACTTCGCTTTGCATGTTTTTAATATATAACAATAGGCTTACGGTTTGCACTATGGTTGGGTCATGGCATAAAAGTAATGATTCATAGGTTATGATTTATAGGGTTATATGTTAATGATTATCGAGTTTAACCCAAAGTTTGATCCTTGGCTTGAAACAATGATTGAAGTGCTATGACTGAAATTGGCCATGAGTTATGATGGTTAAAATGATTTGTATTATGGTTGACTTGCAAATTTATGGTGCTGCCATGGCTGTGAGTTGACAGTGCACTTAGGCTTTCAATGCTGGTCCGAGAATGCATCTCGGTCATCCACATATACAACATGCTTGATAAGGTTGAAAAGGGTTACCATGTCGTTGTTTTGTCCGAACCCTTCATTGCTTGGTTGTTTGGTCTATAAAAGAAGAGAGTCGAGGCTCTGCTCTGTTAATAGTGATTTTATGGAGTTTTTGATGTAAGAAAATTCCCTAGGTTAATAAAATTCTTCTTGGTTTCTTCCCAAGGTGTACCTATGGTTTTCATCGCTCCAATAGCCGCATGTAGCTTGCTACTTCAAACGAACCCAAACGTTTTCTTCAAATTCGAAACTACCATAACCAGGTAAGAATACATTGTTTAAACTCTACAAGGTGTTTGTTAAATAGTTTAAGTGATTTCATTGTAAAATACTGATACTACATTGTTTTAATATAGGAAGAGGAAGGATAAGGGCATCTAGAAGGAGTCGAGCCCTGGCCCTCTCTGCAAATCCACCAGGTAAGTAAGTATGCAAAGGTTCTTACTCTATTTAAAAAATTCTTTACAATGTTTAAGTTTTTGCTTCAGTTGGTTGGATGTAGGGTTGAGAGCTTTAGTGAATATGGAGACAGGGTCACCTCCTCCGATGCTCACATCTTAGAACGCCAAGGTAAGAAACATTAAAAATATGACTTTGTTTCAAAACCATTTAACATTTTCCACTGTTTGCTAAATCTTTCAATTTGTTCTGCAGGTGGATTCTTGACTGTGGAAAGGGGTCGTGATGGATTCAGGCTCCGTATTTCTTCAAGCTAATTTACACTATTTTTGCTTTCCCTTTTGGGTTTAAACCCTAACTAACAGAGGGATTTACAACCTCTCTTCTCCCTCATTCGTTTTTGTTGTTGGTTATGAACGTTATAGCTTGTTTTAAGGTTTAAAAGGGTTTGATGGGATCCATTGTGGATTGGATTACCACCACTTGTAAGTTTAAGGGTGAAAACATAAAGTTGGGAAACACTTTTTCTTGTTTTTTGACAAAACAAATTGCAAAATTTTATGTTTTTCAACTTCAACCCCTTCAAACCGATATCTCCCTTAGTAATTTCACCTTGAAGTAAACAAAAATGTTTTAGAGAATTGAATTAGCTGCGTACTCATATTTAAAAAAAAGATCGATATATAGTGGGGCAAATTTGGCGTGCACCAACGACATATACTTTAAAATTTTAAGTATGAATAATGAGTGACCTTTGTGCACCACATTTTTCTTAGAGATAGTTATTTATTTTAGGGAAACAAAATGTATACTCACAATCTAAAATGATTGCATTTATGCATGGACTGTATGTTGAGGATTTTCAGAGTTATACCATAATTTTAATTATTTATCAAAATAACATATGCAGCAAAAACGGTGCCTTATTGCCACATATTTTTGTCATCTCATTTTCTTTCAAATGCGACTCTTATCAAAAAAACTAAAAGCACCCTTTTGAATAGGACACTGCAAGGAACAACCTTGTTATTTTTTAATTTTTTTTATCTTCGTGTTCGTGATGATATTGAATTTTCATTATCACTAATTTTTTTAATGATAAAGTTTAGAAAAAAATAGTAAAAAATAGAAATACTAAATGAAATTAAAAAAATATATATGATGAGAAAGTAGATTGAATGATGAATCTACTGGTATAAACTCCGACGGGTAATCCTCATTTTTTGCAGTGTTTCAACCTTGCTAAAGTGAGACATTTCTGAAAACTGCAGAAATGGTGCTGGAAATGTTGACTAGAAACTCTCGGCTGAGACATTTAAAATATCTCGGGTGAGAGTTATTTTCGCTCGAAATATAACCTAGATTTAAGAAAATCTCTTGGGTGAAAGTTGTTTTAAAATCTCAAACGAAAACTTAAAACATATCTCGGCTGAGAGTTTTATCACATAACAGTTCGAGAATATTTTAGGGGCTGACACATTAAACTCCCGTGATTCCGACGAGATTCCACAAATCCTCAGATGAGAAGTGTATATATAGGCTCTGGTCCAAGATAATTTTCATCAACCTCTCAATTGAGAATTGTTAATCTATTTTTCAACCGCGGGTTTGCAAAGAATTTTTCAACCGAGAGTTTGCAGAGCGTTTTTTAGCCAATAATTTACAGATCATTTTTCAGCCGACAGTTTGAAAATTCCTTGTTCATTCGAAAGTTTTCATATCTATATTGCAGCCGAGAGTTCACCTCTTAGATTTTGCATATTAACCAAGATTTCACATTATCCAAGTTCTTCAAACCACAAAAAATTTCTTTTATCAAGGCATTTTCTTTAACCCCTAGTTTGATAGGCTCTTAATTTTTTCATCAAACACCTTCCGTGAAAACTAAGACTATGGGGAGATATCCTTCTTGACAAGCTAGAGCCTATTAGTTTCATATTTTTTTATCATTCACCAACTAGGTACGACAAGCATTTTATCAAGGCCACCTGAGCCAGTTTTCCAAGACTTAGTCATTTTCAGGGCTTTCTCCAAAGTTTATCCTGAAACCCTATTTTGGCATATCCATAACTTCTTCCTCAGGCACTTTCAAGTCGATATAAAGATGTCGATAGGTAGAAAAAACACCCATCTAAAAAATGACCATATGGTGTGATAATTTTATTCATCCCATAAGCTATGGCGGGCATTTCCCTGAGGACACTTAGGCATATTTGCTACTTTGGTTTAAAAGCAACTTGAACCCCTGTTTTGGCAGGTTGTTAATTTTGTCATCAAACACCTTCTGTGAAAACTAGGACTATGGAGAGATATCCTTCTTAACAAGATAGAGCATGGTAGTTTTAGATTATTTTTATCATTCACCCATTAGGTACAGCAGGCATTTTCCCAAGGCCACCTGAGCCGGTTTTCCAACACTAAGTCATTTTCAGGACTTTCTCAAAAACTTGTCCTGAAAGCCTATTTTGGTAGATCCATAATTTTTTCATCAGACATGCTTAATACAATCTGAGATCATGTTTAGGTAGAAAAATCAATAGAGTAGAACTTGACCATAATTTGCGGGCATTTACTTTAACCTATGATTTATGGTGAGCATTTTCCTAAGACTACTTAGGTAATTTTACTTTCTCTAGTGCAAAACCTTGTTTTGGCAGACCTATAAGTTTTTCCTCAGAAGCGATTAAGGAAAATTGAGATCATGAATAGATATCCACTTCAACAAGCTATAGCATGGTATCATGGTGTGGAAATGTTATTCAAACCCTTAATTATGGAGGGCATTCTCTTAGAGTACTTTTGACTCATTTTTCCATACTTAGTCAATTTCCAAAGTTTTGAGAAACTTGCAATTCTTCTTCTAGAATGATCTTAGGTTTCAACATTGACTTAATGATAGCACGAGGATACAATCATGTGTCTTTCCAGCCTCATCACACATGCCACATCATCATACTTTCCATGTCATCAAGTTTCCTAAATGTCATTTAAATTTGTCTTTCACTGAGTTTTTCCCTGCAAGATCATGTCCTTGCTTATTCATTTGTCATTAATAAACTCCTTTGACATCAATGAAAACCAAATTCAACAATTTGGTCAATTTTTTGTACAATAGTGCTTAGCATATTACTCTTGTTGGGTCTTGCTGTTATCTTTTTTTCAATGTATGTATTCAACTCTCAATTCTCATATATTTTCATGCATTGGATTTTAGGTTGTAATTCCTTCAACATGGGAAATCGAAGGAATCACGAAATAAAATATGATCGCACTAGAACTGATGAAGAGGAAAAGAAAGAGATAAAGCATGAAAACATGAGAAAGTTAAGAGAAAAAAGAGCAATGGAAAGAAACGTGGATGCACTTGGAGGTGACAAAGAAATGAAAAATGTGAACCTCGCACATGGTGGTGATGAAGGAATGTAGATTGTCGAGGAACATGTTGATGAAATAAATGAAGAACATGGAGGTGACGAGGAAATGAAAAAT
>LPNX010593239.1:520736-553229 GCA_001517045.1 Pseudotsuga menziesii | reverse complement strand
TTCATATTCCTCATCGCTTGAGGGATCTTCTTTGAATGGTGAGAGCTTGATCTTCAATTGCTCCCATCTTCTTCTTCTCTTCTTATGAGTCGAGCTGAAACCAATTACTTCCTTATGGCATACATTCTTTGCATGAATCCCATGATCCCGGGAGGCCATTCAAGGTGGCCATCACCGCTTCTAGATTCTTCACTTACCACTTCAAGTTGTTCTTTGATTTGAGAGACCCTTGTAAAGTATGACTACATGGTCTCTGCATTTTGGATTTTCACTTCCTTCAACTATTTTCTCAAAGTCATATTCTAATTTATGTTCTTCCCTTGAAATAGCTTGGCCAAGGAATCAAACATCTTCAGTGTCTTTGGGGAGACACTTGTAGTACAAGTTGATTCATGACTGAATCAGCAATGATCTTCTTAGTCTTGACCAAGTTCTTCTTGTGAAAGGCTTCTAGCCTCATCTCCCTCTGAAACTGGAACCTCTATACTCATATAGGTGTCCAATCCATTTTCTTCAGAGAGGGCATATACTTCTAGGCTTGGAATTTTTCAACTTCCCAAATCTTGTCATCAAGATGATGTGATATATCACTTTGAAATGAGAACCTCAAATGAAAATAGCAAAGGATTAGATCTTACTGATTTGAGGTGTCCATCCTAGTTTCAGAGCTAGCTGATCTAGGTTTTGTCACATAAAACCTAATCTTCAAAACTTGGAATCTTTCAGATATGATTGGATAGAAATATATATCTCTTCAAATGGAGTTGTCCAATTTACTCCTTTTCTAAAAACAGTGGAGGGAAGCTCCCGGAACAGGAAGCCCTAATTTTCCAATTTCTTCTGTAGAAATTCCTGTTACTGTTGTTGTGATATCTCTGAAATTAATGCTCCTATATCTCTAAAATTTTGTACTATTGTAACCTCACATGTCCCTGATTCAAAAACATAGGTTTAATCAGAATTTATTTCACCAATTGGGATTTATGATCCTTTTCCCAAGGTGACCTGTTACAGGACTGTTCAAAACAGAAAAGTTGTACGGCATGCCACATGTTATTGGTTCATCTTATGAGTCTGAAATTAGGACCACTAAAATTAAAGTCCGTTTCCTTTCTGGAAAATCTTCAGGAATTCTATTTGGACCTCGGTATCCCCTGATATTGCAATTCTTCCCAGGTGTCCTGTTTAGGGATGAATTCTGGAAGAGGCTAGAACCCTAAATTGGAGAGATCATATCTCCTGGAATACAGTGAATATGAGGCTAAATTTTGGACAAAGTGTTCTTCAGGATTTTATCTTCATCCTCTATAATTTTCAGCACTTTATACTTCTCCAATCTTGGGATATAGCGAATGTACCAAAACTTAGCAGTTTTAGTATTTAGGGTTTTTCTAGCTTGAGGTCAAACTAGGGTTTGACTTTCCTGGAGTTCCACCCAACCAAATTTCTTGATCCAGGTCTCTAAAATTTGGTTTTGATGAGGATAAAAATCCTATGCTGGTCGTACTCAAAAATTCCTCTTTTGTAGAAAGCCCTAATTTCCGTATTGAAAAACTGAAAATGCTCGGAATCGAATTCCGCTTCGATAGAAAGATGCGCCCTTCAATGGAGAGTCAGCCTAGCATAATTTTGCTGATGGATTGTGGAGAGAGACCAAAAAAGTAAGAATCCCTAGCTTCTGCAGCTGCACAATGTCTTCTTCTCAGGTTAGCTCTGATTCCATGTTAAATTTTCACATGCTTAGCTAAGACATCAGTATTTGATTTCATTTTCATGACAAAAGCATATAAACAGGATCACTGAAAGATAGGCAAGCACAACCATAAAAAAGGAACACAAATATTTATCTTGGGAAAACCCTAAAGGGAAAAACCCAGCAAAAGCTTCCTCAATATAGATGCCCCAAAAGATAAAAGATAAGACCAGCAAGGAGATCAAAGCCTGATCCTCCTCCTTCTCCAGCTACTTCTCTTCTCCACTAATGCGCTACACAAGTGAGAGTGTGTGTGTCTCAAATGAGGAGCACTACACCTCTATTTATATTCATCCGTTCACTTAAGTTAACTCATTTGACATGTAGGCTCGAGTTACACATGTAGGCTCAAGTAACCACACTGGGGTGCCAATGACCCACCTTTACAATTAGAGGGGACTGCCTCAAGACTATTATTAACTCTTCTGATTAGGAGCATCGGGGTATAATGTAATACAAGTGGTTCTCCCGGTAGGACCATCGGGGACCACAAAATGATACATATAGAATATTCTTCGAAGTTACAATATTTCAACAATCAATATATATATATATATATATATATATATATATATATATATTTGAAAAGTTCACAATTAGATAAATTTATATTTATTTTTATGTGCAGGGTCGACATCCAACATACAACATCCTACCACACTTACCAATTCACAGAGACTAATTAGAAGCTGCAACAATATCGTCATTGACGATACATTTTAGGAGAATATGGATTCAAGTAAAATTCAAGAAACGGGACCTCTAATGCCTAATCATGTAGCTCATTATAGAGTAAAAAATATGGTCAAAGAATATTTTGAAGGTATTTCTGTCATAGAACAAGCTCAATTGTTAAAGAGAAAATGTCTAAGAAATGCAACGACATTATTGGACATTCAAAATGTCAAATATTTTAAATCAACTGAGATTGTATCGCAAAATATGACATCGTTCCTTGCATCACTTGCAAAAAGGAGATCTCATAATTACATGATTGCTCATAAATCTATTCTAACAGGGGTTGTGGCAAAAAACACTATAAACAATCGTTTGTTGTCTACGACTGCAAGAATGCTAAAAAAATCAAGAAAAAGTTTATGGAAGCATACAAAATTTAGGTTTCAATTAGATGAGGATGATGAAGTTGCATGTTGGGGTGTTATCTCTAGGAAACCTTATCAAGATAGACTTCCAGATAATGTGAGGGATAGGGAGAAAGAGTTTTGGCATTTAAACTCTCATGTCTTACCAAATGAAAAGGATGTTGTGTGATGTCCTATATCGAAAGGAAACTATGAAACTCATGCCAAACAAATAACAGAGATCACTCAAGTGGAAATGTTAAATTTTTTTATGGAGAGTAATGCTGATGTGAATATTTCCCTTAGCACATTTGTGAAGCTTAAACCATGGTATATCAGGCCCATCATCGTTCATGACACATGTTGTTGTCGATACCATGTAGAATTTGAATTATATTATGAGACATTTCTAGATTTTGCCATGTAGTGTTGGCCAAATAACCCCCCTTATGCGAGTGTTCATGAATTTGTATCTAAAATATGTGCACAAGCGAATGATCAAGTATTCTATAAGAAACAATGTGTCGGAGGTAAAAAATGTGACGAATGTTCTGAGTTGGACCTTTTTAATTCTAACTACCACATTGATGCAAATGATCCTCAATTATCAAATCCCATTGTGAAATGGAAGTGACATGATTATGTTGATTATACTCCTGTTACATATTCAACAATAACATCAAGAAATATTAATTTAGTTGAAAGTGATATCTCTTTGATAGATTTTATGAATTTGTTCAGGGATCAAATATATAAATATATCAAGCACTCTCACTCAACACGATGACAGGACTTACAATTCAAGCAATCATGAGATGTATTTGGAAAATGAACAATATTATCCATTGTCGATTTTGCTGAAGATTACACTTTCACTCCATAAAAGGAGATACAGAGTGAGTATTATCATTCAGATTAGGCATCTATACTTGTTCATATCATGTATAAACATGTAGAGCTTGATGTCAATGGTTTTGATAGCAATGAAAATAATTTTCAAGTGATTAAGGAGTATCATTTCTACATCAGTGATGATCGTACACATGATACATGTTTTTTCCAGCATTGTTTTGGCATTCTTTACAAAGAATTATCAAGATGAAATGTCACTTTTAAAGAGAATTGGGTGTGGTCAGATGGTTGTGCTAGTCAGTTTAAATAAGCACGATTATTCTTATGGTTGTCTCTCCTTCATATAAACACGGATGTCTGCCACACGTGGAGTTTTTTTGAAACGAGACATGGAAAATAATAACATCATGGTGCTAGGGCATGCGTGAAATGTGCACTTAGGAGATATCAAATGAATCACTCTGCTTCTTTCCTTGTAAATTCAAACGATGTTGTTAATTGGTGAAAACAAAATTTGAGCCATGAATTAAATAAAAGGATGGGTAATGTGAGAAATTTTTTCTGGAATACTTTAATGGGTGATGTTGACATATCAATGCCACATAATTGTATTGAAATCTTGAAAACAAGGGGCTTACACTCCATTAGGAGTAAAAAAATGACAAATATACATGCAATCGAGAAACGAAAGTACTCTTGCTTTTGTCTTGCATGTATTGATGATGTAGTCTTTGGATGAGTGTCAAAACCAGACTAACAAATTTGTGAAACCATGGAGACACCAAGAATTGACACCGTTGCCCCCATTTGGAAATATCAAAGATGTAGAGCGCGACAATGAAGTGCTTGTGATTGACAAAGATTATGATCGTGTTTCTGATTTAATTAGAGAAGGTGATGTATTTTCTGTCATTGCATCGATATACAATCCAAAAAAAGTGCATTATTATTTATTGAGATGCACTAGGTCAAAAAGCACGTTGATGTGAGAATTTAAAGACCCGTTAAAATATATGTATGGTGTGGGTTCAATGGTTTTAATAGGAAATTTCTTTGTAGAAGTAAGGAAAAGTAAATACCATATTCTTTTTCAAGACTATGATTCAGATGTTATATGTGCTCAATACGGTCATTTGGTCATAGTAGCCCAGTTGCAGTTGAAGGTAGTGAAGAGTAGGAAAAATTCCAAGCATCGACATTGGAAATTGTCGATAGAAGATCATAATGACATTCTTGATAATATGCCACTGGCACATTTCATATGAATAAAAAACACATCAAGGTTGATGATTTTTCATTCTTTGATTCTAGGATGGGTGGGTGGGAGGGTCCAAATGAGCTTCCACCTTCACGTGGTTGGCCTCGTCAATAGAGAATATATATATAATTCTTGAAACTAAGAGAATCTCTTTCTAACAATATTGATTTAAATATATCATGGGTTTTGTTAAAGCTAGATTCATATATGTTCTTGATGTTGCTGATGTTTTAATGACTTTAAATATATATATTGAGTTAGTACATTACGGAACACCATTTCTATTTCTAGTGTTACAAATATTTATAACATAAGTAGGCACAATCTCACGATTTTGTATTAACTAATAAAGATAACTAATGGAGATATAGTTCAAACTCAAGTTATCTCAAATTTTAACATGGAACTTCATCAATCATCTAGAATTTACATTTTAGAGCAATTCTACTCAGCGATGTTGGAGCTTTAGTATGATCTTCAACCTATGTTTTGTTTGGCACTCCCTAAGGGTTTCAACATTGTTTATTATTTGGAACCTTTGGCACAAATATGTTCTTAAAAAATGAGATTAGTTCTCTCGATTCATTTTTTGAACTATGAAAAGATTAGGTGGGAATGCAAGTTTTAGCTAAAGGTTCTATGATAGTCAAAGAGGGTAAGGGATTAAAGCCACTTGTAATTGTATTGTTGTTTCAGTCTCTTGAGAAAGAGGATGAAAATATCTTTGTATAATTTTTGTTTCTTTTTGGATTAGGATGTGATTGTTTATGTGCATACCTTCCTATTGTATTATATATTTTCCTTAGTATTTATATTTAATTCAAATATAAGTATTTTTCAAAAAAATATTATATCCAAATTTATATTAAATGTGATGGTGTATGGAATACACATATCTATTTATGTAATAAATATCATTTAAAATATTAAGAGTGAATATTTTTATAAAGAATAAATATTCAATACATAAGAGGCTTTATTCTTATGTAGCTATTTTCATTTACATAATAATTATAATATATTGAAGTTTATAAACTACTATGTGACCTTGTTTTGAAAGAATGTAGGTTAGTAATTTTTAGTATAGAGAAGTATTTATGTAGAATTTGATTTAAACCTAATATGAATTCTTCATTTTTTAATGTTGAAAATAACAAGAATTGGAATGAGCATTTTTTGTTTAAAATATGGTAATAATAGTTTTGATCTTATAGAATTACATATATCATATGTTAACATTGCACATTATAGTTGTATTAGGGATATTCAAGAATATTCAATTCAATTTTCTATTAAAAAAACAATAATGTCATCACTCCAAAATTGAAAATTTGAAAAAGAAAGTTTCATTGAACTTAAAGTATTTTACTCATGTCTCCACCTAAAATTTCAACTTACCCTTCTAAGGAAAGGGTCATTGCACCTCAATGCATAATTGTATCAATTTTTTTGTGCAGTTCTCAAAAACAAATAGAACATGAGAATTTGTTGAAACAACTCATTCATTTCTTCTCAATGCAGGTTGAGACTGTGGTCAACTATTGATGTGTAGCCTTTCCACCATGTGGATTTGCTATTTTTCTACCTAGAAGGATAGGAGGCCATACTTCTTCAGCAAGAATCCAACACATGGACAAGCTCAAAACATTGCCTATAGTGAATGATATAATTTCATTAATTGACTATTTGTTCCCAAACCTTGTTTTCAACACAATTTCGTCAAAAATAAATTTACTTAAATCAACATAGATATGCATCCATGGATATGTGTTTGAAACCAATTTGTTAGTGTATATACAACTCTTGACAACTTTACCCAAAGTGTTGATGATGACCTGAAGAAAAGTGATGTCCCAATTTTCTAAAGGAATGCCACGAATTCTTACACATATCAAGAGCTTTATCAAGTACTTCATGTAAATATTAAACTCTAGATGTCTTGGTTCCATATATTCTATCATGAAGATTCTAAAACAATTACACTAACTTGGCATTAGTTTCATACTCATCTCTTCATATATGAAAGTGCACAACATCCTTTTCATTCAATGAAACATGAGCATGAAGATGGCGAAACAACTTTCACCTAATATCCCTCATAGAATATGGTTGCTTAAAAAATTAACCCAACAACAAAGTTCATCATCTTCATCTAATTGAACCATAAATATTTTATGCTTACATAATATCTTCACCAAGAACACACCCATTGACATTAAATGCTTGTAACATTTACCTTGTTTTATTATTAAAAAGCGGTCAAATTTACAAATACATATTAGCATTCAAATGTAACTGTTCAGATTCAACAAATGAATAATTACATATATGATCTAGTGCAGCCATCATTCTATATACCTCAGTTCAACCGTCATTCTGGATAATAACCAAAGTAAAGAGGATCATAAGCTGTTGTACATGGTGCGAAAAAAGTTGTATAATAAGCTGCACAAAGATGATCATTAGTAGTTGTACATGGTGCCAAAATAGTTTAAAAATAGATTACATGTAGATATTAAACATAAACAATAGCTGAATCTAAACTAAACCCAAAATTCGGCAAACCTAAACTATTGCAACGATTGAAAGGAATAAAAACAACTTCAAAAAGAAAACAAATAGAAAGAAAACACAAAAAAGTTTATTTTGATCATCTCAATCACTGATTTTTTTTGAAATAATCAACAATCAACAATAAATCAGAAATACAAAAAGCACACAGGCAGAATGTTAAAGAGAAAAGGATCCAAAAAGAAGCAAGGCAAGGAACATAAGATGAGCACAGAAAATGAAGGTGTAAATGATGAGAGTTGAAGATGGCATCTTTTCCAGAAGTGTTTACTGATAGATGATGAGTCATCTAAAAATAAATACATGATTAACAACAATGATTATGTGCATGTAGTAGAAGAGGATGATAGTCAGCTCTGGAAGCTCAGCTTTGTGGGTATGAATGTAAGCCTATGGGAGTGAAAAAGGGGGAAGATGGCCAAACAAAGAATATGAGGCCATAGGCGAAGTTAGTCAAGGTTTTTTTTGTTGTATTTACAGTTTTATTATTGGCTGAGAAAGGGAAATTCATCAATTTCTGTGTGATTTTCTATGTGTAATGTATTTGAATGTTTTGATGAATGTTAGTTAATGAAGAAGAGTTTTTACTGTGCATAACCCTAGCTAGTGAGAGCTCTGATTTTGGTGGTTTTGTGGAGAACTTAGCGGTTTGTAACAACACTAGTTTATTAGCAACAAAGTTTACTAATGACTATTTTGAAACAACAGAGAAGTGTTCTCCTTTATTGCTATTTTATTTCATCTTGACAGTCCCTCGATGGTGACCAGCAGTGTTCAACCGAAGCTGTGGATTTTCTAATTTTGGAGCAGTAGCTGACATAAGTTTATGTGGACAGGAAGAACCAAAAACATTATTGAAGTCAACTAGTATGAACAAATTCTTGAATTCCTGTATATGAGCAATCAGTAGTGCATTGACATAAGCAAAACCTTGATGACAAAACATACCTACGATGAATTGGTTTGATGATTGGCTTGACAAGCAATATGACCTCGATGGTAGTGAATTTCTTGAAATCAACAATATTGAAGTGATTTTTATGCACAGTGAATAAGTGATCTCAGTCCTAGTCCAAAATCCTTGAAGCAGGAGTTAATTTTGATGGGCACTTGTGCCCATCAAATGCTTTTTTTTTTACGATTTTGTTTTAAAACTGGCTTGCATATAAATTTTAATAAATTTTTTTACCCTTCTCATCTTTATGGTTGTGAGGGTTTTGTTTTCAAAACTAACCTGCATATAACTTTTAATAACTTTTTTACCTTTCTCATCCTTAGTGTTTTGAGTTTATTGTTAAATATCCATTTACAAGCAACCTTTGTGAAAGGTTGAAGAAATTTATGGAGCGGGGTGGAAGAAATTTATGGAGAAACTCCAACACTATGTAGAGAAATATTTTTTATTTTAGCACTCGGACTCGGACAAACTGTGGTGGGGGTTACAAGTCTTCCTGGGGAAACACGTATTAGAATCATCCTTGGGCCTTTTTCATGGGAAGACCTTTGAAAAGGGTAAACCCTCCAATTTAATCTTGTTCTCATCTACCTATGCATTTACACCTTTTTTTTCTTTCCGGATAACCGAATAGAAATTTTGTCTTTCATCAAAAGGAAATAGGGAAAAAGGAACTAGAATGATCTAAGGAATTCTTTTGTACAGTCAGGTCTCATTTTCATTTTCATTTTCAGCCTAACAACCAATCAAACAAACTCATTGCGATCCAAGAGCTGGGAATTTGGATCATTAGGATTTAAATTAATCACTTTCAAAAGAAGTACCACTACTAACTCTACTATTTCGTTATTTTATTGGAGAGCATACTTGGGATACATCATTTCCCTGTCTATTAGCGATGGAAACTAAATTATGTATGAAATCAAAAGAAAGAAAAATGAAGTTTGAAACTTACCAAGCAATTCTCCTCATAATATGATGTACAAGAAGAATCCTTTTTCCTACTGGATCTCTCAGCAAAACTAATGAAATGAATTGTTTATATGAAAAACCAAACACTTTAAACCCTAAAACATTCAAGGATTTTTTTGTAATGTTTAGGGTATATGGATTGGCATCGTGGGTTTGGGACTCCACATTAGTAATGTTTCATTCACTCCTTAATTCAAAATGGTATATTGCGGCCTTACCAGTCCAAATCAATTAATTTTTTTTATCAATATTTCCATTTGATTTTCCATGCACCCAAAAAACAATTGGAAAAATCCCACCCGCCATTTATTTGCCAGAAATTCATTTTTCAATGTAAAGAAAGACAAGCAAATTCAAACTTATAGTTAAGAGAAAATTACATTTGAAATGGGAAATTCTAATGGAAAGGTGGTGGATTAAAAGCCAATGGCATGGTTTCAAAGTCAACTGCAAATGACTTGGATAATTTTAATTGAAATAAAAAGTAATCACTTGTTGCAAAGAAGATTGCTTTACCTGTCAATGAAAAATATTCCTGTGTGCTTTTTTATTTTGCTACTATGGTCGAGATCATTCAAATCATCATTAATTGCAAAGGTCTAAGAGAATTTTCCATATAGTCTCATGACCAAAACAACAAGAAAACACAATAAAAATTAGTGTTATCTAGAATTTCAAGCAAACTGTCAAGAATGCGCCAGATAAAACTTGAATCCATGTCCTTTTAGGTTTCAGGGATTGGCGAAAATAGATAAGAAAGAAATGAGGATTGAAGTATCAACATTGTAAAATGTTGTAACATAACCATGACGTTACAACCGATGGTTAAAGGATTTAATATGGATTATACTTTACATGAGAAATAACACAAGAATAAACCAAAGACCTGATAAAAAAGCTCTATACTCAAATAAAACAATTTTGAAAAGAATAAAGGCCTTTAACAAAAATAACAAATATATGAGAACAAAGATAGAATCTGTAGCTCAAAATTTATGTTTGCCTCCAATTTCAAAACAAGTTCCACTACAGGAAATTATAGATAGAAGTCTTACCTCACAAATTTTGAATATGTCTATAAAAAATATATCAGAAATATATCTTTACTGTGGCTTGGGACAATGCAAGTCCTCGATTATCAGTGATTAGTTAACCAACCGAAATAATAATTTTCAATTTTCATATAGTAAACAATAAAATATCCAACGAGATAAATCATTAAAAAAATGGATAGCATATTAAAATCAAATATTTTTTTTTAAATTGATGAGGAACAATGGTCAAAAGGTGGCATATAAGCAAGTGCAAAGTCCTGGATTAACAGTGTTTTGTTCACTAACCCAAAAAAAGAAATTACAAATTTACATATAGCCAAAATATGAAATATTTAGCTTAACTTCATATTTGCTGAAGGAACCTATGTATGAAGATGAGATTGCAGTCAAAGAGTTCAAGAATGAATTACTTTCTGAAAGTAATTATGAAACTCAGAGGAAACAAAAAAACATTGAAGAGGGAAATTGTTGAAATTTAATGGTTAGCGATGGTTTAATACAAGTAATAAACATAAGTGCATGGACATATAAATTCCAGATCCAGAATAGTGCTGCTAATAAAACTTTAAAATGTAATAAAGCAAGAACATAATTATCATCTCTTTCAACTTAACACTCTGTTGGTCACTGTGTTAATTTTAACGCTCTGCTGGTCACTGTGTTAATTTTAACGCTCTGCTGGTCATTGCGTTAAGGTTGGTCATTGAGATGTCATACCATATTTCATGTACAATAATGAATAAGTAAAGTGTAGGAGATACTTGATATTAAGGAATCACAACCATTATGTGAATCCTCCTTATACTCAGATAATTCTGAGTTTGATCTTGTCACCGAAGGGACAAGTCAAACAGGGTAAACCATATACGTACCTTGAGAGAGGGTTAAAGCAGACAAAAATTGACCTTAGAATCTTAGTCAATAGAAGGAGAGGTTTCACTCAAAAACATAGGCTTGAGTAATTCAATCATGTCTAAAGTAGTGATGCTAAGGACACAATCACTTAGCACAAGAGACACTTAGACATACTGATACCCTCTGACAGTCATGTTGAATAAATCACAGTCCACACTTGAAGACTAACCTCATGGTCACTCGGGGTATAGAACCCAACACATAAGAAAAACCCATAAGAACTAACGCTGAGAAAATCATGAGGTAAGTGACTAAGAAACATGAAGAGACTCATGCTAAGAAAAGTCATGAGGTAAGCGGCTGAGAAAGAGGCAAAGACTCACTTTACAAGATGAGACGTAAATAAAGAAAATGCAGAGATCAAGCTCAGTCTGTGAAGAAAGAATAAATCACAGAGGTAAAACTCATAACGTGCATGAACAAATCACATATCATGAATGAACAAATCACAGAGGAATCCCGTGAAATGAACAAGACGCAGAGGTAAAATCGTGGAGTGAAATCATAGAGGAAAACCTGAGAGACAAACTCATAGGTAAGAGGAGAAAATTAGATCGCAAAGGAGATAACTTGTGCTGGAGAAACCGACGATAGTAGAGATCCCAGTGAGATAACATGTTGAGAATACAGTGAGATAACCCTAGGACCAAGTAAGAATAGGACCATGAGTCAACGAACACAAGATCAAATTGAATTGTAAAGGTGGAAAAATATTCAATTAGGACTAACAAGACCAAATAATTTTCTCTCTCTCAAGGTACATAGTTTAATATATACTTTTTTCATCACTGTATAAGGGGAAAATCCAACCAACTTTTACAAGATAGATCAGCCATACATGTCTAAGGAGGAAACATAAAGAGCCCAGTTCAATATATCCAAGGAAGTGCTCGGGGAAGTGTACTAATATCAATACCCTTAGAGGAGAAATAGTATCATCCTCAAAACATCCAATATGATGCTAAAAGACTCAATCATCCATACTCAAAAATAAAGAAACCAAAAGCTTGAAGAGTAGGATGTACAATATTTTCTCTAGAAGATTTGTAGCTTATCTTCCCCAATATCTATTTCGTCATAATATTCAGTGAAGGAAAGTAGGCCCTCAGCCATGGGGAGCAATTCCTTGGATAAACTATCTACCCTCTTATTGTGTTCTCTAGAGACATGATGAAAGTATAAAGTGTGAAAGAAGGCCTTCAACTCCATAATGTTGTCTCACCAACCACCCCAATACTAGGGTTTTACCTCTATGAAAACTCCGAAAACTATGCTAACAGCCAACTGTTATAAAATAGTGCATACTAGCTCAAAGTGTCCACACGTGTGGGATCAAAACATTATCCAATGCTAGCACATGAGTGAAGAAGACTACGAGTGAAACCCCTATAAGTAAGCAACACTAGGAATAGGTCAAATCACTAACTAACTACATGAATATGTGTTCCCAAGATGCCAAGTGTGAAGGACAAGAAAACAATGAACTATTAACTGCTCAATACAATGAAAAGTACATACAGTGAATGTGGAGCACTATTGATTGCAACTAGAGTAGATCAATCTAAGCCTTTAGACCCGAATACCAATGGCTCTAGGTTTTCTGTGGGATGAAAAGTCAAAATGAAAGTAAACACACACACACACACACACACACACACACACAAGTTTGGAGACAAAATATATCAAAATTAATTAAATATTAAAAAAAAGAAATATCCATACCTGCGTTCCAGGTGGAAATTGTGAAACTAGAATTTCCTCTGTGTTTATATTTGTGCCACTAGCTTCTGTTTCTTCCGGGTAAAACAAATTCGTATCATCAATGTCTTCATCATTCATGAATTTGATATACTACATAATTACATATAATTTATAAACATTAGATTTGGAAAATAAAAACATTAGATTTCATATAATAAATTTCATATATTATAGCATACTTATGTACCATGCCTCTGTTTTGATTTTGTCGAGTGACGACTTGCTTATAATTGTCTCTACAGTATGCTACATACTGCTTAAGCTCTAATCGACTCATAATTTTCAAGTGATCATCTGAATAATCATCAAATGGGCATTCATCCATACTAGATGGAGATGAAATAATATGTGGGTCAATTTCCACCCCTGCCATTGCAGCCCCAACACGGTCTCTTATCTCTTCCCTCACCTCTCTTACTATTTGGGATGTCGCTTCCAACTCCTCTGGTAAATCTATGACTCTAGGATGTGGTTGTACTAACTGAGGAATCAGATGCCTATAATGAACATCTCGTCATGCATCAGGTCCTTCATATGTACAACCTTTTCCAGCACCATAGAAACTGGATCCCATATCTGTATAGTCGAGGTCCATGTTAAATTGAAACTATGCAATCAACATCTTAACAAAATAACGAGGAACCTCGTTATTATTTGGTAACTTCCCATATGCACATAGGAACCTCGAATAAATATGTGGTGCAATCAGCAGATCATTGAATCTTGCGATCTTTAGATGTTTTTTTGTCTTCAAGCTGCAAGTGAAAACATGAAAAGACCATTTCTTTTGTGACAAATTTCTTTACTTATTCAAACTTGTGGCGCCCCATCACTAAAAATCGCCTCCTACGCATCATATCATGAAAAATATGGGTTGATGGTCCAACCCCAAGATATGTCTCGATCAAACTATTCTGATTGTGCAAAACAATCTAGAGACATTGTTGAGTACTAAAAGAGAGATTACAAGAATCAAGCTCTGCCTACAATCTCGAGGAATGCTCCTTCATCTCTTCCACAATCAACATAACGATGTTGTATTCCCAAGGAGTCTACTCAGGAACATCTCTAGGATGACTGTAAAGAGGATCATATCTTTCATTGTTAGCATACTGATGCACCCGGCAACGTCTCCTTGTCTTGGGAGGTGGATTAGGATCATCACAAGCAACAAACCCTGTAAGAATTAAAATGCGTTCAAATATATATAATTTTTGAATCAAATTATACTTATTTAAATAAAATTTGTTCATTACAAATACCTGGTGCATCCTCTTCTACCCCATCATTATTGTTAGAATGTCTAGAAGCCCCTGTATAAAACAAAAAATTGGCAATCACATGTAAAGTTAACAAGAAAAATCATCTAATTTTACACAAATAACACAATCATGTCAAACAAGAATTCTAGTCAAAATGTACATGTAAACAACCACTACCTAGCGATGGCATACCTGAGGAATAAGACACTAAGTGTGTCCTATGTGTTTGTCCATCGACCCCTGTAGACCCCTTAGACAGACGTCTATCATGCTCAGAGCCACCACTTGTGCATGTAACAAGATCTTAGAAAGCTGTGTAAACTAAAATTTATCTTTATATATAATTCAGCATGAAATGAATAACAATTGAATTTACCTGATGATGACATCATGGAGTGTGGCTGCATAGTAGCCAAAATTGTTTCAGCCCGAAGCTATAAAGATGTGCATGATAAGAATTTTCCACATATTAAAAAACATGACAAACAACAATTATAGGTAGAATGTATGAAAACAATATCTACCTAGAAATGGCATCTTATGTGTTTGTCAACCAGCCCCTGTAGACCCCTCAGACAGACATCTGCCATGCTGAGAGTCACCACCTATGCACCGCAATATCTTAGAGCATACTGATGCATAAAAGGAGATCTATGTTTATATAGACTTGAACATTAATTGAATAACAATGAAATTTACCTAACGATGACTTCAGGGAGTGTGGCTGCATAGTAGCCAAGTTTGCTTCACGCTGAAGATGTGAAGCTATGCATGATAAGAATTTTCCACATATTAAAAAACCGTTTCAAAAAATAATTCTAGTGAAAATGTATGTAAAAAATCTCTACCTGGCAATGACGTATCTAAAGAATAAGACACTAAATGTGTCCTCTGTGTTTTTCCATCGGCCCCTATAGACCCCTCAGGTAGACGTATGTCATGTTGAGAGCCACTGCTTGTGCAGAACAAGATATTAGATTTATATGTGTAAAAAAATATTTATGTTTATATGTACTTGAGGATGAATTGAATAACAATAAAATTTACCTAACGATGACCTCTGGGTATGTTGCTGCATAGTAACCAAGTTTGCTTCACCCTGAAGCTATGAAGCTATGCATGATAAGAATTTTACATAGATTAAAAAACATGTCAAATTTAAATTTACCAATCTTAACATTGTGCACCTGTGCATGATGATAAATTATCACATTAAAATCATATCAAAATGTGTCAAAAAAGATAAATATATTTCAGATTAACAATCGAAAAGGTCAAATATGATCCCTTAAAGGTTGTGGCTCAAGTATTCCCAAATTCGGAACACCCCTAGTTAGAAAGAATGACATTCTCTCAACCTTCACCCCCTTATCCCTTATCTCTCATCAATTTGGTATAATAATTCAAGGCGTGTCCCCTCCATCTCAAGCCTCATCTAGCAACTAATAAGTACAAGACAATTTTCCCTTTGGTTTAGAATATGGGACCTTAGATCTTACAACTAGTAGGGAAAATTAAACAACTGGACAACAAATATAGGAAATCTAGAAGAGATTTTGGTGTACATGGTTCATGAGGAGGAAGAAGCACCACTATATTAAGAACAAATAATTGAATGAATAGGAATTTTTGAATACAATGATTCCTCGAGTGACATATTTAATGGGGCTGCAATATACACATCTAATCGTAGACCTTGCCAAATGAGCATCATGACACAAAATTCAGTCCCCAAGTATGGTTATGCATCCTGGAAACTAGAGTGAAACACATCATGTGGTATTCATTTGGCATCCCTATAAAATTATGTTGTTGATTAAGAAACACATCTTACTTTGGATAAGAGAGGCTTTCTTGGACATCTCTTTTCCTTCTTTGCAAAAAAGTGCACAAAACCAAACTATGAAATAATTGGACATTTGTTAGATACATGCCCCTATTCTTCAAAATTATAGGACAAAAGTGTTGTTCCATTGAAATAACTTATCATGTTAAAATAAACCATGACCTAGCCATAACCAATTGGGTCCTTAATCCATTTGATAATTCCATTCTCAAAAGATTGTGGAAACTCCACTTACACGTATTGGCTTGGGAAATATGGAAAGAAAAGAACAAAAGGGTTTTTTTGCGATCAAAGTCGAAAGAATAAAGTAGTCTATGAAATCATAAAGGATACATTCATGACATCCTTCAATTAACATAGTGATCTAATAAGGATTTTCAAATGAATCCCAAGATGCAGGTGACATTGACCCTTTTAGATCACACTTCCCCCATTGCACATGACACTCATAAGTAGGATAGGTGGCTAGGGGAAGGCTCCATATGCATTGCCTCTTAATGAAAAATGGGACATTAAAGTGCATGCACTCATGACAAACAGTTTCAGCTACAACATATTTAGGAAGGATTTCAGGGGAATACAAACAATGAAATAACTTTTCCCTTAGAGGCCTTAGGCTCTAAAATGTTGTCCCTTGGGACCTTAAGCTTAGACATTTAGGCCTATTTGAGCCTTAAGATTCAACATTTAATCCAATTTCATACTTAAGCTCTAAAATGTTTCAACACATTTGGACATAAATTAGATATTAAATTTCAACCCAACTAGGCCTTATTTCTCAGAAATTTCAGCCAAATTGAGCCTTCTTGATCCTAAATTTAAACCTTTATAAGACATATTTATTCGACATTAAGACTTCTGTTTTAACAATAGATCAACCACACATGCCAACCAATCCTTGGTAAGTTGTTTTTCTCATTCATGGTTGCACATTAAATGGGGGAAGCAGTGGATTTGCAACACTTACTGGGATATTTTTCTTTCTATTTATATTGACCTGGTTAAGAAGATTTGATAACGACAAAGTGAAAAATGTAGAACACTCATTTTTTTAGATAAAAAATAATATTGTAAAATTCAAACACATGTATCAATTTTATACAGTGTTGTTTTGGCATGAGAAACATTTAGAGAGTCAATTGGGTGCAACTCAAGTGGTTGTCCGAAAACTTGTTACCTTCCCCACCAGAGTTCAAATCCCACTTTCTTACATGTTTTCTCTTAGTGAGCTGAATGTCGATTAGCTATACATAATCTATTCATGAGTTGTTAACATGGCCTTGTTCCCTGAAAAATCTAGGGTTTACCCTGGGTACCATCCTTGGAATGAGAGGAGTCTCCCAGGAGGTTTCCTACCAAATATGTTACCTGGAAAATAAAAATGAGAAACATTTAGGGGACAAATTACCTAATATAAAAAAATACCTAAATTCCTTTAAATATTAAATTAGATAAATTTGTTAGCTACCAAAAACATGAGCTTCAAGAGTGCTTATTTATACTCATCTTTCCACTGTGGCTTACACCCAAGATTACTATTTTCTACTTGAGTTTCAAGAGTATTTATTTCTACTCATCTTGCCACTGTCTTTGTAATGTTCTAAAAGTAACATGCATGCAAACCATAAAAATGACATGCATTCAAACCCTACAAGTGACATGCAAACCCTAAAAGTACATGCATGCATTTACCCTAAAAGTGACATGCAAACCCTAAAAGTGACTCGCATGCAAACCCTATAAGTGACATGAAAACCCTAAAAGTGACATGCATTCAAACCCTTAAAGTGGCATGCATGCAAACCCTAAAAGTGACATAAAAAATCTAAAAGCTATATAAGAAGGTCACTTGAACCAAAAGGGTATCATTGTTATTATTCATCTTTTGGAAACACGTTTTGGGAGCTCGATGAGCTACTTAGGGTTTAGGGTGGATTTCCTTGACCTAATTGGATTCGGTGGCAAACTCTATCCACCCTAACCAATTGCTAGGGTGAATCATCCAGATTCACCAAGTGTACTTCATTGCATCAAAGATTCATTGTGTTTAGGGCATTATTAGAGCTTCCTTAAAGTTTATAGTTGGGCGTATTCATTCATTAATCATGGCAGCGATCCTATCATTGTTGAGAAAGGGGGGTCTCTACCAAGGTCTGGGAAACATCTTCCTCTATACTGCTACTGCTTAATTGTATACTGAAATTGTGGTTATCTCCATCCATTCCTCCTCAAAGCACAGGGAAACGATTTACTATGGGAAAGGGTTCAATCTCTTGGAAACGAGTTACCAGTGAGCAGAGGATTATCATGAGGGAAGTCAACCTGTTTAATAAGCATGATCTCTACAGGAAGGAAATAACGCAATGAAGGCTCACTTATTTTCATGGATAAGAGGGATGGAGTAATAAAGATATCATGTTCACATATTTAATGGTTTCATATACTCAAGAGATGAATGATTATTCTATATGGATGTGCTTCCCCCAATCTGGGCATAGCTCTCAAGTAATCCCACTTCCATTGGGGCCTATTCATCATCTATGTTTCTACATCAAACTGCTATAGCCCTCAGAGATCGACTTTACATTATTATTTGAGATCTCCATGCACATAAGAAGAAGGGATCAATATGGGTAAGGTGCTCCTAGATGAGCATGGTACTCAAAGATTCCATTTCGTTGAAGCATATTCATAAATCTGCGTGTTTATATTAGGTTACTACAACCATCAAGCAATCCACCCTTATCACTATTTGAGAAGGCGTGAACCATCAATCTTGGAAATTAATTATTTGCATAGCTCGGACATTCTTAGGAATTTGTTATCTTCAGACTTTGGGAATCACCTTGATCACTAAAAACAACTGTAAATTCATCTACAATTAAACTATGTTAAGGATTAAAAGACTGCCATATCAGTTATTGTGGTCCAAGGTACTTCTCAGATCAGATCTGATAATTTCCTAAATTTACATTATTTCTACGCTGCTATTATTTATGGATATATATTGCAATTTTTATGGATCTCTGGGTTAAGTCTGATATTGGATACAAATAAAGATCATTATTGAGTATACATATAAGCAAGTCTAGTATGATAAGGAACCTTGAATTGTGTTGTGAAAGTCCCTAATAATAAACCCTATTCAATCATTACACCCTCATTTACAAACAAAACAGAGTTTAAGGACTGTATTGATCAGAGAAGTGTCAAGAGTCATCAACCAAAAAACAATAACAATCACAATAATATATACCATATTCAGTTTGGGATATTACTGTATTCCGCCTAGGATTGTTATTTTTTGTCTTACTGAGTAGTTCTAGTAAGCATCTAATATTGGATATGGTCCGGATCAGCGTCAAAAATATGGTCGACACAAAGGGACATACCTAGTCTGGATCAACCTCTAAAATATGGTGGACATGAAGGGACATACCTATTCCGAATCAACCTCAAAAACTATGCTTTGTATTTTTTATAAGAACTTACATAAAATGCTGATATAACTAGGGTTCTTCTAGTAGATATATTTAGATGACTGTACAATATGCTCATAGATTATGGATATTACGTAGCTAATAAATTTAATGTAAGTATTAATAGTAAGCTCTGTACTCATTACTTAGATTGATTCTTCTTCTTATTCCCATTAATTTATGGTGTTCATGTTCTCCTTATTGAACTAGCGTGTTTATCGTAGTTCTTACTCGTGCTTATCTCTTACCCGTGCTTATTTATCATGTTGTAGATAGAGATATTTAAACTCAAAGTCAAACCCTAAAATAAGAGTCACCATATTTAGATATGACCTCACAGCATAGTTTTATTAACTTCATAGTCCAATGATCTATGAAGAATTTAAAATACCCACCGAACAAATAATGCTCAAACATATGGAGCATGTATACCATGGCTAGGCCTTCCACTTTAGTACTGGAATAGTTTCACTTGGATCAAGTCAACACATTTCTATTAAAGTAAACATTACAAAATAAGATTGATTATCTAGGTTGTGCATGGATACCTCTCTAAATGATAATTGAAACATTGGCATGTACATGGAATTCAACCATCCACTTAGGGAAAAATAAAATTTCCATCATTACCAATTTTTTTTTTAGGATGTTAAGGATGCTTCACACTCCTTTTACAAATAAATTCTTTTTTTTTTTTTATCTATTTCATTCTTCAATTACTCCATAGTCTTTTTAATAGTAGCATTGCCATTGATGAACTGTAAAGAATACCCAATTTACCTAAGATTTAGTTGCAAGAAATGGACATTAGTGGGTGAATTAAGTTACTAGTGACAATGATATTAGCGGGATCAACCAATACACTTTCATGAAGACAACATGTCCTGTCATAATTCCAAAATGGGTGTACAAGATGCACATTTTCAGGTCTAAGAAAATTCATAGCNTATATATATATATATATTCAAACAATGTTGCAAGGAAAATCTAAGAGAACATTGCAAGGGCACTGGAATGTAATGACATTATACACATCAGATCCCCATTTAGTTGTGAAGGCCATATTATTTTTCTTCTTTTGTAATACATACTTATTTGTACTGAGAGAATCCATCTATAAGGAGTAAGTCTTATTTCTGTCCTGCAAGATGATCTAGCACCTTGTCACTAAAGGGTGTTGGAAACTAATCATGGACATAGGTGGGGTGGGAAGTTGGAACTAATCATGGTCATAATTGGGGTTAAGGTCTACAAATCAACAGATACTGAAACTTATAGTGATCATGCCTTCTTGTCTTGAATCATAATTGGACTATTGAAATATGGTTCTTTTAGTAGGAATATGAGACTAATAACCAATATTAATCTATTTCTTCTTTTACCCTCTATTTGATTCTAGGATTCAATATGTAGGGTCTTCTCTTAACAGGATTGGAATCTAGATTTAGTTCTATTTTCATTTCTCCTAACTATCCTTTTATTCGTTACATCTCAATTAAAATATTAGGAAAGAGGTCAATTATTCTACGAGGAAACCTCTTCTAATGCTTATGCATTCCAATAATTATTGAATGAGGTATTCCTAGCGAATACATTTACTCTAAGTAATAGTAGTAAGCTTTGTACTCTTATTATCTGCATTAATATAAAATCAATTATTTTCAATTATCCACTACAGTGCAAAGAATGAAACAATGCATGTACCAGGATATAAAATTCTAACCTGACGCTCCTCTTACTATGGCCTTCCCTTCGGCTTTGCATGAGGTGGAACACCAGTTCACCAATTCCCAGTCCTAATTGATCCCATTGTCCAGGTAAGGTCCACCACTGCATTGGAAACCCCTTCACCTCACAAATTCGAGGAAGGTTATACAATATTAATCTGTCACAGTAATCTAGGGATTAAAACACAGTCTCATAAGATATTTCAGACAATTAAGCATGAAAATGGCATAATGGTGCTGCAATAGAATGTTGCAGCTCTGTATAATCAATAAAATAATGATAGTATAATACAATGGTCATGCAGGGTGCATGAACTCCAAGACATTTCGAATTCCCAAGGAGGTCATTCAAATTGAATGAATGGGTGTAGCTTAACTGAATGTTAGCCACAGTCAGCACACATAGTTAACCACTAATCTAATCAATAACTGACTCTCACACTAAGTCCTAACAGAATCAGAGTGTAATAGATTACTAGTCTAACTGAAAGTGACTCATCAGATGTAACTACATGTCCAACTAAAGGAGGTAGCGCATCCATAACTCCAAGTAGCTCTGATGGAGTTAACTGAAGTGACACATGTCATCAGAAGTGGTTGTAGGCTCCAGTGTTAGCTCTAGTTCATAAATATTGGCAAAAAAATCAAATAATGAATGGAGGCACATTCACAACTCATCTTAACTGATTATTAGGTAAAATAACAATCAGCTAGCAATTATGTGCATTTATGACACTCAAATCACCCTAGAATTGCTCCTTGTTTAAAGGAGGAAGCCCAGTTAGCCTCCTCGAATGAAGGAGAAGGATTAGTTGTCATCCTTGACTAAAGGAGGGCATGGGTGTGCTCATGATGATGTCATAGTGTGCTCATCTGATGCCAAGTAAGTCGATTAAACTTAGGATAGTGGGTAAATAGGCCAAAATTGACCAAATAAGTGTGCAAGTTGGGTAAATGACTCCAACATCCCCCCTTAAGCTATACTCAGGAGGAGCAAAAATAAAATGCATGAAATGCTAGGGCCTCGGAAACAAAGGCCATAGATCACCCTGTACAATAATGTAACTCAAACGATGCTAAAAATTAAATCTAAGTGAGGAAAGAGGGAAAAACCAGTGGGAAACCCCCCCTCAAGATGAACACTAGAAAGTGATCTGATTGCCCTGATGAAATCACCCCCAATAGTGAATGGAGGTAGTTGAAATTCTTCTCTGAAAATATATTGGTGAAGATTTCTGCAATCTGTTCATCAGTTGGGAAGTATTGTAGAATGATGGTGCTTCCATGCACCAATTCCCAGATATAGTGCATGTGTGTCTCTACATGCTTGGTCCTCTTCCTAGTAATTGGATCTGTGGAGATCTTAATAGCACTTTTATTGTCATAAAAGAGGATAGTGGACAAAGTACTACCAAAATCAAACTCTGAAATAATGCCTTGCAACCAAATAGCTTGGATGCAAGCATTCACCGCTCCTCGGTACTCAACCTCTATTGAAGACAATGCAATGACGACATGCTTTTTACTAGACCAAAAAATAGGGCCACCACCAAACATGAATACATATCCAAAAGTAGAATTCTAATCAATATAATCTCCTATCCAATCTGATTTTGTGTAACCAACCAACTCTAGCTCAGAGTCTGCAACATAGTGAATGCCGTAGGTCCTGGTGCCCTGAATATATTGGAGGATCCTCTTGGCTGCCTTCCAATGAAGATCATGAGGCTAATGCATGTATATTGATACATCATTCATGGCATAACATATATCAGGCCAAGAATGAGTCAAGTAAAGCAAGATACCAATCAATTGGTGGTAGATTGTGCAATCCATGGGTGGAGTGTTTTTTCCTTCTTCAAGGTTGATCCCTGAAAGGAAAGGGAATGAATCAGCCTTACATTCAGCCATGTTAAACTTAACTAATAGGTCTGATATGTATTTATACTGAGTGACCATGATCCCATCAAAATTTTGGGCAATTTCAAGCCCCAGAAATTGCTTTAAGAGCCCCAAATCGATCATCTCAAATGCATCATGGAGGCAATTTTTATGACTGAAATGGATGCAATAGTGCTACCAGTAATCAAAATATCATCAATATATAAAACAATGATAAGAAAATGAACATCATACTGCTGTATATACACATTCATATCTGATTTACACCTTTGGAATTTTTGCGAGAGAAGGAAGGCATCCATCTTGGAATACCACTCTCTTGGGGCCTGTTTTAACCCGTATAGTGACTTCTTTAATTTGCAAACCAAAGATGAATCTGAAATGTATCCCTAAGGCTGCTTCATGTATATCTCCTCATGAATATCTCCATGTAGAAAGGTAGACTTAACATCTATATGATGCACTTCCTAGTGCTTGGATGCCGCAATTGCCAAAACTAGGCGGATGGAGTCCATTTTTGCAATCGATGCAAAGTATTGGAATATATTATATTCCTTGGAAATTAATAATGTCTTTGTATTATGTCAGAAGTTGTCTACAATCTCATGTAAAAGAGTAATACATTTAACCCATAGTTATATGGTGGTGTATTTACTTGTGTAGAGTATTTGTCCATGGTATTGTATTTAGAGATGTTATTTTGGAGAGTTATATTATCCCACATGCAATATGTGAGAGTAATTCCTCCTCATCTCTTAGTATATAATAGGGTTGAGTGGGTCTCTACATATAAGGTATTATTGATGTACTAGTGGTACTATTGTGACACAGTTGTACATCATCTATACTCTTTGGGGTATTTGTGTGTTGCTCTCTTGTAATATTGGAGAAGACATTCTGGAGATAATAGAAGACTACCTTCCCATGGATGTAACCCATTAGGGTGAACCACGTATATCGATGTTCTCTTGTACTTTTCTTTTCCCGTTCTTATCTTTTATGATATGTTGTTAGTTGCTTAGATAGGTTAACTAGTTTAGCTTGACTCTACTATTCTAACATGGTATCAGAGCGGGTTGCTATGATCTAGTACCTTTTATAGCTTTCAATAATAACGATTATCATTTGGACATTGTCATTTTGTTGTAGATTTTCTTTCTATCTAGTAGCCATTAGGATTCTCTTCAGATCTAGGCATATTTCTGCATTTTGTTTACCCTAACCCTAACTTGTTGTGTTTGCAGAATTGGATCAGTTGGTCAGTTGTGTTTCGAATTGGAAATGCCATTCTCGATCCACCTATGCGACCAGAACAAAAAACTAGGTATTTTTGGGCTTGATTTCGGTAATAAAAATGACATTTATACAAAAGGGTTAACTTGGTCATTTTCTACTGGTTTTTTTTATTATACCTGTTTTCAGAATCAGAACAACCATTCTGGATCCACTCACCTGACCGGAACAGAAAACTAGGCATTTATGGGCTTCCTTTTGGTAATAAAAACGATAGTTATAAAAAAGGGTCATAACTTGGTCATTTCGTACCGTATTTTTATTATAACCTATTTTTTGAAATTGGAACAACCATTCTAGATCCACCTATGCGACCAGAACAGAAGACTGGGCTTTTCTAGGCACATTTTTCCAAAGGGTTGTAAGTAAAAGTTTCTCTTTCCTTTACTTTTTTTCTAACTGTGTTTTTTGCAGATTCAGATCAGTATGGTAAAGTATTTAAGTTTTCTGTTATTCATTTTTTTCATTTAGGTTTTGCTTCTAATCATGTTTATTAAGATATTACTTTTTGTTCTTGCTATATATTTGTCTCACATTTCTATATGAAAATATTGGCATCTTTTAAGGACATGGATCTCTAATATTTTGTCATGATGATAGATATAAACCATCTAATGCTTAATATTTTTTAAATATACTTAATAATTAATTTGTTATTTTCTTTGTTTTGTTTATAAAACAATTTTATAAGAACAATATCATATGTGATCATTATTTACTTTATTTATATGTTATTGCTGACTTTGGTGTAAAAACAATTCCATTCTTTTATAAGTAATATCTTTATGATCATTATATGATTTTTTAATTAAATTCTCAAGTAAAATATTTTTTTTAATCTATGTAATATCAAGTTTTTGGGCTTGTCATAAGTTATTTAATTGGGATATAGTTTATTTTTCATGTATTGCAGAGACTGTATCTAGTTCCTGTGCTATTTGTCTCTAACATTCCAATATGGAAGCATTGACATTTCCAGGGCATTTCGTCTCTTGCATATTTACATAGTGTTAACAAGAAATGAACCCATGATTAAGACCATTAGTGACTTGTCATTTCATAATTTTTATAAGTGATATCATGAGTTGGTCATAATTTGCTATATGTTGATCATATTAAACATTTTGATTTATCTATATCTCATGTCATGTTTATTCCGATCATCTTTTACTCAATATTTATATGGCTTTGGGCAATCTTTAAATCTTGAACTATTTATCATGAGCACCTTGTTCTTGTTACAATGAGATTTCTATTCTTATGATTGCAAAGGTTAAATTGTTCCTACTTGTCTCTAACATTCCTATATGGAAGTATTGACATTTTCAGGGCATTCATCTCTTGCATATTAACCTTATACTAATAAGAAATGCACCTATGCTTCAGATTAGTTGCTTGATGACTAAATTTTCATATATTTAAGTGAAATCTTTGGCTCACTATTTATATCTTGTGGCTGACACTTAATGTGTAAAAGTAACTTCATTTTCCTTAATGAGCAAGTTAATCTTTTATTTGATCATATTATGTTTCCATTCCTTTATATGATGTTTGCTAACCTTTGGTATATAAACATTTTCATTTTTGTATGAGCAATTTTGTTTTATGATCTTTATATGCTTTAATCTTGAAAGTTCTTGTGAAGATAAGCTCTTTGTTTAGGATTTCACCTTATTCCAGAAGTAATGAAGCACCATCTTCTACTGCTAAATTCATGATGTTCATCTATATGATATCATTTTCGATGTATAGACCATTGGGGTCTTGTTTCTTCGATGTTTGAGGTATTCTACAGATATTTATATTCCACCTTGATCGGAAGAATGTCTGCTATCCGCATGTGTATTGGCCATCTGGGTTTTTTTGTACATTGTTGTGGCGTTCTTAGCCACATGTTCTATTGTATCGGCCACCAGAAGGTATCTGTACACTGGGGTGGATGTTATATCAGAGTTCTTCAGCTATCATGTATGGTTGTGATGATTCAGAGTTCTTTAGCTATCAATTGGATTACATCACATGTTCTCGACATTTTATTGTTGGGTATTTCATCATACAACCTGGTTCATGTGCACTTTCATGATTTAGTAAGAAGCAGTTGTTCATCATCAAATTCCATCACCCAAAGTGTTCTTCTTTTTCAGCTTTGGTTCTTCTAGAAGTTGTCATCAAGGGGGAGTAGTAATGACTCCTTCCTTCCTTAGCGTTAGTGTGGGCCCTTCTCCCAACCATTATTAAGGGGGAGTGTTGGAATATATTATATTCCTTTGAAGGCAATAATGTCTTTGTATCATGTCGAAAGTTGTCTACAATTTAATGTAAAAGAGTAAACATTTAACCCATAGTTATATGGTGGTGTATTTACTTGTGTAGAGTATTTTTCTATGGTATTGTATTTAGAGATGTTATTTTGGAGAATTATATTATCCCACATGCAATATGTGAGAGTAATTCCTCCTCATCTCTTAGTATATAATAGGGTCAAGTGAGTCTCTGCAAATAAGGTATTCTTGATGTAGTAGTGGTATTATTGTGACACTGTTGTACATCATCTATATTCTTTGGGGTATTTGTGCTTTGCTCTCTTGTAAGATTGGAGAAGACATTATGGAGATAATAGAAGACTACCTTCCCATGGATGTAACCCATTAGGGTGAACCACGTATATCGATGTTCTCTTTTCCTTTTCTTTTTCTGTTCTTATCTTTTATGATATGTTGTTGGTTGCTTAGATAGGTTAACTAGTTTAGCTTGATTCTACTATTCTAACACAAAGGTATCATGATAGTCCACACCTTGGACCTAGGAGAACCATTTTTCTACCAGGATTTCCTTATATTTGTAGGTTCTTCCATCAGCAGCAACCTTTTTACGAAACACCCACTTGCATTGAACTAATTTCCTCCCTGGAGGAAGAGAAACTATCTCCCCAAGTAGCATTCTTTCAAAGAGAATACATCTCTTCATCCATGGTAGCTTACCATCTCAGATCTTTCCGAGCATGGTAGTAAGACTTAGGATATGAACTTATCATTAAATAACAAGTTTCATACAACAAAGATTCATGACAAGAGAGTGCAATACCTGCTCTTTGGAAATCAGACCGAGTTCTTCTTGGATCATGAGGATTTCCAATGTTGTCATCGGCAGAAGAAAGTGTCTGTTTGGCCCAAGTTGGGAGTTTTAATTGCACTTCAGGTTCTGAAATTGAACTTGATTCTTGTTGGTAACTGATATCAGATATTATAGGTCCCAAATCAGGGTCATCACCCCCAATTTTATCATCCAAATATTCAGTAGAATAAGAAGGAAATTCAACAGTTTTCTCCTTCACTAGTTCTACCTCTTGAAGAGGCTCCTCGAACCGGACACTTATTTCAATGATGATTTGTTTTGTTATGATATCTAGAAGCTTGAAACCTTTAGATTCATTAGGATATCCAATAAAAAAACATTCAATATGCAAAGCTTTCCTCTTATCATGCGGAATTTGGGCCCATACAGTGGACCCAAACACCCTGAGATTCAACACATCCGACTTGTTTCCAAACTAGGCTTCGAAAGGGGTATTCCATTTTATGGATGAGTGAGGTAATATATTCTGAATGCATTCAACAGAATTCATGGCCTCAGCCCATAAATTTCCAGCCAACTTCTTGGCTTCCAACATGCAAGTGGTCATCTCCTTGAGAGACCTATTCTTTCTCTCCGCTACACTGTTCTGTTGGAGAGTGTAGGAGACTGAATGTTGGATATGAATACCAATTTAAGAACATATATGAAGAAAATAATTACTGATATATTCCCCTCCATTAATAGATCTCAAAGTTTTGATGTTTTTCCCAGATGCATTCTCAATTAGTGCTTTTAATTCAGTGAATTTTTCTAAGACTTCTGACTTTTTTTTTATGAAGAAGGCCCATGTATATCTAGATAAATCATCTATAAAAGTGAGAACATACTGAGATCCATTCAAGGATGTGATGGGAATTGGTTTTTTGATATCATAATGAATCATCCCCAATATGCATGATGCTCATCTTTCCTTCCCCTGATCAAACTTATGCTCAGAATGTTTGCCCAAAATACAACCTTAGCAAATTCCGGTGGTAGCTTTGATGACCGGGAGGCCTTCAACCATGGAATTTTTTTGTAATTGTTGCAAGTACTTGAATTTTAGGTGGCTGAATCTCTAATTCCATAGTATTCTGACCTCATTTCCATGATTCAGAAGAGCTGCGGGTTTTGCATCCTCCACAAAATGGGAAAACTCATAGAATTTTGCATGAATATTTGCAGAGCCTTTTGCCACAAGTTTCCCTAATGCAAATTCAGTAATTTCTACAACATCCGGGCTGAAGAATGCTCTCTTGGGAACTCTAGTATGGGTCATTTGATAGACACTCAGGAGGTTTGATGTAAGAGATGGTACATACAGAACATTGAAAAAATAACTGTGCTCAAGATTTATTGTACCTTGTCCTTTTGAGATGATGGTAGAGTCATCTCCCATGTGGATGGGAATTCTCTTGCTGGAGTTGAGAGAAGAGAAAGAGTCTTTGTTGTCCATCATGTGATTCGAAGCTCCAGAATCTATGAGTAGAGCCTTGGACTTAGAAGTGCTTTTCATGAGGGAATGACCTCTTTCATGTAGGTATTCGCGATCTTGAATTTCTTTCCTCCGAAATATTTCTGGAAGATTTATGTTATTTATCTCAAGGAGAGAAGTAGCTTCATCAAGCTTCTTTTTCATGTAGGCATGTTCAGGGTGGAATCCCTTCCTGCAGTATGGACACTTGATTTTTTCTTTCCCATGGTAGCCTTTGTTTTTGTTCTTCCTCGAGCCAGAAGGCTCTTCTTACTGCTGGTTTTGAACTTTTGGCTTAGGAGCTTTGAATTTGGTTTTTGGGTTCTTCTACTGCTTTCCTTTCCCCTTCAAATACTTGGGTCCCGAAGCAAAGAGAGATTGATCACAGGAGGATCTGATGATCCCCATCTAGATAAGCTTATCATGCTCACTTGTTAGGGACTCAATGAAGGCATTGAGTGAAGGAATGTTCCATCCAGGGGTTGTGAGCTTCCCCGCATGGAATGTAGAAACAAACACCAAATAGTTAGCTCCAAGTTTTGATAGAATGGCGAGGATGAGCTGATCATCCTGCTTCTTCACCTCACACTGCTTCAGTAGAAGGACTATAACGTTGAATTTTGTGAAAAAATAATTAAGAATCTCAAAATTGCCAGGTTGAAGAGACATCAACTCATTTTCAAGATGACAAACCCTCAAGTCATCCTGTTTTCCATACAGGAAGGAAAGGTGGTCCCAAATCTCTTTCGAACTCTTCAATCCCGAGAGGTGGAATAGAAGATCCTTGGATATAGAGAGACACAAGAAACCGAATGCTTCATATTTCTTTTTCAAAAATATAGCCTTGTCTATAACATGAGTAGGATCTTCTTCTATGTCCATAGTGACCCGGTAGAGTCCTCTCGCACATAGCTGGATATCCATGTCTCCTTTCCATTGATGGAAATTGAATGGAGTCAAAAGATCTACGAAAGAATCCATATCAAACTGTTATAGCAAATGCAGTGAACCTGTAAAACATGCAAACAAAAACAATAAAGTCACAGTAAGGTCGAAAATCCTGCACATTTCAGGTTTTCATCAAACCCAGCATAATTAATCAAGCAAGCTTGATCAACAATTCCTTAACTTGGGGTATTAAGTGGTAAGCCTTCTGCTTCTAGTGCACTATTGGAATTTGAGCTTTTGCACAATTTTTCATGCAAGATTTGTAAAAAACCATGTTTTTGAAGAGAATGAGCTTCATCCCGCTATGAGATATGATACCATATTAATCTATCGCAGTAATATAGGGACTAAAACACAGTCTCATAAGATATTTAAGATAATTAAACATGAAAATGGCATAATAGTGCTGCAATAGAATGTTGCAGCTCTGTATAATCAATAAAATAATGATAGTGCAATACAATGGTCATGCAAGGTGCATGAATGCCAAGAAAATTCAAATTCCCAAGGAGGTCATTTGAATTGAATGAATGGGTGTAGCTTAACTAAATGTCAGCCACAATCGACACACATAGTTAACCATTGAGCTAATCAATAACTGACTCTCACACTAAGTCCTAACTAAATTGGAGTGCAATAGATGACTGAGTCTAACTGAAAGTGACTCATCACATGTAAATGCATGTACAACTAAAGGAGGTAACACATCCATAACTCTTAGTAGCTCTGATGGATTTAACTGAAGTGACACATGTCATCAGAAGTGGTTGTAGGCGCCAATGTTAGCTCCAGTTCATAAATATTGGCAAAAAATAATCAAACAATGAATGGAGGCACCTTCACAACTCAGCTTAACTGATTGTTAGGTGAAACAACAATCAGTTAGCAATTAGGTGCATTTATGACACTCAGATTGCCCTATAATTGCTCCCTGTTTGAAGGAGGAAGCCCATTTAGCCTCCCTGAATGAGGGAGAAGGATTAGTTGGCCTCCTTGACTGAAGGAGGTCATGGGTGTCCTCATGCTAATGTCATAGTGTGCTCATCTAATTCCAAGTAAGTCAATTAAACTTAGCATAGTGGGTAAATAGGCCAAAATTGACCAAATAAGTGTGCAAGTTGGGTAAATAACTCCAACACACAGGCCCAACCTAATGGCTCTTGAAACACAGATGAAATGGCTTCCCAAATAGGAAAACTCTGTTTGCAAGCCCGATAAGTCCTAACAAAGCCCCAAAATCCTAAAAAAACCAAAAACGATGATGATGGTCGACTAAAACTGCACATGAAATGGGTTCCCAAACAAGAAAACTCAGTTTGCAAGCTTGAAAAGGACCTTACCAAGCGTGAAAATATCTTACCCTTCCTAACCGAAAAACCTGAAATGATGACGATGGTTGGCTAAGTAGAAGCCTGAAAAGCTCTTACCCTAATTGAAAAACCAGTGAAATGATGATGATGGTGGACTAAGCGAAAGCCCGAAAAGGCTCCAAGAGTGCTCTGAGAGTGAAAAAACTGAAAAATGATGATGATGGTCGGCTAAGCGGGGAGGGGGGTTAGGATTTATATATTTAAACATTTATCGACCGAAAGTTAAAAAGGAATATAATATCTCGATCGAGAAACATTTTCGAGAGTTTAATGTGAAAAATATGGAAATACTCTCAGACGAGAAAGTTTAAATCTCTCGGCCGAAAATTTTTCTAACTATGGAAGAACTCTCGGACGAGAGAATTTTAACCATGGCTAATTTCTCATTTGAGATATTTTACAATTCTCGGCCGAGAAATTGGAAATTATACAAAAAAATGAATTGTCATAGAATTGTTTCCCAACTTTGTGTTTTCACCCTTAATAAATTTAATGGTGTTTTTGTTTAAACTGAATGTGGATTCCATTGAATGGTCTTACGAACACATGATTGTGAATCATGTTTTAATATTTTACAATGTTTTATACCTATTAATATGACCCATAGGGTCTTTGCGATTTTTGTGAAGTAGTCTGTCATAAATTGATATCATGGTTATATTATATGTTTGCATATGATTTTGTTTAAATTCTTTTTAGATCCAGACACTATATTTAATAATACTTGGCTTCGTTCTATGATGGGCTTATTGCTACATAAAATAATTGATGGGATTCACTTGCTGTTTAAGAGTATACACTTGTAAATATGATTTTGATTAATAATTAAGTACTTGTAAACTTTCCTTGCTTATGCAATGGTTTCCTTGGTTCCGGTTGTTGATTGTTAGTTTAGTATCAGATA
>LPNX010593239.1:209562-520594 GCA_001517045.1 Pseudotsuga menziesii | reverse complement strand
TATATATATATATATATATATATATACATATACATATACATATACATATACATATACATATATGTATGCATTTTGATGATTTTCCTTTTGTATATCGCATTATATATATATATATATATAGCATATTTACAATGATTCCTGAAGATCACGATGGATCCCAATCTATCATTCTTGATCTGTAAATATAGAACCAGATTTATGAAATGAGGTTTATTTACTAAATTTTACTTATGTAGAAGTTTCTCGACTTCCAACCTAATAGGAGAACTATCCAATTTTATAGTATTTTCGATTATTTGTTTACACAGAGAATTCTTTGACTGTAATATTTAATCTCGAATGCCTTGGTTCTCTTTATGTGATTTTGTTATAATATTTAGAGAATTTTATCTCTATCTACCTTAATTGGAAGTCAACTAGACTTATACTAATATATAGTATGAGATTTGTTTATAGTAACATACTGACAAGATTATTTTACAGAAATAAAAATAATTAAAGGAAGCGAGTACTTAGATTCTAAACCATAGCAAAAAAGAATAACTAGATTTATATTAGTTCACGATCAAATTAATAGTTGTTATAACAATACACATTACTAACAATATTCGATTCAAGTATGGATTCCCAATCAGAGATATGTTAATAACTAAATCTGGTGATTTACATGCATGCATAAAATACAGAAAATAAGATCTAGTTTACAATAGGAATGAATATTGAACTATAACAATTATATATTCTATTTAGATACATGATAAATATTTGTCCTATACATATGCATAAAAAATTTCTACTTAAAATAATATAGCTTCAATTCAAGTTAAGGTAGACATCCTACTGTAACTAAATTTAATCAGTGAAGAATAAGACAAGGAACCTGGCACCATTGTTGAGAAAAAAATGGAATAGGCATTCCTCTCAACTAAATCCTAGATCATTAAATTCACTTGCTCAAGAACCATCGATCCTGTTCATTGAACAACGAGAGAAAAATACACTTGATGCACCATCTCTTGCATTATCATATTCAATCCCCATCCAATGCTATAGTCCTGCTTGCTAATGGACATACTATTATATAGTATTTTGCATAGGAATTGATCATTTATGAGCCTCCTATTCTTGTTCACTCAACAAAGAGTTGTGACTTGATTTTGGAGAAGATGCCTCTTGCACCTTAAGTTCTCACAAAGAAGCTACAGACACTTGCCTTTTCCTCTTGTGGGTCAGGAAACGCTCTTAAACAACTATTTCATTTATGTACCCTTTAGTATCTTTTATTAATAAAATAATAATACATTACATTTGTTTCATTTTTTACTTTCAGTCAAATAATAAAATAAAATATTCTAGCAAAATTTAATAATAAATTATTAAATCTTGGTGTATTACAATTTATCGATTGTTTTCCTCAACCTATTATGCATTCTTCAATTTGTTTCCCCCAAATGGAAACACATTTTGATGTTTATAATTTGTCCCAAACTCAATTGTGACACATGAAAGACTGAGGTTAGTGTCATTGGCACTTGACATTGTCGATAGAGGAGATCTCATTTCCAGGTAGGTTTTATTTAAAATCTTAGTTTTATATTTGTTGAAGTATATAAATTTACATAATTTTTAAATATTATGTTATTGTTTAAATGTAGTTCTCAATCCATCACTATGAATCAAAACCCTAATACGAACCAAACCCTAAATCCCCAACCATCCCCACAAGAACCACACCTAGAAATTAATCAATGTTTATATGAATTTTGAAACCTAATTGGTGGTCTTAGAAACACTAGAGAGCCATATCTTCTTTCATTGACCAGTTTACTTGACATCATTATTGCTTCAATTGGCCATGCACATGGCCAATTATCTAACATATTTAAATATAGGGCTAGTAAGAGAGAGTGCTACCCAACTGAAATGACTAAGGAAGTGAAAATTTTCATATAAACAAAGAGATAATTGTTTAAGTGTTTATTAACCCTAAAGCCAACAAAACCCCTAATTTGGGAAATATGTATCTTTGCATAGACTAGTTCACATTCCATCCATGGAAATACAACTCAATGTATATGTGATTTATGGTATTTTGTCAACCTCCCTGAAATAACAAGGATCCCCATTGTGGTTTTTTTATAAACTACGGGTTGAGTATATTACGAGTCTCCTTGTCAAGAGTTATTTTAACATTGGAAAATTCCAGGGGTTGTTCTTGGATCTACTAAGGATAAATAAAGTGATAAGTGTAACCCATTGAGAGGGCCAACCCATCCTAGATGTATGCCTAACTCCCCATACTACCCAAATCCACCTAAGTTTGGAGGCAAGATTTGTGCCACTTGTATTATGATATCATCCCTAACATACAATTTACTTCAACATGGTGTATTTATGGCAACATCCCATATAGATCCATCTTCATATTATGTTATACCACTAGTTGTAGGGTCTTCAATTCACTCCACTAATTCTAATCGGGCACAACATCGAATAAGGTTGGCCATTCTAGCTCCAATCTAGTTTATTTTCGTCGATGATCTCATTGTGCAAATACTTGTTTGGACTAGTAGTGATCTAGGAGGATCCCACAAACTGATCCAATTGTATGGTCTCAAATTCTATTGGAAAATTTTTTACATCGAAGAGATCATCAAGATATCTGCAATTTGAATGGGGTGAAATGGACATCATATGCAAAAGATATGTCATGATAAAGTTAAAGTCAAACAAGTAAAAGAATATGCAAAAAAATATGGCCTATTGAAGTTAAAGGAAAATAGGTAAAAAAGGTACAGTGTTGATGTCACCCTCCTAACTAAAGCTTTACTGAATTATGCCGTGGAATAATCATATTCTGGAAGAAGGATCAATTGGAAGGAAACACGTGGAAAGTTTTGCTTGGTGTTAAGACCAAGGTGCATGTATGGTAATCTTAAAAAAATTTCATTCTTGGATTCAATGTGACAACAACAAATCAAATTCCAATCCATAAATGTGGAGGTTACATTTAAAAATCCATTTTGATTCAAAATACCCTACATCAATGTGGGATAACTTTAAAAAAAATAAGAATTGAAAAACAACATTGAATATGATACCTAACATTGTTATCATGCTAACCAACAATACCTACATGCATCACATTCCATTAATGAAAACTAGGAGGTATTCCATACATGTCATTAATATTCCTTACACAACCCACAATACATTTATATAATATGGAATCATGTTACATAATATGTGGGATAGGAGGTATATTGAAGGGGATTTAATCCCCATTCTTCTGTGTAAAAATTCAACAGCTTACCACAATACATTGATTCTTAAGAATTGTTATGTAACAGATAAAATTGTATTTGAACACATAGAGTAAAGACCCTTTATGGGAAAATAGGCATGTTTTTGGTCATTGTTGTACGAAGAAGTCATTGAAGGTTGGGAGACTTGTGTTTTTGTCTTACTAGAGAACACTAATGATTGTTTTGAAGGCCATTATTTGATGTAAAGAGATGTAATGGAGAACTTTGCATCATTTTTAGTGGATTAGTTCATATTTTGAAGTGTAACCAGAGACATATCCCTAGGGTGTGAACTCCATTATCAATTTGTCAAGTTTTTTCTATGACTACTTATGTTCTACTCTCAAATTAAGTTCTTTAAAATGTTGATTTTAATTTATAAGGCCAATTTTAAAATAAATTACAGGAAAATTGAGAAGTTTTGTATAAGAATTCAAATTAGTGTAAGAAATTTATTTTAACATTGATTTTGGATCAAGTTGGTATTAGATAAGTATTTCAAGGATTCATGTCGATTTAGATTTGTACATTAAGTGTTGGTATGAATGTTAACCTTGAGTCTAAGTTCAAGTGGGGAGAAGGTTCACTTGAAGATTACAATCCTGATAGTGTTTCAAGATGTGCATTCCAAAGGCAAGCAATGGAACCTTCAATGGAAGGAATCCTCTTTGAATCTAAAGTGATGTTTCAACAATCCTTTCTAGAGATGAAAACCATGGTGTAAGAATGTTACAAGGAATGAACCAAGAATGGAGAAGGGCCAAGTTAAGGAATTGAGACAAAGGAAGGAAACTCCACTTTGAAAGACGATAAAAGTAAAGGAGAAGGAGGTGGTTGTGACCCTCCTAAAACTCCGTTGTCTTTTTCTCTTCTTCAATTCCAAGTTCCTCTTCAATTCCACATAAGAAGCAACTAGAGAAATATTATTTAAAATTTTCTATGTTGAAAATATACGTGAAATTTGATTTGACAATGTATAATGGATATCTTAATGCAGAGAAATTGGATAATTGGATCAAGAAAATTGAAGTATATTTCAGTGTTTAAAAGAATGTGGATGAAGTATCAAATTTCTAGTGAGCTACTCTTCGAATAGGAGGCACAACATTGATTTGGTGGGAGAGTTACAAGAACCAAGAAGGATAAATTATAATATATTCCTAGTATCAATTCATACCTGCATTAAATAAATAATATCGGATTAACATAATATAAGGAAAAATAAAGGACATAATGTGCATGCCAAGGTAGTAAAATATTCTCACATCCATTGTAATACAAAGATCAAGACCATGGGAATACAAGGTACATATTATCCTACTAGTTTAGATAACACTAATACTCATTCTTTAAAATCTAAAACTGAGCATGATGAAAGGAAAATAAGTGAGTTGTTCCATATTAGAGTTATTTCAAAAAATACTAAGATTTATATAATCTTTTATAGTGCTTCACAAGCTAATCTCATTTATAAGGAAATTGTTAAGAATGGGGACTTAAAACTAAACCTCATCCAAAACCATATCCTTTGGGGATGGGTATGTGAAGATTCCAAGTTACAAGTGTCTAGACAACGTAAGCTGAAATTTGGAATCACCTCTAAGTTCACAAATGAGGTAGAGTTAGATGTTGTACCACTTGATTGCGCTAAGAGGTGATTTCTACAACCCAAAGTGGATGAGATGTGTCATGTATGTCATGATCACATGGCACATGTAGTCTCTAAAAAAATAATATATAAAAAAATTATAAAACCAAGAACATGTTGACTCCAAATTTAAATTGGATAGATTGTAAAATATGTTTATATAAATATACATAAAATCCAATTTCAATTTCCATTCACACATCCTTACATTTTAAATATATATTTTCAAAAATAGTTACAAGACAATTAAATATTTGTGTATTAGTTAATATTGCCTTGGTTTTATATGTCCAAGAGTGACATATATTCTCAACATAATCAATATTAAGAATAAATAGTTTACTACATATCCAATAACGATTTTTGTGATAATTTCCATAATTCCAAATTAATAAAAATTGGGTAAATTGTAAGTATTTTACTTCACAATTAATTAATTAATGCAACTTTTACCTATTTGTAGGATTTATGTCTTATACTTCACAACATGAGCAAGTTGGGACTCCGATGATTAAATTTGGGTAAATAATTGCTTCAGTTCATAATTAATTAATTAATGAAATTTTTTCATATTTGTAAGATTTATGTGTTAGAAGTTACAACATTTACAACATGAATCCGTGATTCCAAACTGGAATAGTTAGTGCGTGTACAATTATAATGGATTATGTACTTTTAAGTTAATAATAGAGCAATGATTTTGATATTAGGATTGGGTAAAATAATGAGTAAATGCTAAAATATAAATCTTCATAACTAATTAATGAATGCAACTTTGGCATATTTGATAGAACAAACATTTATTGCTAGGTACAACTAGGTAAAGGAAATATATATGCATTGTTGAACTAAGGTGTGTTTATAAACTATTAAGTATTTCATATCAAGGGATTTGATCCCTTTCGGTTCTTAATAAAGCTAGAGTTAATATGGATCTATGTTGGTATTTGTGGAATTATTTTGGGAAGTCCTCTTTTATATGAAAAGAAAGATACCTTCTACGGGGAGGAGAACACGTATAATATTACAAAGGTTTGAATATAATTTAATATATTGTAAAATTCCATTATATGAAGAAAAACTTGGGCTCTTGTCACTAAAAGAAAAATGAAAATAATTTTAAATGGAAACAAGAATTTTATAATCATGATTATAAAATCTAAGGATGATGATAAATCCAAAGCTCTCAAAGGGTGTGATACTAAACACAAATATGGATTAGTTAAGATTATTTCTAGTTATGATGAAGTACTTCAATAACCATATGGATTATCTCCAAGGAGAGAGATAGAACATGAGATTTGGATACAACAAGATGCAACTATTTCTAACATTGACATGTATAGGTTATCTATGATTGAGAATGAATAAATAAATAAGTGACTCCAATGGTTGATTGAGAAAAGGATTCATACAACCAAGTACTTCTACATGGGGATCAACCATTGTGTTGGTACCAAATAAATATTTTGCATGGAGAATGTGTGTGGATTTCTAGGCATTAAATAAAATGACAACGTAGAATCATTACCATATTCCTTGTATTGATGAATTGTTGGATGAATTGAAAATTTCTACTCATATCACTAAGTTAGAATTAAGAAGTGGTTATTATCAAGTAAGGATCAATGGAAATGATCAAGTGCTTATGCGGTTACTACTGCAACCTTCATGCAAGTTATGAATGATGTGTTTAGGCCATTCATCTATGACTTTGTAATAGTACACTTAGATGATATATTGGTATTCATTCAAATTTGGGATGTTTATGTAAAGAATGTTAGGAAATTATTAGATGTTTTGAAAAAGGAGAAATTATACCTAAATATGCAAAAATATAAATTTGGGAAAAAATATTTAGTTTATTTGGTCTATATAGTAGGGGAGGGGGGTTAATTTGAAAATTGATCCCTCTAAAGTTGAAGCCATTTTGCATAATGTCCCAAATTTATATCCTTATTTGAATAAGTTAGGAGGGCTTGAACATATAGTTGATGCTAGAGTTGTAAATATAGGCATCATAGGAAATTTATATTTTATTTTCTTTAAAGCGATAGTATTATTTTTTACATCCACCTTATTATGGAGCAAATTCTTATATGAGGGGCCAATCTTTCTAAGGGATATGACTTGAAATAATATGATAAAACTTAAAAAGAGAAACTAAATCTATGTTGAGAAATAAAGAATTATGAATTAAAAAAAATGAGAAAATAAAAGTGAACCCTAAGTACTTTCTCTAAAAATAAAATAAAAAAGAAGATAAAAAGAGAAAGAGTGTTGCTCATTACTTTCCTAAGAACTCATTATTTATGAAATAGAAAAAACATCCAATAGAAATTCATGGTGTTATCATTAGTTGATGAAATTCTTATCGAACATCTATAATTGATTTTCAACATTTTTATTTTTTCATTAATTTATTCTTATAAAGTTTGTAGGGAGGCATCACAGAGAGGCTTGGGTTGTAAAGGGAAACACCCTCAAGACTAGTAGTCTCACTTATTATAGTTGGTTTTGATATATTGAATTCTAATGGTATTTTGTAAGTTTTTACTTGATAAATTGTGGAAAATAACTTATATGAATTATTTTTCCTTTGTGATCTCCATAAATGTGCATCATTCCTCAATGAAAGAAGATATAATTTTCATCAATCTTGAAGAAGAGAAAGAATGTATTTGGAGATGCTCCTAGTATTGGTAAGAGTGGAAAGGTGTTGTTCCTATAACCACTCCCATTTTATGGTCTTCCTCGAGAGGGAAGAAAATCTAATTCCCCCTACCAAAATTTGTGTTAAGTAGCATAATGGAGGAAAAAGGTCTTTAGATCTTAATAGATCAAATAATAATGACCAATTTTCATTTATATTCAAGATATTATCTTGGATATTGTTTTAGATTTTACTTTGTTAACTCATTTATGATTTTTTACTTCAATAGTTCTTTGAATTTAGGTTCATGGAGATTCATTTAACGCTACTCACACTTGATATTTTGAATTTTTGTGATTATTGCTACTATGCTAATGGTGATTTTACTATTACGTTCACACTACTAATCATTATGTTTTATTGGGTTTATTGTTTATACTTTTCAATACATATTCCCTTATGTAACCATCTGGTTTATCCATTAGACATATTATTATTATGTTATGTTGGAATTAGTGGCACGAGGTTCCTGAACTATGGTTTGCACATTATTATTATTTTTATTATGTTGAACCTATAAAATAATTAATAAAATAAAACAAATGAAATACTGATGTCACGAAAGAGAGTAGGAGGTGTTGTTGTAATTATAACTTCGGAAGATATTATGATGTATATAACTATTGTATATTGTTGTACCCCCATCGAAGATGTGTGTTCCTCCTTTGGGGATGTCATCACTATGTATGGTTACTGAGGTAAAACCTCTATTGTAAGTCGGGGAAATAGTCCCCAGGTTAAATAAAGGAAAATGTATTTGTTAGTATTCTTAGGTAGGTAGTCCCCAAAGGTAACTTGACCGACCTAGTGGTTGAGTTAACAACTCAATGGAAGAATATAAATAGGGAGGTGCCCTCCTCATTGGTTATACACTTCACTTGCTCTCTCATGTGCACCTTAGGAGAGAGAGGAAGACGAGGGACAAAGAGTTGTTACATACATATTTTTATTGTGTTATTCTATCTTGTCATCTTATTTTTGTGATGTACCTATTATGAGGAAGTTTGTGGGTTTTTTCTCCTTTATGGTTTCCCGATGAAAATCTTGGTGTCTTATGTATCTTGTGTATATTTGATGTATTATTGTGCTTGTTATTCTTTCAGATAAAGATCCTAAGTAAAATATCTTATAAAAACTAACATGGTATCAGAGACACTATGAAAGAAGGCTCTATGCAACCGAAATACAACTACGATGGTAACTACTAAAAATTAGGGTTTCATGGTTGAAAACCCTAGAAGACTAATTCTATTCATATTGGAAATTTTAGTATAACTCTCGATTGGAGAAGTATCAGGAGATGACAATTTTAAAGGACAAATATGAAATCCTGATTTACCTTGTGCAAAACTTTCAGCCTCAGATTCATTATACTTCAGGAGATATGATTCCTCCAATTTAGGGTTCCATCCTCCTCGAGAATATAGTCATAAACAAGTGACCTAGGGAGAATTGCTATACCTTGGGATAGGAATTTCCAAATGAAATTTCACAATATTTTTCAGGCAGGGAACAAAATATAGTTTCTGTGGTCCACTTTTTAGACCTCGACTGTGAAACATTTGCACATGGAATTCCATACAAGTTCTTTATGTTGAATTGTACTCAAAACACTCACCTTGGGAAACTCAACATAAGTCCCACTCGGAGAGTCCAATTCTTCTCTAACTAGTGGGGTGGAAAGAAGACGGATCAGGATACCTCAGGGAGACGTTTCAGATGATGAGGAGGGGAAACTTTGGAGATAAAGTAGAATCAACATCATACATTTATGTAGAACAAAATTGGAGAAATTAGGGATTCCTATTATGGGAGCTTCCCACCACTATCTTTAGAAAAGAAATACATTGGACAAATCTTCTTGAAGAGGTGCATCCTTCTTTCCAATCAGAAGTTTGAAATTCCAAGTTTGGAAAATTAGGGTTTCTCTAACAAACCCTAGATCAACCAGCTCTGAAAGTAGGTCATACACCTCAAATCGATAAGATACATCTTTGTTATTTACATTTGAGGTTCTCATTTCAAAATGACTTGTCACACCCAGCTTGATGATAATCTTGGTGTAGATAACAACTTTCGAGCATGGAAGTATAGGATCTCCATGATCCTTGAAGAAAATGACTTGGATCAATATGTATGTAATAACCCAAAAAATCATAAAAAATTTTAATTTTTGATGTAACATAAAAATGTCAAGGTTGCCATTGCCACTGAACCATTAACTGTTAGCATATACTCAAACAATTATAAATAACAAAGACCATTTCTTTTCTTTGGATCTGTATAAATTATTAGTTTATCTTAAGTACTATGTTAAGAAAGTTAAACACAACAGGTTATGTGTTTTTAAAAGGTGAGTAATGAAACTGTATCTTAAACCGATGCTCATTGTATTATTATTTTATTTTGTCAAGTAGGACAGAATCTTAGGTCAGATCGGGGCTTACTTAGCTTACAACTAATACAGTGGAATGATGGTTCTTTTTACAGGTTCTAAACAGGTAAGCAGTTTGTTCCAGTAAAAATTCCAGTCAAGAATGATACTCCACTAGCATAGGATAAAATGCTAGTAAATAAAATGTTTGCTTGCAGCTTGACCATGTAAGAGGTAATGTTGGTAATGTTAATGTTATCGAACAACAAAAAGATGGAAAAACAAAATTGTGAAAGGATGGGTTAAGTGTAGTTAAGTTTACCACTAATATGGGATCCAATTAATTCTTCCTTCTTGTATTTTTCAACTATATGGTTATATGTTTCAAGTCGAAAATGTTTAAGAACAATTCTACTTCTGTCCATAAGAACATAAGGACCTAACATTTTTATAAAAGGGAAGATATGTTGCACGTCCCTGTAACCCTAACTATACATTGTTGTGTAGAGATTGGACTATGGTATTGTTCATATTTATTTGAGTTCTTTTAAACCTTTAAAACTCTATATTAGTAAACCTGCTAAACCATGTCTTCTTAGCTAGTTCTCTAGTATATAAACCTAGCTTCATATGAACTTTCAATTACAATGGTTATAAATTGTAATTTCTAAATGTTTTATTATCATAGTAGGTGTTAGAGGATAACTTGTAATTTATTATGCTATAGTTATACTATACATAAAAACTCTATTATAAAAGGATCACTCTCCAAATAAAATATTTATGTTAAGTACTTCTAGGGAGGTATAATTAACCCCTATCAATGATGTCTTACTACTATATAAGTGTAATCATTGTTCAATACTATGAAGAGTATAGTTAGAATCTTATTATTCCAAATTTTCTAGTGTAATGAGCAAGTTTTTTTTAAATACAATTGTTTTTATTATCCTATGATTATAACCAAGAAATTGAAACAAAGCGAAGTATTATTACTATGCAGTAATGTAAAAGGGATTTGACTCAACACTTCAATGATTTATGTAGGATATAGTCAAGACTTTCTACTATATCCCGATACCCATCTTTTGAAAAGAATTTGAAGGACACGTGGTTGATGATTGGAGGTTAGGGTTTCTTATTCACTCAGTCCGCCATATATCTTACCTAAACCATAATATTGTGCTTGTTTGTCGGAGTTGTGGAATGGTCGAGCTGAGAGCTCGCAGCAACCATAGAACGATGTTGAAACTTTGAATAAATTTGCACATAGAACCTTGTAGCCTTGCTGATAGCTGTCGTAAGGTGGTTTTCACTTGTGTGAGGAGTATTATGGGTTAGTTTGTCTTCACTGTTGTCTTTCTGAGTGAGTTTTAGTTCTGTAGAAGTGTTGAATATTTTAGCCAATAAAAAGGGAGTTGTGGATGAGGTTTCCACTGCATTCTGCACAATCCCATTTGCAGGCTTTACTTTCTCTGATGTACCATCGAACTAGGATTGGGTAGCTTCCACGACTTCACTGATGCATGGTTTTATAAGGTAAAAGCACACTGCTTTCTTTTTAGTTTTAAATGGAAGAGTTTTTAATTATTGATTTTTAAAAATAAAAAAATAAGGTATCTAACAGAGATATGGTTTTTGAGGTGAAGGTTCTCCAAATTCAAACATGAAGTTGGAAATCTCTTCTCACAGTCCTCCGCAAGGCATCCACCTTGGTAAGCCTTGGTGACACCTGGGGTTTTTCCTATGCAAACAGTATGGTGGAAAGAGATGGCACTACCATGTGTTTTGGTTGTAGACTCGGCCGTGGTCATTGTTTGGTCTGTTTGTTCTTTTAATTTGTAGTTTTATAAGCCCTCGTGGCTGTTTGTATTGAATAGATATGGCTTTCACAGCCGCGACATCATGATTTTGGTTTCAAGCCTTCTCAACCTTAAATTAAATAGATGATGATAAATTTTAATCTTGGACTTTAAGCCATGACTTTACTTGTCAGGCCACTCAGCGATTTCTTAAAAATTTGATTAGGGTTTTTACAGAAGATTGAAATGGTTGTAGTTATAGAAATTTCGAAATGGTTAAGGGATTTCATAGCCGTAGTCGATGGTTGTTTATTTTCAAAAATATGACTTCTGTTTAATTTATATATTAAGCATAGATAGATAATATAAAAGGTTGTACACCATACTATATTTGTTCAATTTCATTTTTATGAACAACGAATTTTTTCACAACTTAGTGTTGATTCAACAGTATTTCAGTTTGGTTTATATTTAGGTATAATTGGTTTATTGTAAACATTTTGATGTTATTTACTTTTTAAATGGACAGAGTTACTAGATTAGTAGGATATTTTGTTTCTTATTAAAGGACTATATCTAAATAATCTTTGGTTTAGAAATTATTTTACTAGCAGTAAAATTAATTATTACTATAATAAATTCTGGAAAAATACTGCAAGGTTTTAGTATTATAAAATTTTACTTATTTCTATTTTGAACAACAGATATTTTGTAAACCCTACAATTCTTAATGGTGTATAGAGCTAGTGTTTTTTTGTTTCTGTAAACCTAGTTTACTAATTCTCAAGAATGAATTAACTAGGTAAATAGTTAGTCTAATACTGTTTACTATATTAACCTAGTTTTAATATTTTACTGTTCTATATTATTTATTTAGGTCTACTTACTATATTTATAAATTTTAACTTAACTAGTTTTACTGTATAAAATATTATACCTACTATTATGTATTATCTTAAACTTGTTCTTCTATCTTAAATTAATTAATTTAAATACTTTGAGTAGATATTACAAATGCAGCTAGGTACTGTAATTAATTTACACAAATCCTATAGAAAGTAATCATTTACATATGCATTCCAGTTTTTGATGAATCTACTTATCTGAAATAAATATAACTGCTGTACTAGAGTACTTCCTTGCTAGAGGCATGGAAAAATACACTTTTAGGTAATTTTTCTATCTACCCATTAAATCATCAATATCTCTACTGATTTACCCTAATCTAGCTAGTTACTATCTTCCATAGCATAAATAATTTTTCTTTCTTTATCCTTAATAGCAATAACATAACAATATACTATAATCATGAGAAACTCTTAAACTTTTCTGAAGCAATAAATAAAATAATAAATGAACTTAAACAAGTAGAACCTCTCAAATAGATGAGGTGACAACAACTTAAGGAAGTTGTTCCTCCCAACCAACTCATGGAGAAGAGCTGAACAACAATTCTCAAGACCCTCGAGCTTGTCTCCTGATCCTCCTGGTAGAGTATTGGGTGAGAGATGTAGTCTTGAGATCCTATGCAACTCCATTGAGTGTTCAATAGTAACTCAGTCCTGCTTACAGTAGTAAGAAATTCAGCTTAGAATAACTGCACAAGTTCAGTCTTCAGCACTTAACCCCTCATCTTACTTTAGCTAGTCCCCTCCATCGAATTCACATGTGCACTTCATTCACTCAGAATGATCACCAATCCAGAATGAGCAGCCTCAGCAATCTTCAATGGGAAGTTTTATTAGCATGCCTAGGTATTTTGGGTCAGTTTTTACTTAATAAGCCACCTGCTCCTGTTCCACTTTCTTGGGGAATCATGACCGCAAATATAGGGAAGTTGCCACCTGCAACATCTAGAAGTAGTTTGAGGATGTTGCCACTTGTCAATATGCTCTCAACCCAGTATCCTCCACCAAGTGACTAGTAAACACTCATTTAACAACTTCGCTAAGCTGTTGTCTCATCTTGTATTTATTTATTACTAAAATATTCTGCAATACATTAAATTATTCTTGACCCCACTTGGTCATTAATTACAAACTTTAACATAAAATATAACATAATGTTTTCTCAAAAACATAAAATTGTTTTGCAAATTGGGGCATGTGACATACACACCCTTTTAATTTATAACATCATCCTCGATGTTATTTATTCTTCATCCTCTGAATTTCCATGGAATAGAATTGGATATGCATCCCGCATATTACTTTCCAATTCTCAGGTGGCTTCTTCTGGACTAAGGTACTTCCATTGCACCTTCACCTGACCAATGGTGCGATTCTGAAGTGATATCTCCCTCCTTTCGAGGATACAATCTGGTTCCGCCAGAAAATCTCCTTCGGGTTTCACCTGCACATCATTCTAGTTAATAACATGAGTAGCATCATGTACATTTTTTTTAATACAGAAATATGAAAAACATTGTGAACTCTTAAATTGGCAGTAAAGCTAACTGATATGCTACCTGTCCTATCCTGGACAGTATTTCAAAAGGTCTGCAACATCGGGGTGCTAACCTAGCACAACTACCTAACCTCATAGAACTCTTTTTAGGTCTCACCTTAATAAAGACATGTTCACCTACCTGGAACTCCTTTGGAGTTCGTTTAATATCTGCTTGACTTTTTTGTCGATCTTGCGCAACTTTCAAGTTGCTTTGTACCTGTTTTACAATTAACTCCATCTCTTTTAATAATTCAGGCCCTAATACTAGCCTGTCCACTGGATTACTCCATGATATGGGGGTATTGCATTTCCTTCCATACAAAATTTCAAAAGGACTATACCTTGTTGAGGCTTGATAGTGATTATTGTAAGCAAATTCTACTAGGTGTAAGTAATCTTCCCATTTACCTGCCTATTCTTTTACATACATTCTTAGCAGATCCTCCAATACCTGATTTACTCTTTCAGTCTGTTCGTCTATTTGAGGATGAAAAGAGGTGCTGAAGTTTAATGTAGTATTCAATCCTTTAAACAAGGACTTCCAAAAGTTTTCCGTAAACTTAGGGTCTCTGTCTGAAATTATTACTTTCGGTATTCCATGTAACCGAAAAATTTGTTTTAAGAAAATATCTGCAATATTTGCAGCTTTATAAGTAGTTTTTACAGGTATACAATGAGCTTCTTTGCTCAATTTATCAACAACTACAATTATTGATTCATTTAAGTTTTGATTTCTAGGTAGTCCCATGATAAAATCAAGGCTAATTATCTCCCACTTCTAGCTAGGAATAGGTAATGGCTGAAGTAGCCTAGCTGGATGCTGATGTTTAGTTTTTACTTGCTGACATTCAAAGCACTTAGCAATGTATTCTGCCAATTCATTTTTCATGTCTGGCCAAAAATAATCCTTTCTTAGCATAGTTATAGTTTTTTGATAACCTGGATGCCTTGAATAAGGAGTTTTATGAATTTCGATTAAAATTAGCAACTTAATCTTAGGTACAATAGGTACATATAGTCTATCTTTATACAATAATAATCCCTTTTTGTTCAAACTATACCCTGTACTTAGACTTTCAATTAATTTTTCTCATACTTTTGCTTGTAATTTTCGATAATTTTCATCTTGTCCTATTCCATCTTCTAGCTATTCTTCTAAATCCGTTTTATAGGTGCTGATTGCTATTGTAAAATTCAGTTTTGCATTTCTGCTTAATGCATCAGCAACCTTACTTTATTTTCCTTTAATATGTTGTATTTCAAAATCGCATTCACTAAGGAAAGATATCCATCTAGCCTTCCTAGCATTTAAGTTAGGTTGATCCAACATATATTTTAACCCTTTATTATCTGTCATTAAAATAAACTTCCTTCCGATTAAATGATGATGCCACATTTTTAAGGCATGTATGACAACAACTAACTCTAATTCATAGGTCGCATCATTTTTCTCATGGATATTCAGCTTCCTAGACTCATAAGCAATGACGTGTCCTTCCTAAATTAAAAATCCACCTAAACCGTCATTGCATGCGTCATTACATACTATAAAATATTTATTAGGGTCAACAATTCTTAAGATTGGTGTGGTGGTTAATAACGTTTTTAACTTTTTAAAAATCTCTTCACACTTCTGACTCCACTCGAATTTCTTCCCTTTCTTCTGTAAAGAAGTTATGGGATTTGCAATTCTTGAAAACCCTTCAATAAATATTCGATAATAACCAGTAATCCCCATGAATGATCGTACGTTAGTTACGTCTTTTGGGATTGGCCATTTTTCGATTGCCTTTATCTTTTTAGGGTCAAAACTTAACTCCTTCTTTGGTTACCACATGACCTAGATACTGAATTTTATCCTTAAAGAAGTCACATTTACTAAATTTTTCATAGATTTGATGTTCTCGTAACTCTTGCAAGACAATCTTTAAATGTTCTTTATTTCTTATTCAAACTTTGAATAAATTAAGAAGTCGTCAATGAATATGAACACAAACTTACCAAGATATTTATGCATTACATTATTCATCAGACACATAAAAGCATCTAGGGCATTAGTAATCCCAAATGGAAAAATGGAAAACTCGTAATGACCATACCAAGTCCTAAAAGTTGTTTTAAAGATGTCTTCATCTTTGATTCGGACCTAGTGGTAACTAGATCGTAAATCAATATTCGAGAATACCGTTGATCCACATAATTGATCAAACATATCATCTATGCGGGGTAGCGAATATCTATTTTTGATAGTCATTTTATTTAATTGACAGTAATCTATACATAGTCGTAGAGTTCTGTCCTTCTTCTTAACAAAAATAACAGGTGCTCCCCAGGGAGACACACTAGGTCTACTGTAATTATTATCAATGATTTCTTTTAATTGTGACTTTAGTTCATTTTAATTCCAGTATATTCATCCGGTAAGGAGCTTTTGAGCTAGGCACTGCACCAGGTACCAGCTCAATAGTAAAGTCCAACTCTCGCTTTGAAGGAAGCCCCAGAATTTCTTCCGAAAATACATCTGAATACTCCCTTAGGATCGAAATGTATTCCAGTTTTAATTTGTCTTTGTTATTAGAATTTTTTCATTAATTACCATTACAGCAAAGGCTTTACATCCCTTCTGAACAACTCTCTTAAGCTGCAAGGCAGAAATTTGTCTTGCGGTTGTTTTCCTAGGGATTCCTTTTACATTCACTATTTTTCCATCGTTATTTACACAAGTAAAGGTTTTATCAAAACAATTCAAGACTACACTGTACTATTCTAACCAATCCATACCAATTTCACATATCATATGAACCTAAAGGTAAAACATTAAGCTTAACAGAGGTTTCAAACTGATCCATTTTTACTGTATAATTCTTAACAAATCTAATTACCTTTCTCTTTGCACCAGTAGCTAGCTGGACTAACCAAGACTTTGCAAACTTTTCTACTGATAGCTTACACTTTTCTACTAAATCAGGAGAAATATAGCTTAAACTAGCTCCTAGATTGATTAAAATATATACAGGTTTTTTATTCAGTTTACCTTCCACTTCCACCATGGAAGTTTGATAATCCGCTTTCCTATTCTCCAATGCTGCATTGATCCTAGGCATTGTCCTCACTAGGTCACCGATAGTCATCTCCTCCTGTATCGTGTGTATGTGGCTAACAATCTTCTTCCGATTGGGGCAAACTGATGCATAATGCAGACCATTACATTCCCAACACTTTATTGGTTCCTTTCGTTCAAAATTCTTGGTATAATTACTGTGATTATTAACAGATTCTTTATTTCTTTGACCATTTGGATTGGTCTGTGAATTACTTTTGTTCCCTTGGAAATTTTTACTAGGAAAATTTCATGTGTTATTATTCTTAAAATTTCGGTTAGGTACAAGACCTTTCTTCTTTTGTTCATAATTATTAGTTCTTTTGGCCTTCCAGTTTGTCATACTTTCCTTTTTGCAATTCTGTTCATAACAAAAATTCACCTTTCTCATTGCTTCTTCTAAAGTTTTTGGATTGTCATACTCAATTCTGTCTTTTATACGATAGGGTAAACAGTTGAGAAACCACTGTACCTTAGGCTTCTCGTCCACAATATACGGTACATACCTGAGCAGACTTAGAAATTTACTATTTAGTTCTTTCATATTCATGGTTCCCAATTTTAGTTCGTAAAATTCCTTAGCCCGCTCCTGATAGTATTGTTCAGACAAAAAATTCTTCTTAAAATATTTCTTAAACATACTCCAATTAATGTTTTTCTCCCTAATACCTTTTACTCTTTTTAGGTCCTGCCACCAAATATCTGCTTTCCCAGTGAGGTTATAAATAGCCATTCTGGCTTTCAGTTGATTAGATTAGTTATAAATTTGAAAATATTTCTTCATCCCAGACAACCATGACTCTGCCTCTTCTCCCTTCTCAGTTTCACCGTTAAAGGTTGGTGGCTTGATTTTCTTGAATTCTCCAGAGATTTCTTCATAAGGTTTAAACTTTCTCTTCCTAGTATAATGATTATCTTCACTACTATCACTAGTATATTGATAATTATTTTTATGTGAATCACCATACACCTCAGAAGATGAGCTACTTTCGATTTTAAACTGTTTAGTTTTTTTATCTTTATGTTGGTAAGGCATATGTTTAGACTCTGTTCGTTTATCTTTTTCCTAATTGTGAAATATTTCCATCAAAATCTCATTTAGCTCCTCCTAAGCTCTCAGAATTCTCTCATTTTCTTTTTTGACCATTTCCATTTCTGTTCTTAGTTCGTTAACTATTTATAGAAGTTCAGAAGAATTATTAGTTATTTCTTTTTGTATAGGTTCTCTTTGAAAATTATTTTTTTCAGTATTGGGGGGATTCTGATCCACATATTCTTCCAATCTTTCCATACATGCAGTAAACTCATAAAAATTCTCTGGAAGCATAATTCAAAAGAAAAATAAAAAAATCAGTATACATGTTTTAGATCTATTTTTCTATTTATGCATGTTGAGCTACGTTCAGGCCTAGTGTCTAAACCTTGTGCTCTGATATACCACATGTAATAACCCAAAAATTCGTAAAAAAATTTAATTTTTCATGTAACATAAAAATGTCAAGGTTGTCATTGCTACTAAACCATTAACTGTTAGCAGATACTCAAACAATTATAAATAACAAAGAGCATTTATTTTCTTTGGATCTGTATAAATTATTAGTTTATCTTAAGTACTATGTTAAGAATGTTAAACACAACAGGTTATGTGTTTTTAAAAGGTGAGAAAGGAAAATGCATCTTAAACCGATGCTCATTGTGTTATTATTTTCTTTTGTCAAGTAGGATAGAATCTTAGGTGAGATCGAGGCTTACTTAGCTTACAACTAATACAGTGGAATGATGGTTCTTTTTACAGGTTCTAAACAGGTAAGCAGTTTGTTCCAGTAAAAATTCCAATCAAGAATGATACTCCACTAGCATAGGATAAAATTCTAGTAAATAAAATGTTTACTTGCAGCTTCACCATGTAAGAGATAATGTTGGTATTGTTAATGTTATCGAACTGCATAAAGATGGTAAAACAAAACTATGAAAGGTTGGGTTAAGTGCAGTTAAGTTTACTACTAATATGGGATCCAATTAATTCTCTTCTTGTATTTTTCAACTATATGCTTATATGTTTCAATTTGAAAACGTTTAAGAACAATTCTACTTCTGTCCATAAGAACATAAGGACCTAACATTTTTATAAAAGGGAAGATATGTTGCACGTACATGTAACCCTAACTATACATTGTTGTGCAGAGATTGGAATATGGTATTGTTCATATTTATTTGAGTTCTTTTAAAACTTTAAAACTCTACATTAGTAAACATGCTAAACCATGTCTTCTTAGCTAGTTCTCTAGTATATAAACCTAGATTTATATGAACTTTCAATTACAATGCTAATAAATTGTAATTTCTAAATGTTTTATTATCATAGTAGGTGTTAGAGGATAACTTGTAATTGCTTATGATATAGTTATACTATACATAAAAACTATATTATAAAAGGATCACTCTCCAAATCCAAGATTTATGTTAAGTACTTCTAGGGAGGTTTAATTAACCCCTATCAATGATGTCTTACTACTATATACGTGTAATCATTCTTCAATACTATGAAGAGTATAGTTAGAATCTTATTATTCCAAATTGTCTAGTGTAATGAGCAAGTTTTTTTTAAATAAAACTGTTTTTATTATCCTATGATTATAACCAAGAAATCGAAACAAGGCAAAGTATTATTACTATGCAATAATGTAAAAGGGATTTGATTTATGCAGGATATAATCGAGACTTTCTACTATAGCCCGATACCCATCATTTGAAAATAATTCGAAGGACACGTGGTTGATGATTGGATCTTAGGGTTTCTTGTTGACTCAGTATGCCATATATCTTGCCTAAACCCTAATATTGCGCTTGTTTGTGGGAGTTGTGGAATGGTCGAGCCGAGAGATCGTGCCTGCCATAGCACGATGTTGAACCTCCACTAAATAAATTTGCACACAGACCCTTGTAACCTTGGTGAGTTTTGTGTAGAGGAGTGGGTAAGAAGCTAATAGCTGTCGTAAGGTGGTTTTCACCTATGTGAGGAGTATAGTGGATTTGTTTGTCTTCATCGTTGTCTTTCTGAGTGAGTTTTAGTTCTGGAGAAGTGTTGAATATTTTGGCCAACAAAAAGGGAGTTGTGGATGAGGTTTACACCACGTTCTACACAATCCCATTTGTAGGCTTTACTATCTCTGATGCACCATCGAACCAAGCTTGGGTGGTTTCCAAGACTTCACTGATGCACAATTTTTTAAGGTAAAAACACACTGTTTTCTTTTTAGTTTTAAATGACATAGTTTTTAATTATTGATTTTTAAAAATAAAAAATAGGGTATCTAACAGAGCTATGGTTTTTCAGGTGCAGGTTCTCCAAATTTGAACTTGAAGCTAGAAATCTCTTCTCACAGTCCTTCGCAAGGCGTCCACCCTAGTAAGTCTCAGTGACACCTGGGTTTTTTCCTGCGCAAACAATATGGTGGAAAGAGATGGAACCACCATGTGTTTTGGTTGTAGACTCACCCATGGTCATTTTTTGGTCTGCTTGTTCTTTTAATTTGTAGTTTTATAAGCCCTCATGGCTGTTTGTATTGAATAGATATGGCTTTCACAGCCACGACTTCATGATTTTGGTTTCGAGCCTTCTCGGCCTTAAATGAAATAGATGATGATAAATTGTAATCTTGGACTTTAAGCCGTGACTTTACTTGTCATGCCACTCTGCGGTTTCTTAAAAATTTGATTAGGGTTTTTACAGAAGATTGAAATGGCTATAGTTATAGAAATTTTGAATTGGTTAAGGGCTTTCATAGCCATAGTCGATGGTTGTTTATTTTCAAAAATGTGACTTCTGTTTAATTTATAGAATTCATTTTTTATCATGCTATTAAAGCCTAGACAGATAATACAAAAAGCTATAGGCCATACTATATTTGTTCAGTTTCGTTTTTATGAACAACGAAAATTTTTCACAACTTAGTGTTGATTCAACAGTATTTCAGTTTGGTTTATATTTAGGTATAATTGGTTAATTGTAAACCAATTATTGGTTTATTTAGATATTTTGTTTCTTATTAAAGGACTATATTTGAATAATATTTGGTTTAGAAATTATTTTACTAGCAGTAAAATTAATTATTACTGTAATAAATTATGGAAAAATACTACAAGGTTTTAGTATTATAAAATTTTACTTATTTTTGTTGTGAACAATAGATCTTTTGTAAACCCTACAATTCTTAATGGTGTATAGAGATAGTGTTTTTAGTTTTTGTAAACCTAGTTCACTAATTCTCAAGAATGAATTAACTAGGTAAATAGTTAATCTAATACTGTTTACTATATTAACCTAGTTTTAACGTTTTACTGTTCTATATTATTTATTTAGGTCTACTTACTAGATTTATAATTTTTAACTTAACTAGTTTTACCGTATAAAATATTATACCTACTATTATGTATTATCTTAAACTTGTTCTTCTATCTTAAATTAATTAATTTAAATACTTTGAGTAGATATTACAAATGCAGCTAGGTACTGTAATTAATTTACACAAATCCTTTAGAAAGTAATTATTTGCATATGCATTCCACTTTTTGATGAATCTACTTATCCAAAATAAATATGCCTATTGTACTAGAGTACTGCCTTGCAAGAGACGTGGAAAAATACAGTTTTAGGTAATTTTTCTATCTACCAATTAACTCAACAATATCTCTACTGCTTTACCCTAATCTAGCTAGTTACTAACTTCCACAGCATAAATAACTTTTCTTTCTTTATCCTTAACAACAATAACATAACAATATACTATAATAATGAGAAAATCTTAAACTTTTCTGAAGCAGTAAATAAAATAATAACTGAACTTAAACAAGTAGAACCTCTCAAATAGATGAGGTGACAACAGCTTAAGGAGGCTGTTCCTCCCAACCAACTCCTAGAGAAGAGCTGAAAAACAATTCTCAGGACCCTCGAGCTTGTCTCCTGATCCTCCTGGTAGAGTACTGGGTGAGATATGTAGTCTTGAGATCCTCTGCAACTCCACTGATTCTTCAGCAGTAACTCAGTCCTACTTACAGTAGTAAGAAATTCATCTTAGAATAGCTACACAAGTTCAATCTTCAGCACTTAACCCCTCAACTTACTTCAGCTAGTCCCCTCCATCGAATTCACATGTGCATTTCATTCACTTAGAATGATCACCAATCCAGAATGATCAGCCTCAGTTGTCTTCAATGGGAAGTTTTATTAGCATGCCTAGGTCTTTTGGGTCAGTTTTTACTTAATAAGGCACCTACTCCTATTCCACTTTCTTGGGGAATCATGACCACAAATATAGGGAAGTTTCCACATGGAACAACTAGAAGTAGTTTGACGATGCTGCCACTTGTCAAAATGCTCTCAACCCAGTCTCCTCCACCAAAAGACCAGTAAACACTCATTTAACAGCTTCCCTAAGCTGTTGTCTCATATTTTATTTATTTATTAATAAAATATTCTGTAATACATTAAATTATTCTTGACCCCACTTGGTCATTAATTACAAACTTTAACATGAAATATAACATAATGTTTTCTCAAAAACATAAAATTGTTTTGCAAATTGGGGAATGTGACAATATCAATAAGGAAGTTCTAAGAGCCTGAGGGAGATAAGGCTAAGCCTAGAGCTAAGAGAATCATTGAAAATTCCATTAAGGATCAGATCATCCCTCATGTGTCATCCTTGAAGACACCAAAGGAAGAGTTTGATGCTTTGACGAAGTTGTTCGAAGTAAATAACATCAATAAAAAAATGGAATTGAGGAACCAGTTGAAGAATGCGAAGATACAAAATTGAGAGATCATGTAGTCCTACTTCACAAGGGTTTCTAAATTCAAGGAACAACTTGAAGCAGTCAAAGAAGAAGAAGATATTTTTTATGACCACCCTGAGTATGTTCCAGAAGGAATTTGATTACCTTCAACAGACTCTGGGAAGAGTGCACACACGAAGAAGCTCGGCTCATAACAAGAGAAGAGAAGATGGGAGAAATTGAAGATCAAGCTCTCATGATTCAAAGAAGAAAGAGAAGATTCCTCAATCGATGAGGAATATGTACTTTGATCAAGAAGGAGTCTACCCACCAAACAAACAAAGATAAGTGTTCGATTTTCATTTCATGATATTGTTTGGTTGTTCACTTGTTTATATTTAGTTTATGTACTATGCATGTTTGAGTGTTTGCATTTATACTACTGAATTGCACATGATTGGCAAGAATTCAATGATGATGTACAACATTCCATTGCTACTTATCTATATTGAAACCTATTTACTGACATATTAGTAGTAGTACACACTCTTAATAAAATTGGGGTATAAGGTATCTATAAGTTATTGTATGTGTATGAGATGTGGATGAATGTTGTAGCATTGGCTAAGATAGTTGCATGCCCGTGTGACATATATTTTTCACTATTGATATGTTCTGGAAATTATGAAATGTTTCTAATCATGCAACTAAAATTGATTTGTAGATCATTCTAAAGAACAAGTAATGATAGTTCAGAAGAAGAACCCGAAGCTACTCGGGCCAGAGACACCGTGGTGAAATAAAGAGATTCAAAAGAAGATAAAGAGAAAGGTAGATCCACGTCGAGAAATGAAGACCATATTTGGAACAAGAGATAATCCAAGATAAATAATAGTACGATGAGACTTCCAAAGAAAGTAAGAGGCCTCATACACACTCCAGTTATGTGACACAGTTGAGTGACATCATTGATGCAGATCCTTCCAGCTATGAAGATGTATTGGCAAGGATAAATGAAAGAAGACTATGATCAAAAGAGTACCTGTTGATCATAGGGAATGATGCATTTTTGAAGAAAGTAAGAGGCCTCAGACACACTCCAGTTATGTGACACAATTGAGTGACATCATTGATGCAGATCCTTCCAGCTATGAAGATGTATTGGCAAGGATAAATGAAAGAAGACTATGATCAAAAGAGTACCAGTTGACAATAGGGAATGATGCATTTTTGAGACCTGAAGGGACGTCAGTAGTGTCTTCCATATGGATTTACAAGATCGAAGATGCAACAGATGGAAACATCATGGGATACAAGGCAAGATTCATAGTGTGAGGCTTCGTACAAAAAGAAGGCATAAACTATGAGGAGACATTTGCACCAGTTGTGAGGTACACTTCCCTTAGATCCATATGTGTAGGTATGCAATGGGAGATACACTAGTTGGATACTAAGATATCATTCTTGAATGGTGTAGTTGAGGAGGAAGTGTACATAGAGCAGCCACTAGGAGTCAAGACACATGACAAGCATACTCATGTGTGAAAATTAAATAAGGACTTGTACAAGCTCAGAAGGAACCCACGGGATAACACATACAAGATATTTAATATCACCTGCATTAATGAAGATATTAACCTTTTCTACAAGATTGACGATTAAATCCTATAGAGGACGACAACTCACAAATGGGTGCAAGAGGAAATTTTCAACAAAGTTCAAGATAGAGGACCTTGGTATCTAGTGACCTTAGATGGATACATATAAGATTAGTAATAGAGTAAGCTACTTTTCACTCCAGTACATAATGTTTCAATACATAGATTACAAAATAGAGAGGGATAATGATGTTCTATTTTAGAGGGAGTGGTTGCAGAAGATCCTCAAGTTCGACATGGTACAACATGATGGACAGCTTCCTGATGGGACTAGGATTTATTGAGAGTAAAGTGAATTCCAACCTTTACTTCATGGTTGAAGGTAGAATACCAGTGATTCTCCTGCTATATGTCGATTACCTATTCCTAATAGGAAAGGATGAAATCATTGAATATGCAAGGAGGAGACTTTCCACTGAGTTTGAGATGAAATACCTAAGGATGATACACTACTTCTTAGGCATGGAGGTGTGGAAAAATGCAAATGGGATTTTCCTTGGTCAAGGAAAGTATGCAGTGAATATTATGAATAAATTTAGAATGTTGGAATGCAAAGCGATAACCACACCCATGGAATCAAACTTGAAGCTACTATGTGATGCTTCATCAGATTTGGTTGATGCTATAATGTATCGTCAGATGATTGGATCATTGATGTATCTGATGAATACGAGACCAAACATATGATTTTCTATGAACACCCTGATCCAGTCCCTAACGGATCCGAGGCATGTTCCCCTAGTTGCTGCAAAGCATGTAGTGAGGTACCTAAAGGGTACAGTTGTGTATGGGATCAAGTATGATACGAATCATAATACTAACCTGCATTGTTATATTGATTCAAATTGGGAAGGAAGTGCCACTAAGAGGAAGAACACCTTGGGATGCTTCTTTAGTTTGAGATCCAATATGATCTAGTGGTTTGGAAAGATGTAGTCCTACAGGGCGTTGAGTACATCCGAGGCAGAATATGTTGTAACTTGCTTGGTTAGTTGCAAGGTAGTATTTTTTTTTTAAATCTACTATCTAATTTGATTGATCTGACTTTCATTTTTTGTATGATGATGAGAGGAGCAGTGAATCACCAGTGTGTGATCCAGATCAAGGCCTCTCGAAAGAGGGGCTGACAAATTCTATCATAGTTGGATATACAGTTTATCATAGTGTAAAAGTACTAGCGAATTTCATAGGTTGCTTAGATGTAATTAGTCCTATAGGTTTTACTTGGATGTAATAATTCTTGGAGAATCTCACATGTTATCCTTGGACGTAATCAGTCCTAATGTGATTCTATACTAGAAATAGCCAAAGTGAAGTTCGAGTACTTCAAAGAAAGACTTGGTGAGATCTAGAATGTGACCTCTCGAAAGATGGAGTTATGAGTTCTAGCATAGATGGAGAGATGGGTTGTTTAAGCGTAAAATCTTGGAAAAGATCATAGGTTACTCAGACATAATCAGTCTTGTAGGTTGTCCTTGGATGTAATCATTCCTGGAAAAGCTCATAGGTTACCCTTGGATGTAATCAGTCCTGATATGTTTCTATGATATAAATAACGAGAGACTAGAAGACGTAGATTCCTGATATCTCACATGGGAAATGAGATAGGTTTTCAGATCATAAATGATCCTGGTGCAGCAGGATGCTCAGACGTAATCAGTCCTATAGTTTTTTTTAGTGTAAATATGAGTCCTAGTGTGAGACATAGGTTACTAAGACGTAATAAGTTCCGAGACGGTTTATCCGAATGTAAATATGAAGTCATGGTGTGGTAAATAGTTTATTTAGATGTAATAAGTCGTGGGGGTTGTTTGAGTGTAAAATTATCCTTGGCATGGTACATAGGTTACTCGTATGTAATATTTCATGAAGGTTGTCTGAACAAAAAATATCCTGGACGCAAGTTGTTCAGATGCAATAAGTCCTTGAGGTTGATCTGGAACGCAAAATCCCTCGTGTAGCAGGTTGTTTGGTCATAACCAGTCCTACATACATATCTATATATGTGTGTGTTCCCATGTTGAGATGATAAGTTCATGAAGCACGAGAGGTTCACCTAGGAAATTTTCCTTTACTGGTAGAATGCAAGTTGACCGTGTAGAGACGTAATGCATTGAGTTTGCTCGTAGGTGATTCTTTCATAGTATAAGCTACATGTTGTCTTGCTTGCATGAAAATATCCTGGATTAATCCTATGGTGATAGAACACATGTGGTCTACATATGATATGTAGCATGTGTGCTCTGTGTGTTTATTTTGTTTTTTGTTGGACAAAAGAGATGATCTGGATCCGAAAATATTAAGGTAGGAGACACAAGTTATTGTTTTGGAAATGTAAAGAAGTTCATGGACTATACCTACGTGATGACAACAAGATTATGGTAGGAAACGTAGGTTATTGCATTGGTAATGCAAAGAAGGTCTTAGGATGTACCTACATGGTAGGAGACACAGGTTATTCATGGCAATGTAAAGAATTGTTCTGGTCTATACTTACGTGATTGCTTGCTCATGGATATGATGAAGACCTAGATGAGGTCTAGGCCTACACCCAACATGAAAAAGGGATGGCTCTATAGAAACCTCATATGACAGATAAATGCGACAGATTGGAAAATATGAGGACAATGGAAGCAACGACGATGATGACTCGGTGACGATGACCAGATGTGTTGATGTCTGTGGCAAGAGAATACCTTCCTTGTTAACAGGGAGTGTTGTTGTAATTGTAAAATTTGACAATCTTTTGGATATTTAAAAATCATTCAGTTGTTTTAAAATTTCTTCTTTTCTTCAGATTATGATCAAATTCATTTAATTAACGGATCTGAAGTTTGAATAAAGCATATCCTTTATTCAACACTATTTACAAAAGGAAAACCAAAATGAAAAAAAATAGATCCTAAGATAAGAAGTTTGAAATATCAATTTGAGAATAAGCGATCCATGTTAAATTCCATGTCAAATAATGAAATCATAAGAATAATTAAAAAATATGTATTCTTATGTCATCATGTTAAATTAAACATTTCATATTAAAGGTTAGAAAAATAAGAAATGTTTTTAAGAAAATAGTATGAACAAGAATTATTGAACACGTGTTGTTGTAAGGAAAAGAAGTGAGTTGTTCCATATTAGAGTTATTTCAAAACATACTAAGATTTATAGACTCTTTTATCATGCTTCACAAGCTAATCTCATTTAGAAGGAAATTATTAAGAAATTGGGACTTAAAACTAAACCTCATCCAAAACCATATCCTTTGGAATGGGTATGTGAATATTCTAATTTACAAGTGTATCGACAATGTAAGATGAAATTTGGAATCACCTCTAAGTTCACAGAAGAGGTAGAGTTAGATGTTGTACCACTTGACTACACTAAGAGTTGCTTTCTATAACCCAAAGTGGATGGCATGTGTCATGTTCGTCATGATCGTGTGGCACATGTCAGCTCAAAATTAATATATAAAAAAATCATAAAACCAAGCACATGTCGACTCCAAATTTAAATTGAATAGATTGTAAAATACCATTATATAAATATACATAGACTATCAATTTCAATTTCCATTCACACATCCTCACATTTTAAATATATCTTTTCAAAAATAGTTACAAGACAATTAAATATTTGTGTATTAGTTAGTCTTGCCTTTGTTTTATCTGTACAAGAGAGACATATACTCTCAAGAGAATCATTGCATAAATATTAAGAATAATTATTTTACTACATATTGAATAACTATTTTTGTAATAATTTACATAGATCCAAATTAATAATAATTGGGTAAATTGTAAGTATTTTACTTCATAATTAATTAATTAATGCAACTTTTACCTATTTGTAGGATTTATGTGTTATACTTTACAGCATGAACAAGTTGACACTTCAATGGTTAAATTTGGGTAAATAATTCTTTTACTTCATAATTAATTAATTAATGCAATTTTTTCCTATTTGTAAGATTTATGTGTTAGCATTTACAACATCTACAACACGATTCCAAATTGGAATAGGTTGTGCATGGACAATTATAATGAAATTTATATTGGATTATGTACTTTTAAGTTAATAATAGAACAATGAGTTTGATATTAGGATTTGGTAAAATAATGAGTAAATGCTAACACATATATCTTCATAACTAATTAATGAATGCAACTTTGGCCTATTTGATATAACAATGAGTTATTGCTAGGTACAATTAGGTAAAGGTAAGATATATGCATCATTGAACTAAGGGGTATTTATAAACTATTAAGGATTTCACCTGAAGGGATTTGATCCCTTTCAGTGCTTTATAGAGATAGTGTTAAGATGGATCTATGCTCATATTTGTGGAATTATTTTGGGAAGTCCTCATTTATATGAAAAGAAAGCTACCTTCCATTGGGAGTATAACAAGTATAATATTACAAAGGATGGAATATAATTGAATATATTGTAAGAGCCCATCGTATGAAGAATAACTTATCACTTATCACTACAAGACAAATGAAAAGACTTGTAAATGCAAACAAGCATTTTATACTTGTGATTATAAAAGCTAAGGATGATGAAAAATTGAAATCTCTCAAAGGGTGTGATCCTAAACATAAATATGGACTGGTTAAGATTATTTCTAGTTATGATGAAGTGTTTCAATAACCATGGGGATTATCTCCAAGGAGAGAGATAGAACATGAGTTTTGGATACAACAAGATGCACCTATTTCTAACATTGACATGTATAGGTTATCTATGATTGAGAATGAATAAATAAAGAAGTGATACCAGTATTTTCTTGAGAAAAGGACTCATCCAACCAAGTACTTTTGCATGTGGATCAACCATTGTGGTGGTACCAAAGAAAGATAGTACCTAGAGAACGTGTGTAGATTTCTAGGCATTAAAAAATATGACAATGAAGAATCATTATGCTCTTCCTTATGTTAATGATTTGTTGGATGAATTAAAAAATGCAACTTATTTCACTAAGTTAGGAATAAGATCTGGTTATTATCGAGTAAGGATCAATAGAGATGATCTAGTGGTTATGTGGTTTCTACTACAACTTTAATGCAATTTTATGAATGATGTATTTAGGTTATTCATTCAAAGTTGGGATGTTTATGTAAAGCATGTTAAGAAAGTCTTAGATCTTTTGAATTTGTACCTAAATATGTAAAAATATAAATTTGGGAAAACATATTTAGTTTTGTTGGGATATATATTAGAAGGAGGTAAATTGAAAATTGATCCCTCTAAAGTTGAAGCTATTTTGCAGTGGCATAAGCTTAATGTTGTAATAGAAGTTAGGATATTCTTGGGGGAAGTTCATTATTGGAGGAATTTCATTTATAAATTTTCATTTATTGCATCTCCTTTAAATGCTTTAACTACAAGAACTAAGAAAGTATTTCAGTGGGGAGGTAAACAACATAAATCCTTCAAGACCTTGAAAGTGAATATCAGTATGGCCCCATTTCTAGCATTTCCAGATTTGCAACAACCATATGAGATTGAAATTGATGGCAAGTAAGAGCTAGAATTCCTAAATTGATCCTAATCATCTTAAATTACTGATAAAAACATTATTATGCAACTCTGTTCTACAACCAACTTTTCAGAAGCTTTATTTTGCAAGCTTGGTTCTACAACTCAATTTTCACAATTGAGTTTTCATGAGGAATTTTCCACAACAACGTTTCCACAAACTATCTTTCCACAATTGCAGATTGCAAATTGTGGATGTACCTTCCCACTTTTCCCCGAAATGGGATTTTACAATTTTCCTCATGCAATTATTAAAATCCTTCTATTTCTTGTGAATTCTATCTCTACCGTACAATCTATAAAAGTTACATATTTTTAACTCGAACAATTACAGATGAATTGGTTAGTGAAATGATCAATTCGTTCCTGTTACATTTGTGTGAACACATCTCGATCTAATGGCTTCTCTAAACAATTCTATCCATAATAAATATTCTTGCACATAGAGAACTAAGCATACTTCTAGTTATTGAAAAGAAGATATCAAATAATCTCATATGTGAAGAGTATTGAAACTTTGTTCTTGATTCAATCAACTATTCATGCATACATTCGTTCACACACTACTTATTCCTACGTATGATTAGTACATTCATCACTTAATATAGAACTCTTATCAATCATGTTAGATCCGAATAGGCAAGATATGAAATTCCTAAGAAAGCAAATCTACGACTAACCTATCCTCGAGAAACCTCTTGCAAGATTCAAGGATATCATTGGAAAATTTCCATTATTACAATCAAACTAATCCTATATATAAAACCAATTACAAGTAATTAACAATGAACCCTATATTGTAGAAAAGATTACATGGAAGCATAAAAATAGCATTGACTGCTTATTCAACAAAAAGAGGACATTGACTCAATGCTCCTGCATCATACTCTGAGGGAAGAAAATAATTCTTCAATAGTTCTTCAAAGATCATAATATACTCTGAAATATCTAGTTCAGTCATCCATGTTGCATCTTCAGCTGGTTGACCTTTCCACTTGACCAAATACTGAAAATAATCTATGTTCATGGTCTTCTTTGAAATTCTCTTATCAGGGATAGCTTCAATCTGTGGTTGTTCTATCTTAGGTAACTGCCCTTTCCATCTACTAGTTGGCCATATTTACTTGAGGATATTTCTTCTTTCTCAACACCTGAATCTTAAAAAATATATCTTTTCGAAACATTTAAAATTCAAGAAATTTGAAGATCAGAAGGAAGTGCTATTTGATATGCATTTGCAGAAAACTTCCTCAAGGTTTTACAAGGTCCAATTTTCTTAAGCTTAAATTTATTGTAGGTTCCCTTAGGAAACCTTTCCTTTCTAAGATATTCCATTACTAAATCTCCAACTTGAAAATTAACTTCCCTTCTTTTCAAATATGCTCTTTGTTTGTATTTTCCAACACTTTCCTGCGATTTCTTTTTAACATTCTCTCATGCTAATGCATACTAGATGCAAACTATTCACCATATGCGTGCCATATGTACTCCACATTTCCTTTCCTCCCAAATTCCTGAGTTCATACACTCCTCTTGGATGCATCCCATGCACAATTGAAAAGGACTCATACATGTGCTTCTGTTAGGTGAATCATTGTAAGCAAACTCAACTTGAGAAAGAGCCAAGTCCCATAGTTTTGGATTTTCATAAACAAGACTTCTCAATATATTTCCTAAGATCCTATTTACCACTTCATTTTGACCATCAGTATGAGGATTATAAGCATCATCAGAGATAAAACTAATATTGGTACCCAATTTATTACACAAATATATCCAAAAATGACCAAGAAATTTGGTATCCATGTCTGATACAATGCTCAAAGGAAAACCATGTAACTTCACAATTTCCGAAAAGAAAAAATTAGCAATATTTGTTGCATCATTGGTCTTCTTACAGGAAATAAAATGATCCATTTTTGAAAACCTATCCACTACTACATAAATATAATCATTTCCCCTCTAATTTGTAGGAAATCCCAGAACAAAATCATGATACTGATAGAATCCCAAGGCCTAGTTGGAATAGGTAGGGGTTGATACAATCTAGTGTTTTGTCTCCTTCCTTTGGCATGTTGACATATCCTGCATTTTCAACAAACTTATTTACATCATGGTGCATTCCTAGACAAAAATAAAAAGAACTCACCTAAGAAAATGTTTTGTCCTCTCCAAAATGACCTAACAAACCTCCACTGTGTTTCTTCTGTATCATATTTTCTCTCATATAAAATTTCGGAACGCACAATTTACTATTCCCGGACAACAATATTTCTTTTATCATGTAGTCCAACCATTGAATTCTATTGTGCGCAACTGGATTCTCACAGGATGTAGACTTCTATTGCAGTCCACATATTCCTTATACATATTAACCAAATTTTCAAATCCTAAAGTACTGACGTTAATCTCCTACAAGACCAAATTTTTCTACTTAAGGCATCAACAACCTTATTATATTTTCCACTTGTATGCTTGATCACAAAGGTAAATTTCTGCAAAAATTCCACCCACTTAGCATGTTTATGATTCAATTTAGGTTGACTATTTATAAACTGTAAAGCATGATTACCTGAATATAGAACAAACTCTTTGAGCATCAAGTAATTCCTCCACTTCTTGAGAGTTTGCACCACAACATACAATTCTTTGTCATGTGAGGAATACTTCTAGTTTGCCTCATTTAACTTATCATTGAAGTATGCTACTGGTCTTTATTCTTGACTCTGAACAACCTCTATTGTTGTCCCACTAGCATCTATCTCTACTTGAAAAACCTTGTCAAATTTTGGTAAAGCCAGAATAGGCTTCTCGATGATCTTCTTCTTCAACAATTTGAATTTTTTTTCAGCTTCTTTAGTCCACTTGAAATGTTGTCTACTTCCCCTGAAGGTGTCTATTATGGGTGCACAAATTTGACTAAAACTATTGATGAATTTTCTATAAAAAATTGCACGACCATGAAAACTTCTTACGCCATATGCATTCCTTGGAGTTGACCAATTCAGATTTACTTTCACCTTCTATGGATCCATTTTTAACCCATCTTCTGAAACCACGAATCCTAAATAAATCAATTATTTCTTCAGGAAACTATACTTTTTCAAAATTATCAGCAACTTCTCTCTTTGTAGGGTTTCCAACACTAATTTAAGATGTCTCAAATGTACAAATTTTCCAGTGTATTCCTTCAAGACCTCATTCATCAATGTCATAAAAGTGCTAGGTGCATTATTAATCCCAAATGGAATTACTAACCATTGATACAATCCACTGTTATTCTTGAATGCAATTTTCCATTCATCCCCTTCTCTTATTCTTATTTGATGATAACCACTTTTCAAATCTATATTTGAAAAATAATTTGAACCACTCAGACAATCCATCAAATTATCAATGTAGGGTAAAGGAAATCTGTACCTTATAGTGATCTAATAGATTGCTCGAGAGTCAGTGCATATACACCATCCACCATCCTTCTTTGGGACAAGTACAAACGGTACTACATAAGGACTCAAGCTTTCTTTCACCAAACATTTATCCAATATCTCCTAAACCTGTTATTTGATTTCTTCATTCTCTTGAGGAGTCAGTTTGTAGGCTTCCTTATTAGGTAAACTTGCACTAGGTATTAAGTCAATATGATGACTAATACTTCTCACAGGATGTAAATAATTTGGTAACTTATCCACAATAATATCAACGTAATCATCAAGCAAGATTCTAACTCTAGTAGCAAAATCATCTAATTTGTAGAAGTTAGAATTACCTTTGGTTTGCCAACAATAGAAAAATGTAGTTCTTCTTCTTTCTTGACTTCTTATAATAGTTCCTTCCCATTCATCGGCAAAATATCAGGATCTTGAACCTTTTTGGGTTGCTTCATATTTCAATGGTGACAGTGTATGCCTATTTCCATCCTTTTCCAAAGAATAAGTGTTCTTTCTTCCATTATGAACAAATTTTCTGTCATATTTCCATGGCCTCCCTAAGATTATATGGCACACATCCATAGGAATTATATCACATAATACCACATGTTTATAAGTACCAATTTGAAACTACACATTGCACTGCTCATTCACCAAGAGTTGATGTCCTTTCTGCAACTAGGACACTTTAAAAGGAGTGGGATGTTTCATCCTCTTCAATCCCAAATTCTCTACTATCTCAATGGAGACCAAATTATATATACTACCACTACCAATAACCATATTACAACACATCCCTTGTGACTTGCACTTAGTCCTAAATAGACTCTTTCTCTTAGCTGGTTCATGCACTTTCTTGTCTGTTTTCCCTAAAACGTTGTTCATCATAAGATATTCTTCTTCTTCAGGATGATTATTCACCTCTGCTTCTTCATCAGACTCCTCATGAGCCTCAAAAATATTTTCATACCTATAATCCATAGGTTTATTGTTTGGGCATTCCCATGACATGTGGCCCATCTCACCACATGTATAACATTTCACTTCTTGATTTCTATCTCTTCCTCTAGCATGAAATATGCCTCCTTTGAATCCTCCTCTTTGGGGTTCCTAGCTACTAGAACCTTCTACCTCACCGTTAGGATTTTGAAACTTACCTCCTCTGTTTGGAGATCCTTTCCCTCTTGCTGTACTTCTCCCTCGTTCTTCTTGTTCTATTTTCTCAACAACTTCTCTTCTACCTTTGAGGCTGCTTGATAAGCATATTCAGCAGTCTTCAAATTCAATAAGTTGATTTCAACTTGTATCTCATATCTTAGTCCATTTATATATTTGGCCACTCTTTCAATATCTCCTTATACATGTCTAACTCTAATACTCATCCAAAACAATTCTTCTGTGTATTCTTTAACAGTCGTACCTTTTTGCCTAAGATTCTATAGTTGTCTAATAAGATTCAACTGATAATCCTTAGGCATAAATTGACTTTTAATTTTACCTAACATTTTATCCCAATATTTGATTTTGTACTTACATGTTATTTCTCCATGGATATGAAGTTCATCCCACTAGATAGTTGCATATCCTTTCAGCTTGGTCGATGCATATTTGACCTTCTTTTTATCCTCAATTTCTTCAAATTCAAAGTACTTTACTAGAGCATTGATCGAGTGCATAAGTTCTTCGATATTCAAATTACCTTCATACATAGGAACTTCAACTGTAGGCATGTTTTTAGCTTTTACCAGCATCCTTAATGCCTTCATTTCTTCAGCAATATCCTATTTCTCTTCTTCAGAGGATTCTCCTTCATCGTTGGTGTCTATACTTTTTGAATTTCTCCTCTCCATAGCCTCCATCCTATCTTGGATTTACCTTAATTCCCTTTGTGTGTTTGTCTCCGCAACATGTCTTCCTCGAACACCTCCTACTGGAACTCCATGTGCTTGTCCTCGCCTGACATATTTATATAGGATCTGATATTTTTCTCTGATAACAAAACTGATGGAAGGTAAGATCTAATAGGCCTAAAGTGGTCCTAATCAGCATAAATTACTGATAAAAATATTCTTTCGCAACTAGCTTTCTTCAAGCTTGGTTCCACAACTTAATTTTCACAATTGAATTTCCACTACAACTTTTCTGTAACAATGTTTCCACAAACTATATTTCCACACTTGTGAATTGTTGATTGCGGATGTACCTTACCACTTTTCCCCGAAATGGGTTTCCAAAATTTTCTTCTCAGAAGTCTTTTTTTGCAATTCCTTAGAGCCATCTATTTCTTGTGAATTCTATATCTATCGTACGATCTATCCAAGTTACATATTTTTAACTCAAACAATTACAGACGAATTGATCAGTGAAACGATCAATTTTTTCCTGTTGCATTCGTGTGAACACATCTCCATCTTAATGGCTTCTCTAAACAATTATATCCATAATAAATGTTCATACACAAAGAGAATTAAACATACTTTTGGTTATTGAAAATAAGACATCAGAGAATCACATATGTGCAGAGTTTTGAAACGTTCTTCTTCGTTCAATCAATCATTCATGCATACATTCATTCACACACTGCTTACTCATATGTATGATCATTACATTAAAACTCTTATCAAACCCGTCAGATCCGAATAGGCGAGATCTGAAATTCCTAAGAAAGTAAATCTACAACTATCCTATCCTCGAGAAACCTCTTGCAAAATTCGAGGATATGAATAGATAATTTCCATTCTTACAATCAAACTAATCCTATCTATAAAACCAATTTCAAGTAATTAACCACTAAACCTATTTTCTAGAAAAGATTACATGGAAGCAGAAAAATAGCATTGACTGCTTATTCAACAAACATAGGACTTCGACTCGATGCTCCTGCATCAAAAACCCATTCAAGTGATTATTCAATGGGAGCAGCATTAATACAAGGAAGGAAGTTACAAGTTTGTTACCATTATGAGACCCTCACTGATGTAGTAAGGAATTATCCTACTTATGACAAAGAATTATATGCTTTGGTTCGGAGTGTGAAGAAATGGAAACATTATTTGATGGGAAAAGAGACAATAATCCATACAGAGCATCAACCTTTCCAGTATCCCCCATAACAAATAAAGCTACAATAGTCACATCATTTCTAGTGGAAGGGATTTTTTGAACAATTCCATTTGTTCATCAAGTATAAGAAAGGTATACAAAATAGAGTAGGTGATATGTTATAAATCCTACCTTCAGTTAATGCATCCATAGTTTTACATCATAGTTCATTATTTCATGAATGTTACATTAAAAATTATACTAGAGATGAAGATTTTAAGGATGTTTATGAAACACTAATCTGTAATGTCCCAAAGTTGTGCCCTTATTTGAATAAGTCATGAGAACTTGCACATATATTTGATGCTAGAGTTGTAAATGTAGGCATCATAGAAAATTTATATTTTATTTGATTTAAAGCAATACTCTTATTTTTGACATCCCACTTGTTATGAAAGAGCTTATTATAAGAGGGGCCAATATTTCTAAGGTATATGACTTAAAAGAATATGATAAAAATTAAAAAGAGACACTAAAAGTAAGTAGAGAGAAATAAAGAATTATGAATTAAAAGAAATATGATAAAATATAAGTGAATCGTAACTACTTTTTCTAAACAAGAAAAAAAAGAAAAGAAGAGAAAAAGAGAGAGTGTTGTTCATTACTTTCCTAAGAACTTATTATTTCTGCAATAAAAAAAATCCAATAAACATTCATGGTGTTATTATTAATTGATGAAATTCTTATCCAACATATATAATTGATTTTCAGAATTTTGATTTTTTCATTAATTGATTCATATAACTTTTGCAGGGAGACATCACAGAGAGGATCGCATTGTAGAGGGAGACACCCTAAAGACTAGTAGTCTCACATATTATTTAGAGTTTTGATATATTGAATTATAATAGTATTTTTTAAGTTTGTTAATTGATAAAATTGTGGAAAATAACATATATGAATTATGTTTCTTTTGTGATCTCCATAAATGTGCATCATTCATCGATGCGAGAAGATATATTTTTTCTCAATATTGAAGAAGAGAAAGAATGTATTTGGACATGCTCCTAGTAATGGTAAGAGTGGCAAGGTGTTGTTCCCACAACCAATCCCATTTGATTGTATCCCTCTAAAGGGAAGAAAATATAATCCCCCCTACAAAAAATTGTATTAAGCTGCATAATGGAGGAAAATGTATTTTATATCTCCATAGATTAAATAATAATGACCAATTTTCATTTATATTCAATATTATTATCTTGGATATCATTTTGGATTTTACTTTGTTCACTCATTTATGATTTTTTGACTTCAATCATTCTTCGAATTTAGGTTCATGGAGATTCAATTAACTCTAATCACACTTGATCTTTTTAAATTTTGTGCTTATCAATACTATGCTAATGGTGATTTTACTATTTCATTCATGCTACTAATAATTATTCCTTATTGGGTTTATTGTTTATACTTTTTGATACCTATGTCCTTATGTAATACCCTCTGGTTAAGCCCCTAGACATATTATTATTATATTATCTTGGGCATAGTGGCACAAGGTTCTTGGACTATGGTTTGCACATTTTTATTATTTTTATTATGTTAAACCTATAAAATATTTAATAAAATAAAACAATCGGAGGATCGATGCCATGAAAGAGAGTATGAGGAACCATGATGTTGCAATAAAGAGGTTGTGGAGAAGTGTTTACATATGGTGATGTTGCACACCATTATTAAGTACTTGGAAAAGTGTTATGTACCCTCATGTGTTATGTTACTACTTGGTTTTATTTACCTTGAGATTAATTTTTATTTGAGGATTGGAGTCCCTCTCTCTCCTAGTGTGCCCTCATGAATTGGATTAGTGTACCTCTTGGTGTATCAAATTAACATGTTACCGTTGGAGGAGCCTAATTCGGCTAGCCGACTAGGTCCTTCAGTCGACTAATTGCAAACAATATATTATGTCACATCATAGGTCATGTCGGTTAGTTGAACCGATAAGTAGTTATGTAACTGATTATAAAGCTTATATATAGGTTGTAGAGCCGGATAAAGACTTGGTTCGGTCTAATGTAGGAACCCAAATTTATGTGTTCTTGAGTAATGTAAGCACTTGTTATTATTTCTACCACTCCTTGTCTCTTGTTTATATCATTGTTTATATGAATATGTATGTGTATCATTTCTAACCTTGCAATCTGATTGATTACAACATTGGTTCAGTTGGATTGGAAGGTAACGCTCATGCTTGTGTCCCTCTCTCTCCCAATTAAAATTTCCTATGAAGGAATTCTATTTGATTGTGTTGGAAGTCAATATTGTGTGTTGGTTGATTATTTTTCTCTTGTTCTTGTGTTTGGCACTTGTGGTTTGATTTTGATGCTCCTGGTATGAGATTCTTGTTAAGCCTTCTCTTGTTCTTGTGTTTGGCACTTGCAGTTTGATTTTGATGCTCTTGGTATGAGATTATTATTGATCCTATGCCCAAGATGAATTATTTTAGAGCCACTGGAATTTCCCTATATTGGAAGTGTTACTTTCCATTATGTTGTCATTAGACTATTGTCTTGGATCCATTGGATTTTTTTTGGACTGAAAGTAGAGGTCATACTTGCCATTTGGTTTTGGTTGGACCATATTCTTGAAGCAATTTATGGTTGATTGAACCCTTTCTTGTGGCATCATGGTTCCAAATCGGAGGTGACCATTGCAAAGTGATTTTTGTCTTGCATTGTGTCTACGAATGGGTGTAATGTGGCACAGTCAATTTTGGTTGCGTATTTGGAAAATATAAGTGTTTTATCTCATGTTTATTTAATTTATTTGGATTTGATATAATTTAATTATATATTCACATGAAATTTTTGAAGAAAATTACGAGCTATTTGTGGAATAAATTTCTCATGGAATTCAATCTATTCGTAAAAGTAAATTTTGTGAAGGAATTGGAAAGTAGTTTTTGTGATTTTGTGCACAAATTGTTTGAGGAAGTGATTATTCGGAACATCTACTAAAGAAATGATATTTTTTACCTATTCATTATATAATGTGTATTTTTAAGGTACAGTGGTCTCATAATGGTTTAAGACACTTCTCTTTCATGATTCTACCTTATATTCAAAAACTAGTTCTTTGATTAGATTGTTTTGCATAGTTTGGAGACTTGGCACATGAAGTGTTTGTCAAAATAGATGAGTGTTATTTTTATGATTATGTATGATAAATCAAATTTAAATATGTGTGATAATTTGAGGGTAAATCTTCTTGATAATTATTTAAAAACCTCTACCGAAATTCTAGATCAATTTCCAATTTCTAGCTCCTTTAATGGAATTGTTTTGAGTAGATTTGTGAATTTGCATATCATGTGTTTGATGAAAATTTAGAATGTGGTATACCTATTTTATGAATTATAAAAAACATTTTATTTATAGTTGGAATAAAATTTGAATTATTCCATGAGTTGTGGATTTAATTATTCTAGCAATTCCTAAAATTACTAGTCAATTCAGATGAGTAGAATTATCTAGTTTTGTGAGTTATTTAATGAAATGTATATGTGAGGGAAGATATAGAAATATGAATCTAGGTGACCTCTGATACGCTTTACATCAGATAAAACATTCATATATTTCTCTTTATTTGGAATTTGGAAGGTTAACTTGGAAACTAGGTACATTGTGGTGAAAGTTGATAACTAGTTGTGGGTTGAAATCTCTGTTTTCATAAAAAACAAAATGCTACAGCCATATAATCTATTGAAAAAATGTTATTTTTTTGTAGGTGGATACTTATCAGGTTTGATACTTTACTTACTAATTCATTGCATTTTAGTTCAGTTATTTAGACTCAACTCCTTGCTATGAATGTTAACTAGTTTCGTTGAAATTGATGAAAATTATTACCTTATGTGCAATTGGAATAATCTGAAAATAAAATTTTAATTGTATTTAGGTGTACTCTTAAATATGTTTTTAGTTGTTCTAGGATATATTTTTTGTTTCATGGAATGGTTACAAGCTGATTTTGTGCAAGACTAGCTCCTTATATCGAAAAAGTAGTTAACTAGTCTTGTGGACTCTCTTTCGTAATTACCATGATTAATTATTGGACTTTTGGTAATTAATAATTATTTAAATTTAATTACATGTTATTAATCCATTGGGATTAATAATCGATGGTTAGATTTTAAAATAACGGAGTTGTGATAAGTGTCGTAATTTGCACACTAAATGTTGTGTGTTGTAATTAATACCTTAATTACTAATTCATTGTGAATAAGAATAATTATTATTTAGAAGTGGTTATTATATATGATATGGCTTGTATTTAAGGTTTTATGATGTTATATGATGTTAAGAAAATTTCCCAACCCTTGTATTGTTTTTTGGAATAGTTATTGAATTTATTTTAATTTGTTGGTAATTAAATGGATTTTGTTAAAATTAAATCATGAGAAATGAAATTAAATATTTGTTTGATGAATATGATGTGTTAAAATTATATAATTATCCTTTTAAATCTAATTATATATCCCTAAGACCCATTCATATTCTCGGGGGACATTACAACTTACCTGTATACAAACATGATAATTATAAAAGTTAAGTATTTATGATTGTTTTAATCTAATTGTGACACACCTACCCAATCAAACCCATTTCTCATGTTAAATTGACCACTTGCAGAATCCTTATCAGACTTTCATTTTAGGTTCTCGAGATTGGATTCTTTATGATAGACAACTTTACAAAATTCCCTATATACTATGATCAATAATGAATGTTTGAAAAACCTTGTCGAGCGTATCGTATTAGGTTCATTTTATTCGACTTTATTAAGTTGGTGTAGTCATATAATCCTGATGATATACTTCCAATAGTGACATCCTGATAAGCTCATTGGGTGAATCGCATCAAATTACACATAATATTTTCAAGTAACTATTTCAAAATTGGACTTGATGAACTTGTCCTGTTTGACACTATAGAATTTTGAATTTGTCATATCAAACAAATATTTCCCATTGGAGACTGTGTGTGAGAATAGATACGCCATTAATTCTCCTCTTTAATTCCATTAACTATGGAAAATTTGATATCCTTGAATGTTGAACTAAGATATTTCACAATCACTCCTATTATTTTCCTCTGCAAACTTACTAGAGAATCTAGGTCCTATTCACCTCCTATCTTGTTGCTCAAACTCTGTATGTTGTAAGATAAGGAATGAATTAGAATGGTTTTATGTTTAGAATTATCATGCTTACAAAACCAACACTATAATATTTGGGATTTCTAATTCCATGGTCATGTTGCACGATCTATTATATATAGAATGTTGAAAGTGCAAGACAATAGGGTAGCATCCTTAAAAGAAGAAGTTGAGGAAATTTGTAATCCTTGGAAATATATTGATCAAGTTACTTTTACAAATACAAATCATTGATTAGGTTTCGAGTTTCCCTATTGGAGAGAAATGTTTCAAATGTTTGACAATGAAGACTTCCCTAAGGACAATGACGATTTAGAATTTTTCCAAAATATAAGAAAGAGATATCTCTATGATATTACTACCAGGACAATGGTTCTACCATATAATGATGTTGTCAGAGGGTTTTTTGAACACATCAATATAGGAATTGTATTAGTGGTGAACAAAAATGGGGTTTCAATAGCATCCGTTCATCTAGATTCATAATAGAATGTTTGAACTAAATAAACCTAAAGTGTTGATAAAGAAGACTTTTCTAGATATTTGTATTGCAATATTTAGTGTTAGGATTAGTGCCAGATTTAGCACTCATTTTTTGTAAATTAAATATATGAAAATAGAAATGGAAATGCAAATGGAAAAATGGTAAGGAAATACCAATATTTTGACCTAGATCAATTGCTAAGAGGCAATATCTATACTTGAGTTATATTCCCGCAAAAAATACATTTGAAAATGAAAATATGAACTGAAACTAAACTAACCTAATCAAAATTAGAACTTACAAAAATAGAAATGGAAAATGGTAAAAAATGAAAATAGAAATGAAACATTTTCAAGGAATGTTGGGATTTGAACCCATATCGCTTTCCATAAGGAAATAACTATACTTGAGCTACATTCCCATGGAAATATACCTTTAAAAGTGAAAATATTAATTGAAATTAACTTAACCTATGCATGAAAACAAGTGAATACAATTGTAAAAGTAATAAGAGATACATGGGTGCTAGGATTTGAACCCTTATATACATACATTAATGAAAGAGTATTCCTTAATCCATACCCATGAACTAGATATATACATTAGACATTATACAAAAACCCCTAAAATGTCTTATTTTTCTTTTTTCTCCATTAAGCCGACAACAAAAAGCAACAATAAACATTAGAAATCAATAAAGAAAAAGCAAATAAAAAGACGAAGAAAAATGAGAAGCGAATGAAGCAGCCATTGCCTTCCTTATGGAGGTTACTTCATGAAACCCTAGCTTTCATGCATGAAACCATAAACATGCAACAATAAACTAACAATAAATTTTAGAGAATAAATTAATTAAAAATACCAGTAAAATAATAAGGGGGACGAGGGAAGGGATAATTTATTACCTTCATTATGGAGTTTCTTTGATGAAACCTTCTCCTCCATACATGAAACCCTGAACTTGTAACAAAAAAAAACAATAAACATTAGTAAATTAATAAAGGAAAAGAAAAGTAAAAGAGAAAAGGAGGACAAGGGAAGGAGAATCGTAGTATCTTCCTCATGGAGGTTCCTCCATGAAACCAAAACCCTATCCTCCATGAGTAGGAAACCATAATGGAGAAAACTTTAAGAGAGAAAGGAAAAGAGTGGATATAAGAGAAGAGAGAAACAGAGGAAATGATAAAAATGAAAGAGTAGGTTTTGCTGGGATTTTATGAGGGAAATTAGGGATTTTAATTAAAAAGAACTGAAATTACCTTTAACTCATGAGGACTGAGACAATTCACTACAAATAAAAAACCCCTAGAGGAGGTTATAGGTTGATTTTAGTGTACAATATTGGCAAAAAATTTCAAAAACACTTCACTACAACCTTTGTTTTTGGTAGCGGAGGTTTTGGTGGAGGTTATAACTGATGTTAAGTTAAACCAAAAACAATAGGCAGTATGAGGTCGTAGCTGATGTTTTTTCCTTGGTTCTTTTAAATGTATTATGCAAAGTAGTGCATCTGTTATAAATAATAAGCATCAGTGCATCTGTTATAAATAATAAGCATCGACACACATATATGCATTGTGAATGCACTAGCGCGTATACATTTCTAATACACATCGATGCATGTGACATTTACATTAGTGCCAATGTGTTTTGATTATATAAATGTATTGGTGGTTGATTTCATCATATATATGCATGGTTGTGTGTTCTTTATAAAAACCTGGTACATATATCATCCCCTAAAAGAATCAGTGCATAATTTTTTTTTAAAAGCACCAGTGTTGAATGTTTGTTTATAAGCATTGGTGCTTATGTTTGGTAAAAAAGCATGGGTGCTTTTTTCTAAATAATTGAAGCTAAATGTTTGTTTAAAATAATAAGTGCTTACTTTTTTTAACAATCACTAATGTTTTTTTTTTTTTTTTTAAATAGCATAGGTGCGTATTTTTTTGTAAAAAGCATAGGTGCTTATGTTTGAAAAAAAGCACCAATGCTTATGTTGGAAAAAATCAGCATGGGTGCTTTAGTTATATGAAAAACACCAATTTTTTTGTTATGTAAAAATAATTGATGGGTAAAACTTGGCATGGCTCAATGATGAACTTTTTCATGTTGTGGATTTGCAAATATAGTTTCTTCATTTTTATTTTTATGATTTTTCAATTAATCATTCGATAATTAAATATTTTATATAATATTATTATTTTAATATTTATTTGTTATGTTTGGATATATGAGCTAATTACAAAATTGTTCATTTTAACCATGTTAAATCATTCATATATTCATCATTTAAATTCATTATCACAATATTAAATATTTTTTCAAATATTAATTTTTATATTTTAATTATTGTGTGGATTTAAGCATGTTGATTTTTACCTTTGTTCAGTGTCCCAATGTAAATCATTCATATATTTAATCAATAAAACATTTTGTAACATAAATGTTGTAGAATAAACAACACATTTTATTATATACAAATAAGAATCCAAAATATGGGATAGCATAAGGTCCTTGATAATCAAAATTTCATTTTGGCATTGTTATAATTATTGATAACTTATCCTCATCCAATTGGGATGATATGTCCACATTGAGAGTAATGTTTTTTTTTCATAGATAAAAATTCCAAAATATACAACTTGCAGTAACAAAATCAAATATATTCATCTTTCATAGCTTAAATTGTTGTTGCTAAAGCCAATTCCATGCCTTGTCTCTTCATCACCTTTAGGGGATATTGTACCTAAGTTATTTGAAATGTTTTGTTGAGTGACTTCATCTCATTCCATATTTTCATTTTCCATATACAAGCATACAAATAAAATGTGATGAGTATATCTACATTTACATATAATATAATACACATAACTGCATAAATTAAAAAGTGTACCGGTTCAACAAGTAAATCGTAAACTTCAAACATATTTTCAAAATAATTCCTCGTGTTGTGTGTCAATAAATCCTCTGTTGGCTTCTCTCCATACTTTGTTTCCTATGATTTTCTTATTTCATGACAAATAATATATACATGTGCTTAAATTTTTCTTATTGTTCCATTAATTATAAAATAAGGGGCGAAAAACAACATATACTTACAAATTATTCAATTAACCCTTGATACCTCAACACATGCTCACAACCCTTATTCCAATGCTAATCAAATAATTGGATGGATCTTCATCGTATGTTAGAACATGTTAGAAAACATAAATGTACAAATATTTTAAATTAATTAAGATACAAACATCGCACCAAAAAATGAAATATGAAGAAAACCAAAAGTACTCACAAACTTTGTGATCAATCCTTTTTTTCCTCATCATCTTGTCTTATGCATTGAATGGGTGTCATTTTATTTTAGTTTCTACAACAAAAGAATTGAAAATTAGTATTTTATGTGATAATTAAACTCTCGCCACATTAAAAATAAGGCAATTATTATGTAGTACCTTTGATGCACGTTGTTGTTGGGATGGTGCCCCCAGCAATGTGGTTATGTTCATTATTTTTACCATCATGGTACACATTATCTGGAATTGCTATTGGCATATTTTGAAAATCATGTCGTTCTTCCTTTGGAATTTTAGCAATCTTCCTAAGAAATGAAAAGCAAAATGAAAGCCGATTAATGTTTATATGAAATTAAGAATAGCAAAAATATTAAGTAAATTCTTGTAGTAGTATATATACATATCATAGAAAAAAATAGCAATAATACTTTTTACATGATTCCTTTTTGTTATTGTATTTATTTTCCATTGCAAGTTGTTGGGTATGTTATATTATTTGCATGTAAATTGATGGTTGAAGTTGATAGTCAAACGGTAGAAAGTTGATTGGGATTGATTTTGATAGACGATAGAAATCTAGTTGATGGGTCGACTAGTATATTCAAATAATTGTCAATCACAACTGGTTGATGAGGAAGTGAGTGAGCACTAAGAGGGCATGGATTCGATGAACACTTGGTCAACAAGTGATTAAAACTATGGTTGACTCAGTCAATTTGACTGTAACATAATAATTGCATTAATGTAGGAAGTTAAGGATTGTCATTAATGAGCAGTTAGATGTAACTAACTCAAGTATCATAATATAGTGTATGTGTTGCATCTATAAATATAATGTAATGACAAAGGATAAATATGATTAAGTGAATAACACTTGAAGAGAGTAGTAGAGTTTAAGTGAATTCATACTTGAGGTATTGTGATCCAGTAAATCATTGATGTAAAAAATCATAAAGAGTGTTGCTAATAGATGAGTGGTTAAGCTCACTGGATCGATGGTTTTCCCGGATAGAGGGGTTTCCAAGGTAATTTATGTGTACTATGTGTGGCTATGTTTTTTTCCATTGTTAATTTTGTTATATATTTAAATATAAGAATAATCATGCATGCTCGCTTTAGTAGGTATTGTAACCGAACATAAGTCTCATGGGTCTATGTGCCCACTACTCCAAAAATACTTCATGTAGTTCACTTATAACCTGCTCCTTATAGTTATCGGAATAATTTTTGTATTGTAAATGAAAATAACATCTATACAATCTTTCCACTATATCCCTCAATGTTTTGTAAAAAAAAATCCCTTTTCATTAACTTCCAACACCACTCATGTTGAACTAATGAGAAATTCATCATCATTTACATTGTTATTAATTTTTATCTTCTTAGGGCATCCTATTTTCTCTTTGTTTGTGCCTACATGACATTTAAAAAATAACCTCGATGTTGAATCTCACGAGGCCCATGAGACGGAGGATGAAGCTCACGAGGACCATGTAGTAGAGGCTCATGAGGCCCACGAGACGGAAGCTAAGGGGAATAGAGGTCAACGTGATGCTATTGAAAGGGCGTTTGATGGTGGTCAGAACAAGAGGATTAAACCACTTCATTAGCAGAAGCATGCATAGTACAGAGGGGAATCTCAAAGGATGGTGGGGAGGTTCAACAGTAGCAAGGTGGATATGGAGAGGCATGGGAAAAAGTCATGTGAGGGTATCTTGTCGTATGTAAGGGATATAGGGAAGATTGTTACAACAAGTCAAATCCTGAGCATATCTCTAAGCATTCCATCAACCATGGTAATGCGTACTTGGTTATGCATCACTGGTTGTTCCTACTAGGTGATGAGTCATTATTTAGCCCAGGAACAAAGGGAGTACATTGCAATGTGGATTGTGAACAGAGTTTGGGAGATGCACTCTCGTGCTGGAAGAAACAAGGCCATGCTTAGATTGCTTCACAGTGTGAAATCTAGGAAGCGCCGAAGAAGAGGGTGAAGAAGATTACTGTGTGGACGTGGTGACAGCCTTGGGAGGTGGGATCCTCAGCTGATAATGGTCACTCTTGAAGGTGGGAAAGGTGGTAACAATGAGGAACAATGGGAATGGATATTTAATGAGAAGACGCCAGAACACATTCAATGCTCCATAGCGGTCATGGAGAATGATATTTTTGGTGAGTTCTGCATGAAGCTGGGTGGAGATGTTGTGATGCCCAATTATTGGAGACTCAAATTCATCCTCTCTCACTCCATGAATGAGAGGAAAAGTTTTGTGAAACTGATATGTATTACCGTGGGAACATTCAAAGATGATGCAAAGAGCATTCTTATTCATATGCGCATCCTCTTGAGGCTTTAGACTCCCCCCTTTCAGCATGTTCCTCGAAATGAAGATGTTGATATGGAGGAATCTAGCCAGGTAGGCTCTAACCAAAGGAATGCGAAAGGAAACAATAATGCCCCAGATGAAGCTGAGTCCTCCCATAGATGCTAGTTCTCTCCTCATGAAGCATTTGTTCGATGCTCTGTGTGGTTCGTGTTGGGTCATATTTCTGTTCCGCTCCTTTTGTTTAGTCTGTCTATGTTTTCCTATGGATTGGATTTTCTCATCTATTTACATGATCGAGCACCCAAGCTGAAAAGCTGGGCCGCTCTCATGCTTGTTTGCCTTTCTCTCTTGGCTATTTTTTTACCTTCCTTTTTTGGCTTNAAAAAAAAAAACATTTAAAAAATATGAAATCCAAAGTTTGAAACATATTAGCAATCATTGTTGAGAAGCATTGTTAGTGAGAAGTCAAACAAAAAACTCATGTTTATCACCTTTTGATCCACATAGTTCCTATGTTTCCAATAGTTTCATAATTTTTTTTTGTTCTTTCCTTTAGTCAAATTATGGACAATCTTAAAAAGTTTCCTTAATTTTTTCTCTACATGACACGTATAAACCCATACACATCATTTAAACATGTATATAATTCAAATATATTATTTGCTTCAAATGTGTTTCCCTCATTCTCTTTGCAGTGATTTTTACTTCATGATCTTCCATCTACCATTTTTTATCAATAACACTCTCATATTGAAACACATAAAATATGGTATATATTTTTACTCGCTAATTAAATAATTTCACTTAAAAATGTATTTGTGTCCATTAGTGTGCACAATACATCAACTCAACATTGGCACATATTTGTATTTGTATTAGTGTGCACAATACATCAACTCAACATTGGCACATATCAACTCAACTCAATGTATTTCACTTAAAAATGTATTTGTGTCTTTTTTCCATTTGATATTTTAGTCCATTGATAATAAACATGTGCATCCTTACAAAAAAAAAATGAGATTATGGTGCACTAGTAAAAAATAAGTGCACTAATTCCCTTTACTAACACAAGCACATCACATAATAATAAGCTGAATGAAAGTTTAAATTTTCAAAATTCTAGAGAGAGATTATGGTGCTCTAATCTAGTAATAGAGAACCTGTGCTTTACTTGATATAAGACCATTGGATAAATAGTCTAGTCAAGATACCAATGCTCTAGTAATATAGTAGTACACCGATGACTTATATTAATAGAAAAGCACCGGTTACAGAGTAAGATAAAAATTGGAAGTGAAAACTTTCATAATAAATAATTTGCATAGGTTTTTCCTTTGAGGAGTTGGTTGTAGAGGTTTCAATTGGTGTGCATATAGAAATGCACGCACCAATGTGTTTAACATGTTTAGGCACACTAGTTCTTCTATATAGAAAATGGAAAACCCAGTGACTTTTAATAAATGTAAGTTGTTGTCCCTTTTCCAATTTGTATTTTAAGAATGCAAACATGTATTGATTGTATTTTCTACTCAAATGCAAGAGAAGAAAGAGCAATAAATAAAATGGTTGGTACTTCAATTTCTAACTCATTCTATGTATTTCCAAGTTCAAGTTCTCCATTGTCAGCAGCAGTAAGTCCATATTTGTTTTTAATTATCTAATTAAATTTATGTTGTCTTTGCATGTGCATTTGAATATTTGCACTTTAACTTTTGGAGGATATTGATTCGAGATCAAGTTTGGATGCAAATGATATTCCACCACTTCCAAAAACTTGCAAGGTCTCATTAAGAGAAACATACCTTAGGCAGATGGTAGATGAAAACATAAGGCCACTATACTTTACCAATTGTAACATGTCCTCATCTAGTAACCATAATAAACTAATGATACTTCAGCATGAATTGGGTCTCTCTTATGACACCCTAGTAGGATGTGGTTTTTCAAAGTGTAAAGGGTTGAAGGTGAATCCTAGGCTTGTCACATTGTCCCATTATATTAATTATCGACTACCAAAAGTTGACGGTTTAATACCCCCCACTATGGTTAATGATCCAATAGGTGAAATAGAAAAGACGTGTAGGAACACTTTCATATGCTCATTGTTTGGAATTTTGGAAGTCGAATCAACCATGTTTCGTCCTAAATTGACCAACCCATCTTGTTTTGTTGATTCAAATAATAATTCTAGTGAGCGAGTGTATGATATCAATAATACCTAAAATATATATATGAGGAGATCCAAAAAGTTGTATGAGCTAAGAGAAAAATTGTCCAAGTATAGAGAAAAATGTCCATTTCATTAAATCTAGTTTCATTCCATTCAGAGACTCTTTAAATAGAAGGAAAATGTGACCTTTCTAAACCCCAAAATCATGGTTTCTAAATTGCAAAATCAGGGTTTCTAAAGCCCCAAAAGTGACAAATTCTGGTATGAACGGAATTTGATAGTAGCACTTTTGGAACTTGTTTTTTCACTTTTTGAATCTGATTATGCACTTTTTAAATCAATTTTTTCACTTTATAAAGTTTTTTTTTGGACCTTATTAAACTATTTTTGCACTTTTTTTAATTGGGTTTTTAGTTTTTTTATTAGAATATAGCACATATGAATTGAAAATTGACATTTAAAATAAAATTCGACTCAAACCTTCAAGCTACTATACATGAAAAGCATAAGACAAATGCTACGTGTGTGTTCGTATTCCTTTAACGAGCTGGTGAAGGTGTACCAACGATCCAATTAACATAATTCAACTTCCAATTAATGGGTCCACAATGGTATTTTTCAATGCTTCCAACTTACACGCATACCAGGGTTCAGGTGCGACATTAGAACATTAGAAATTGCAATGATAAAAGTCCCACTTCTTATGTTGGATGCATGCTCTCGCTAACCAAGTGGAGTCATTCAAGCTTATGCAACTACTTCAGTGGGGCCTCCCCCCCATTTTGTTGGGGGTTTTTGGAGAGAGCTGAGACAATGTATGTAACACACACACTAAATGGATGGGTCTAGTAATAACATTGTTGAATCCCGTTGGAGTTGATTGCTTCAGATCTTGTCTTGGAAACTGTAAAAGAGTTGACGATTGGAGCTAAGATACTGAATAATCAAAAAATATTTATATTCGCGCTTGTAGAGATTCCAAATGCTCTTGCCATTGCTTTTCAGTCCACTTCACTCATTATTCTTTTTCGTAAAGTGAAGAAAGGCCTCTTTCTCTTTACGGCTTAGAAGAATCCCTCACTTATTGCTTGTTTTTCATGATTTCCAGCAACTTCGATCATATGATGAAGTCCAATCTTTTTACGGCTTAGAAGAATCCCTCACTTATTGCTTGTTTTTCATGATTTCCAGCAACTTCGATCATATGATGAAGTCCAAGGGGACTCACTTTATTTGTCTCAAGCAGCGCTCGTAATCCCTGAGTGTGTAACCTAGGTAGATACCAGCTAGTATAGTGGCCACTAAGCTGCCTCTTTACTAGTCATGAATCTGGGGTGGACTCATTGATCGATTGTACTCAGAGCAGTCTTAGGGGAACTCTCACACATATCTATAGTCTGGACATAGATGGTCGTCGATACAATCTGGGAACCTAAGCCATTGAGTTGATATCTAGTTCCTTACACTGGTTTATGATTGCAAATGTGTATGCTAAAAAGTGCAGCAACTTCAAGGTTTAGTGCTATGGGATCTAGCCATCCTCGCTCCAGACAATCTAAAACTCATTAAATTGTTTATTATTATCGCGTTGACAGAAATATACAAACCAAATGATTCATTTGAGCCAATTTGATCAAAAGGATGTTGCGATCATCATTTGAAAATAGGAAATCTGGTCGAAGGATTCGCTAAAGCTGTGTCGGGCATTGTGTTTTTTTTCTGCATTGAAAACAAAACAAAAGGATAGTTGTCCTGCACCTCATTACCTCGTGCGAGAGTCAGGTGGGAGTGGCGTTGCCTTGTGAAAAACACAAACACATAGTATTTCTTGGCATGTAAGATGCGTAGGAGAATAAATTCTTAAGTTTGGGATTCGTAAATTCAGTCATCGATCAAATCGGTGGGAGCAAGGTTTCATCATCTGGTCAATAACAGTTTAAGAGAAGAAAATAGGTGGCAAGTTTTTATTGGTTAGATGGATGACGGAATGGAACAGTGCTTTTAAAACCAAACTCATATAGAAAAACTCCTATGGCCTAAAAAACAAATGCCCATAAGTATGGCATCATCATCACGTTTTCCAGGTATTTCTTGTTTTTGGGGTAGCGAGGTCAGTCAAAAGTATGCCGAGTCGGTACTCGTTGGATTCAGAATTTAATTTCGCATCCATCCAAGGAGATCTCCCAATCGAAATTTGAGTAAAATCACAGGGAGATATGTCGAAAATACAAACAAAAAAAGTAGTTTTTTTATTTTCTTCCTCCAAAATTAATAAATATTATTTTATTATTTTAACTATTATTTTATTATTTTTCTTAGCAGGCCCATTTTGAGTTGAAATTTCCTCTAATGCATTAATAAAAATGGATACATCATTGTCAAGGCTAGGCCCTACAAGGTCGTTGAAGTATCCGCTTCAAAGACTAGAAAACATGGTCATGTAAAGTGCCATTTTGTTGCAAGTGATATTTTTAAGGGGAAAAATCTTGAAGATATTGGCTCATCTTCTCATAATTGTGATGTCCCTCATGTTAATCACACTAATTTTCCATTGATTAACAAATATAGGGATGGATTTGTGAGTTTGCTGGATAATAATGGAAACACAAAGGATGATATCATGCTCCCTTTTGATGAACAACTATTTACCGAGATCAAAGACGGTTTTGGAGAGGGGAAATATCTTGTTCTCACTGTGATGCATGCAAATGCGATTACTAAATTCCCAACATAGAACACCTAATACCCCAAAACCCCTAGAAATAAAGAACTTTAATACCCTGATACCCTAAGAATTAAAGACCTAGGAAAATGGTGACGTGCAATATGCTCTTCCAAGCAAGCAAGCCTCATAACCCTATCTATTGAATTCAAGGTATTATTCAAAAGGGATAGTCCCATGGATAGATGAATGATAGCCCACATACACCTCAAGATGACTGTCCCCATCATTCTATTAACCATTTCTAGGAGTCATTTCTAGGCATAGCTAGGCCGCTGCAGCTCGTTGGGTGAATAAAACTGGGTGGTGTTGGGCTTACTAGGAGAAGAAGAAACAAATACAAATAGCATGATTTTTGTTTGATTCAAGTACTGCCAACAAGTTGAGGTTTTATCACCTGAACTACGGTCTCAGTCTAAACTTGCTTGCTCTTGGAAGGGTAACCTAATCCATTTATTTAACCTGAGATTGAACCCCAATCAATGGGTAATGAGCATATCCAAAACAACGACATACAAAAAGTCATCATTAGTAAAATACATGATTACACAGGAAATCCAAGGAAAATCAATCTCAATCAGGTGCACGCATTAAACATATAAGTCACAGACATACCGATGACATCTTTTCCTTTGTGTCAGATTTAAATTGTTTAGGGGTTGAATATCGATATTGTAAAGCACCTCTCCTGATCGTGGGAATCGAATTGAAATGGGGTATCCTTACTCTTGCATATAATGCCCTCCTCCAGTTCTCTGTTGTGTCTCCGTAGAAAATTATTTAGAAAAGGATGCAAAGGAGTTGGTCTGTTCCAGAGCTGAATCTTGTCGAAGGAGCTAGGAGCTTGTTTGTTGTAGATAGCTTGTATGAAATGTGGTGTAATCGAAATTTTTTATATAAAGTTATTTTATTATATTGTTTTGGGATTTTTAATTTTTTTTATTAGATTGTTATTTATTATATTTTTCTATTTTTTTTGTAAGTAGCAGAAAATTAAATTAAAATAGAAAAAATAATACATACAGAGTTTTCATGATAGGTGTCCAGAACTTGCCAGGGTAGAGACAAGAGATTATTACACCTGTACAGAACTTTCCCTTGGTGTGGGAAACCAAGTTTCCACTCTCAAAACTTAACAGAGCTGTTTGTTAATCTAACAAGCTAACATATAATGAAAAAAAACACAGAAGAAAATGGAAAGTTCCGAGGCCTTATGGATTTTTCCATGGTTCTTCAACAATTGGGAACGACTTGGAGTAGTCGTCATCTTTCCTTGAGAAAGTAGGTTCAGGGTCCTGGTATGGATCCACAGTGGGGGGGAAGGTTTCGACATTTGTTGTTATTGGTTTTCAGCCTGCACGTGCCCTTCATCATTCTTCCCCCTTGCCTCCACATAGGGTGAAGATTCTACTGCACGCCTGGTGTGCTTGACATCTTGGATTTGATGAGTTTCCTTGGCAGGGTCCTGCTAGTTCAGACTTGGAGAGGCTGAGGAAGTTTCTTGAGTAGTGGAGCTATCTGAATCACTAGATGTCGGTGGAGAGGGAGTGCGGTCACATTCCCATAGCATCTTGGAAAGGACATTCTTCATTCGCTAGTAATGGGAGAGTCTCTATTGCAGAGGTTTTGTGGAGCGGTGATGAGCCACAAATTCAGCTTCCCAATCATCCACCGCCCTGCACATGCTTGGGGGAATATGGGCTCCATATCCAACGAAGATGGAACGATGCAACATTGCTTGAATTCTTGCTCCCCTAGAGTTGTTGCCTCTGCATGGAGTGGCCCTAAGTCTGAGCAGCATTGTTGATGGGTGGATTCTCTGGCTGGTGTTTGAATTTACTTGAATTTCCCCAAAGTTAGAAGTCCAAATGACGATGGAGCGGTTGAAAAATACGTGAGATATAGTCTGCTGCTTGAGAAAAATAGGTATGAAGCCATCGAGCAGGGTGACTAGGAATCCAAAGCTAATGCCGATGACCATTAAAATACCTTGATGCATGGATAGATCCATCAAAGTTGAAGTCTGTGTGAGGTGACTAGTAGTACAAATTGGGTGTTGTGCAGGATGGAACGCCTTTCCCCCCGGGGGCGGGGGGGGGTGCGCATAGATATATGGGAGGTAGTGGAAACTGTGGCAGATGGTCATTAATGTCAAGTCTCGCCTCCCTCCATGTCTAATCGCCTCAAGACACCCACATTTGGGGTGATCATATCCTTGGTCGCAATGTTGAGACAATCCAACTAGAGATCAGGGGACGTAGTTGAGTTGTTATCTATGTCATAGAAATGAGATTGTGAGAGAAATCCCTCATTTTCTATTATGTCTGCTAGATTGTTGGCTTTGCGCCTTACATGATGGAAAGTGATCAAGGTTGCATTGTTGAGTTCCCTAGTGAGAAGTTGAAGGAGGAGATCCAATCTCCAACTTGGAGCAAGTTTGGATGAAAGAGTCCCATTTTGAATTCTGGTGGAAAGAGATAATATAAGCTTCGATTCTCCTTCCAAGATTAAGGGGAAAATATTCCAACCTTTGGCCATCTGTATCTCAGAGATAAGATCCATAATATAAACTTCGTTGTTGCTCCTGATTACAATGTATCTATAGAAAATTATCTTCATATGGCCCTTCATATCTGTGAAAAATCCACCAAATCCCGTTAAGTCAGGGTTTTTATTTGAGTCCTCATAAAAATTGCATTTTAAGAAACCTGTTGGGGGTAGGATTGAAGCATCAGTTCTACTGGGGGAAATGTGTTCACGGAGAGGTCTAGTATTCATAAGAGTTTGATTGCAATACTAGTCTTTCAGGATGATGGCTTTGACAGGGTCAAAAGTACGATCTTCCTTTGTACATGGATTGAGAGAGAGGGTTTATAGAAGATGTTGATGGGAGGCGTTCCAGATCAAGTATGGCGGGCAGGAGTGGGCATTGAAAATGCAATGATTTCTTTCTCTCCATATTTCCCATAGAAGAAAGAAAGGGATGAACTACTAGAGTATATTGAGGAGGGGGTTTTGAAAGGAGTGATCAATCCATCTATCCAGAGTGTTGTCTATATTTCCATGAGTTCTTTGCGATCTGCGGCACAAAGTTGATACTTTGTCCCAAAGCAAGTTGGCTAAAGGGAAAATATAAAAAAGATGATCTATATTTTCCTCCTGCTTATATCACATGACACATTGAGATGGTCTTGTGAAACCTCTCTTCATTATGTTGTCCCACATCAGGTATTTTTTATGTCTTAAGAGCCAAAGGAAGGTGTGGATCTTCAGCCAGGTTTTGAGGCTCCATATTTTGTTCCAATTGGAATCTTGAGGATTATCACCAGTGTGAAATAAGAGGTGATAGGATTCCTTCGTGATGAATGTGCCTTTGGGTTCATGCCCCCACATGAGGATGTATTTTCTAGTAGCTTGCTTTATTTTATGATTCTTGAGCTCCTCCAGGATTGGGTGAAAGTATTCCATGTCTATTTGCATCGACCATCTATGGAGATATTTCCAAGTGTATAAGCTGGAGGAGGGGTTGGAGAGCCAAAAATCAGAAACAAAAGTATGGTTATTGTTTTGAAAAATGAACTGCATCTCATGGTTCTAAAATATGCTGGAAAGAATGGATGTTATTTCCAGGAGTAATTCTAGAAGTACATGGTGAATTCGTCCCTTCACTCCCAGAAGATGTGTTTTTGGATGATATCTTTCTATTGGTTGGTAGTATTCCAAATAAGAGATCCCCTAGGGTTAATGGAGAACCTTATGAATTCCTATGTGTCCCAGCCTTCAACATACTTGAGATTCCAAAGTTGAGCCCATGATTTGGAGTTGCAAGAGACCCATTTCCACCAAAGCTTAACACTCAAAATTTTGTTATTGACACTTGGATCCCCGAGTCCAAGGCATTCGATAGACATAGGTAGGAAAACCTTGTCCCATTTTACTAGGGCCCATTTGGGATGGTTATTGTCCCCCCAAAAGAAAGGTACATTGAAGGGCTCTGATAGATTTTAAAACCCATCGGGGAGTAGCTAAAGCAAATAAGAGATAGAAAGGCATGGATTGAAGAATTACTTTGAAAAAGATGAGCCTACCAGCTAGGTTAATAGCGTAATAGGTCCAAGAAGAAAGTTTGTTAATCATTTTGTCTAGAATATCTCTCCAAGAGGAGTGCTTGAGAGTAGAAGAGATTATGGGAGCCCCTATATACTTAAAAGGTAAGATGGAGATGATTAACCCCAAAATTATTGAAATATTTCTTTGAGTGATGACAGGCGTGTTGAAGAAGTAGATATGGGATTTATCCTTATTGATGGTGGAACCAGATAATTTTGAGAAGGTCTCAAGGGTTTCATGTATAGATTAGGCTTCTTGAACAGAGGGGTGCCCCATGAGGGGATTTCTATCAAAAATCTGTTGATGAGAGATTGCAGGGTTGTCATGAATGTATAGACCTCTTAAAGCACCCCTGGTAATATTTTTCTTTAACATTATACTAAGACCTTCTACCATGAGAATAAAAAGGAAGGGGGAGAGAGGTTCCCCTTGTCTAATTCCTCTGTATGGGGTGAACGGGATGCAAGGGGAGCCATTGATCAGAATGGAGAAGAGGGGGGTGGATATGATAGAAAGAACCTATCTGGTCCAGGAGTGACATAAGCCAAAAACAATAATATTTTGTTCAATGTACTGCTAGTTTAATTTTTCAAAGGCCTTTGAGAGGTCGAGTTTGAGAAGCATAACCGGATTTTTGATAGTTGTAAGAGAATGTCTTAATTCGATGGAAATAATGATCCCATCGATAATTTGTGTTCCTTAAACATAACTGGTTTTCTCAGGGGAAATGAGAATTACGAGTAAGGGTTTGAGGCGATTATCAATAACCTTGGAAATGAGCTTGTAAATGACATTGAATAGAGCAATAGTGTGGAACTTACCAGGCATGGTGGCATTTTCTTCTTTGGGTATTAGGGTGAGGAAGGTGGAATTGAGGGAAGGTAAGACCCAATTATTTTGGAGTGACTCTTCCACAAGGTCACAGATCTCCATTTCTAGGAAGCTCCAACAGAAGTGAAAGAAATTGACCGTAAAGCCATCCGAACTGGGAGATTTTTCCTTTTACATTTGTGTGATGACATCTTCCACTTCCTTTTCCTCAATGGGTCACATTAGTGTGATGTTGTTATCCTCTATGATTAGAGAGGGTATCGTCTCCAGGACTTTGGAAATGTCCTCCAATCTCTAGTTGTCCAGATCAGAGAGGATATTTTTGTAGAAGGTGGTGAGTTCTTTCTCTATATATTCCATGGTTTCGATCTCCTCTCCCATTTTTTATTTGAGCCTGGCGATTCTATTGTGCCTTGAATGTTGGATGGTATATATTGGAAGAATGTAGTGCTTCACTCTCCCTCTTTCATCTAGGAGACTACGAAAATTTTATTCTAGATAATTTTCTCATTCTTGCGTCTCTCCTCTAACTCGAAAGAGAGTGCGATTTCACATCGATTCTTGTACTTCATCCTTCCTTCAGTGATGCGAATCTGCTGCATGTTCTCTAGTTCTTTTTCCAAGTGGGATTTAGAATGAAAAATGTTTCCAAAGGTGTCCTTGTTCCATTTCTTCACATGGGCCTTGATAATTTTGAGTTTTTGTTGAAAGATATACTTTTTAGATCTTCCAATGACCTACAGATCATACCACCAATTTTTAAAGGCATTTAAAAAATCAAGATGAGTGAGCCATATTATTTCAAACTTGAAAGGATGTCTTGATGAAGTATCATTGTTGTGCCAGACGAGACAGATAGGCCAGTAGTCATAACTAGCCGATGGTAGAATAGTGGCTTTGACTGATCCCACTGAAGTTACAATGGTGTCAGAGACTAGAAGCCTTGTTTAGTTTGGAGGAAATTTTAGTCAGCAAACTCTTACTATTATTCGAAGTGAAGACACCATTGGGGGTTTTGAGTTCCACCAGATTACAATTCTCCACTAATTATTTAAATCTTAGGTCCTCTTATGAGAGGATGTGCTGACTTCCTTTTTTCTCCCTTAGAGTGGTGATCATGTTGAAGTTGCGTCCTATGATCCAAGAATGAGGGGTGTTGGTTTACAGATTCCTCTATAGATAATCCAACATGATAGATTTTGACTCTAGTGTTTGAGGACCCTAAAAATTCATCAAATTCCCCCTGTAGCTTGTTCCGGTTAGGTGATTGGAGGCTGAGATGGTGTTTTTAGTAGCAAAAGAGTCTTGAATGGTGATTTCCAAGGGACTTTAGGGAAATTTCCAAGCCTTTTGAATCTCCCTCAGCATCCACAACAATGAAGCTACTCCCTTTCGAAATCCTTTCCAGAAGAGTTTCCAGAAGAGTTCTTGTACAAAGAGAACTATCGGTTTGTCTTGGAAAATACTTCGACATATCATTCTATGTTTGGAGGGGCTATTTATGCCTATGATATTCTAGGAGATCAATTTCATTAGGAAACTACAGATTGGGTTAGAAGAACTATGTTAGATGGGCATATTTTCCAAACTCAACCATCTTAGTTCCTAAAGTTTTTACCCGTCTATATATTCAAGCTCCTTCCTTGTTTCTTAATGTCCTTCATGGATTTTCTCAAATATTTTGGGTGGACATTCTATATACCTAGATCACTTTTCATATTGGATTTATGAATGGAATCTATCAGATGTTGAATTTTCTTATGTGATTTAGAGATGAAAGACTACTATTTGCATGCTTCCTCAAGAGCTTGTAGATCCAGTTCCCCAATTTCTATGTCACTCATGTCATCATCCATTTTCATTTCCAACCCCAAGGAAGAAGGGGTTTTTGGACACTATCCCATGTTTTAGTATTGATGGGATTGTTGGTTTCAATATTTCCCTTCGATTTTTCCTTTAAGAGAGGTTGCATGGTTAGATATGACAGAGCAAGTGGTTCAGCAGGGACCTCATTGTGCTTATTTTTTGAGGAGGTAAGCTCTTCCTCAAATGGTTCCATTTCTTGACCTTGTTGAGAGCTTGAGGCTTTGAATTTATTTCTGGTTGTGATCTTCATCACTTTGATCACAGGGTTTTTATGGCTTTGGCATTTCCTTGTTGGGGATTTTTTAAATCCATCTTTGTTAGTCTCCTTTTGTGGAACAATTGGTCATGTCCATTTGAGAGGAAAATCTCTGTATAGGTTCCCACGCTCATGACATTTCGTACATCTGAAGGGTACATGTTCATAATCAAGTTTCTAGATCCATTCCACATCCTCATGCATCAATAATATTGAATTTGGCAGGGTTTTTTCTATGTGCATGTAGACACATATTCTTGCATATGAGGTGTATTTTATCATCGATGTATGATCCGATATTTTGACAAAATTTCCCAGGTTGTTTCTGATGTCTTTCAATTTTTCTGCATCCCAATAGTCCCGAGGTAGTGAGTATAACTTAATTTTGACAAGTGCCCATGTGAAGTCTTCTCTGTCTCGGTTGTATCTATCAACCTAGTTTCCTAGAAAGAGGCCCATTGAATTGTAGAAGTATGACACTCCTTCCATGATTGATTCCTTGTATTTCACATCAAAGAAGATCACTATGAAGAAACCTTTGGATCCCAGTTGTAGATAAAAATGAGATTTGGGCTTCCACCTAGTGTTGATGCAATATATTAGGGCTCTTTGAGTTGGCCAAATGCCTATGAATTTATGGATAATCATGCGGTCCTTCATGAATTGAATACGCGCATTGATTTCACTTGGGGGAAGCTCAATCCTTGGCATGGTACTAGGGATCAGAATGCATGTGTTGATTCTTTGGGTTTTCCCGTTGATTTTTCCTTTTGATGCAGTTTTAGGGCTTTCTTTATCTTCTCTAGGCCCTGAGATTTATGGTGTGTCATAATATGCATGGGATTGATTCACGAATGTGGATTCCAATTGAGGGAGAAAGGGGTTTCCTGATCCTCCTCTTCATGTGTTCAGTTGATCATTTTTATCTTGATCACTTTGGATCTGGTCCACTTGGATCTTAGATAGGGTTTCTATGTCTCGATGTGGATGGGAGGGGCCTCTTCCCCCCCCTCCCCATGTGGAACCATGTATCCATCAGGAGAGTTGTAGCCAAAATATGGGCACAACAGGAAGAAGGTGTAAGAGGTTAGGTTGTACTATGATATTGCATACTACATAGATGCTGCAGATGGTGCAGGGGGTGCCAAATAATTATTCACCATATGAGATTCAAAGTTCTTTGATAGTGATTTGGCATTGCATTACATTTATTATATTGTACTATTTTTTTATTATATTATATTGGTTTTATTAATGTTTTTTTTTATTATATTGTGTTTTTCAATAGAGCATAAAAAGGTGAATAACCTAGGAGGATGAGGATGATGATGATGATGATGAGGATGATGACGACAATGATGACGATGATGATGACAATAAGGATGAGGATGATGATAAAAACAAGATCATTACATGATGATGATGATAAAGTAGAGCATACCTCATACAATTCAATGGACTTCATCATGATATTCTTCATCCAAGTTGTCATCTGTATCATCCAATTTATATTCAACATTGTAAGGATTGGCGATATAATCATTTTCATCTGTATCGGTTTTGATCATCATGTCATCATCAATATTGTCTTCATGGACATTGTCTGCTACATGATCTGATTCAACTCATTCTTTGTCATCTTCCTCTCGAACATGATTCTCTAACTCATGTTGATCATCTTCAACATCACCTTCTTCTTCAATACCCTCTTCATTATCATCCTCCACATTATAATTTATCAGTCTTCCACTTGGATAATGTCTCATGACAAATTACCAACCCCCTCTACCTGGAACCTTAGAGTAAAATACCTGCTCACATTGACTTGGAAGAACATAGGGCTCCATTAATCGTTCAAACAACCTTGTATTAACCATGGTAAATCCATTATCATGTTCAATAATATCTCTATTGACATCACATTGAATCAATCATAACCTATACAATTTGACAATGAAAAGAACTAATTTGAAGGAGTTAAAATCACAATGAATAATATCTTCCAAATACCCATAGTATCAATTTTCTGAGAGTTTTGGATGTCTGTCACTTCTAGAGGAAACATTGGTCACCTCAAATAATGAAGTTATCCCACAATCATAAGTTTTCTTCGTTTCATCCATCGTTTTGATGCAAAATTTATGACCATTGAACCACATAGCCTTATGGTGTTTTACCTACAACAAGCCATACACATAAATGTTACATCCTGAATTGATCATGATTAAGTCCATGTTTATGCTATGCAGGGAAAGAAATGAACGTGTACATCAATATATTTGATTTTTTTTAATAGTATGGCTAATTAGTGTGCTTTCCTACTTATTTTTTAAACAATATGCTAAATCTATTTCCATTTCTGTAAAATTGGTATCTCCATTACAATTTGTTTCTTTAACTAATGAAGACACACCTTCCCATGATATTCCATGACCATATTGTTCACATCGTTCAATCAATACCTTCATCCAATCAATATTTTTTTCTATGTATAAATTAAGTGCATCCCACACATGACCAACTGCTTCATGAAAGTAAAATTACAATTAAGTACAAATGTATATTCACTTAACATGTAGGTATACACTTTTAATTGATGCATATATAATATTAGAAATGAAATAATTATGTTATCTACATAAAAAAAATAGTCAAATTTACTATGATTAATCTCCACTAGCTAATAATTACATTTCACCTTCCTTGATCTACCTTTCCCAAAGAGGTACTACCCTTCAAAATTGTTATTGGAGTTCGGATCATAACTGCAACCTAAATTGAGCTTTGATGCTAATATAGGAAGCTATTCAATAATATACATCATGTTCTAGTATACCATATATCCCTCCATCATAGAACCCTCTAGACGTGCTTGTTGTCTAACCAAGCCCTTCAAAAATTTTAAGTGCCTCTCAACCATCCACATGGACCTTGAGTGTACGGGTCCACACAAATAAATATCTTCAACTTGGTGTATGAGGTAGTGTTCTTGTGCATTGAAAAATGATGAAGGTAGATTATTTTTCATTTTACACATCAGACACATAATTTATCTCCTCCAATACTTTATATCTTCTTTATGTATTTCTTTAGATGACAACCATTTACAAGTGATACAAACAAATCACACAATTTAACAAAAAAAGTTATTTTACAGAACGATTATAAAAATAAATATCAAATATAAGTTCTACCATGAATTAAACAAACACTTTATGCATTGAAGATATCACCACTTAGCCCATGTATTTTCCAAGATCATATATAACTTGTTTGACATTGTTGTTGAAGTTGTCTGAGAGAGATAGAGGTAGCACATACTGTAACGATATAAAAATTGTTTCATTATTTTTTTCAAAAAGTAGACAAAAAAATACCAACAATAATATGCACGGGAATAAAAAAATATAGCAATATATATATATATATATATATATATATATATATATATATTCCTGTATATACAATACTAATTACCTTTATGAAGACATGCCAATCATGCATTTTCACCTTCGCAAAAGCACCTTTCCTGATTATGATATTGTTCATGTTCGAACAAAATCCGATGGGAAATTTAATTTTTCGTATGACTTCTTTTACAAAATTGATTTGTTGCTCCGTTAACAACCATGGAAGTGAGTTTATATTAATTTGGACTATGATGCTATGTAATTGAATGACATCTTTCATTGCATGACTAGCTTCTTGAATGTCATTGCAAATTTTATAATTTTTTCTTTGTCGTTCCTTATATCTAATATTTGCCATAATGTTTCAACCACATTCTTTTCGACATGCATTGCATCAAACAGATGAGCACTTTTTAGGTTCTCATAGTATGACAACCTAGTGAATTGTTTAGGATGACTTTTCATTCCTCATGGAATCCCATTAATTCCTTCATGATCACGACAACCATTATGAATCACGATTTATAAATAATTTACAGAAATCAATGTCAATTACAGTAAACAACTCACAATAAAAAAATATTTAAAACATTTCATATATGATGATAGATAGACAATTTGATCTGTACGTACCTTGACAATTTCTATTATATTGAAACTTCCATAGGTGAGGTGTCATTCTCTATGGTTTTAATGTAGTCTCTTGCGTCTCGTTGAATAGATGTTTATCGATAGTTCGATACCTATGATTCTTAGAGAGGAAGTGCCTATACTCATCAAACAACTCCTTTCGTAAAATTTTTGAACGGAAATATTTGATCTTAGGACCACAAAATGGACATGCAAATTTTCCGTTTGTTTGAAGACCTACATAAAGATTCGATGAATTAACATTGTCAATTATAATTATATAAAATGAATGGATTATTTGAAAAAACATGCATGCATAACATATCAACTTCATAAAATTAAATACTATTAAAGTCGATGTTATAATTGCATACCACAAAAATGGGTTAACCCTAGGGAATCATGTATTGTCCATACAAACATTGCATGGAATTGAAATTTCCCTTGTCGCATTGGTCTAGATACATCATACATAGTGATGCCATTCCATATCTTTAGTAGTTCATCAATAAGAGGCTTGATATATACATTCATATCTTTAACTTGGTACTTACCTGATTGATTTGAGCATATAAAATATATAATTATTACAACCATTAAGATATATAAATAATAAAAAACAGTAAAAGACAAAATATATGATATTATGCAACAACATACGACAAGTGAAATGCCACTATATTAAAAAAATTGTTGTAGACACATACTTGGAATAATCATTTCCAACATTATATGCTCCCTCTTTATTGATAACCATGGATGAATGTTATTGTTGATAACAAAAATAGGCCACACTGAGTAAATAGATCTCTTCTCTACATATGGATTGACACTATATGTTGCCAAAAAAAGCCTAACATTGCAAGGTTCTTGTTTAAATTGTGGCCATTTTTCCTCCATATCTCTAAATGCAGAACCATATGCAAGCATTCAAAGAATGTCATCTTGAATTTTATTATGTGCATGGTAATCCATAAATTGTGCTATGTTTTTGCACCTGAACAGTCATCACAAACATGGAATAATGGGAATATTACGAAGAACCTTGTGAAGAACCTTTTTTTTACTTGATCTGTTCAATATCTACTGATATGACATTCTGGACATTCTATTTCAAATTAATGCTGCTTATAATATATGATATGGTCATCGGGGCATGCATCAATTGCTTCATACTGCATTCCAATTTTTTCACGATGACAGATAAATATCGATATATGCGAGGTAAAATGTTTGGCGATGGTAACAAAAAATCAGCTATCAACCTACAATAAATTAAAGTAAAAAACTAGTTAATATAATATATAAATACTATTAATGAAACATGTTTTATCCGTATTAATTTTACTTATGAAATAACAATGAAATTATCAAAGGATCAAAGATGACCTTTGTAGCAAGGATTTGTCCCTTGCTACAAGGCAGGAATGGATACCTTTTGTCTATAGGACGGAAGGGTAGGTTCCTGCGGGTGAAATGCAGTAAAAATGGATAGAAAGCAAAGTAAAACAGAAAGAAGAGAAATGGAATGGCTGGAAACCCCTCTGCAAACACTGTTAGGGTTAGCTCCAGCAACCTGCAAACAAATGTTAGAACCAAAATACCTACAAAAACATGTTAGAAACAAACCTGCAAATAAACCATGGATTAGAAAGCAAAGAAACTACTAAGCAAATACATAAAATAACAAGCTATACCTTCTCTTTGGATGGAATGGGCCACCATGCCCTAGCTTGGAGAAGCACCTCTCTTGGATGGGGGAGCTATGGCTCAATGGAAGATGGAGGAGAGGGAATGTGGGTGGCTTGAGAGACAAAGGGTCTCAAGGCATCCATGGGAAACATAACAGTATGAAAGAGAGGAGTGTTTTGAGAGTGACCCCCACCCCTCTATTTATAGCTTTTTTAGGGTTTTAAGCCCCTGGTCAAGGCTTTAGCCCCTTTTTTGGGCTTTTAGCCCCTTTTGCTCAAACTTTAGCTCCTTTTGGGGTTTTTAGCTCCTTTCAAGGGTTTTAGCCCCTTTTTGGAGGCTTTAGCCCCTAGGAGAACTATTTAGGCTCTTTTTTGGGGTTTTTAAGCCCTTTTGCTCATTCTTAAGCCTTTTTGAGGGTGTGGGGGTCCAATGGGGTGAAATGAAGGTCGTGTATGGGTGTGATTGGGTGGTGTAGGCCATGTAGAGCTCGGTGAGAGATTTTTTGGGTTAACAAATTTCCCCCTAATGTGTGAGGGAAAGAGCTCATCGTATGGCCGACGGACATCATAGGATTTTCTGTGGAGAGGTGGTGCTTCCGGGGCTGGGGCATGGTGGCTTTTGGTTTTTGTATTAATATGGTTCCCATCAATGGGTGAGATAAAAATAATGTGTGACATGTATATGGATGAGGCGGGCATTCCCATGCTTGTAACAATGTCGAAAGAATAATATGTTCTATGCTCTATAATACAAGAGCCAATCATATACAACTGATGATATATAGTGTTTGCCTCAATGAGAGGCTAAATACAATATTGATCTGAAGAACTGCTACATTGGACCCATGGCATTCTCATGGAATAATATATCTTCATGACTGATAGCCTGCTGGATCTGAGACGATACATAGCTGTATGGACTCACTGATGGAGATTCAGAGTCTCTGCGGTACAAGTATGCTGCATCAATCATAAATCTATATAGACACGCTGCTGGGGATTTTTGAACACTGTCTCCAATGCAACTCGAAAATCACAAGGGACATAAAACTGTTTAGGTCCCTCGAATAGACTCATCAATGTGCTAGAGTCAGGTGACATCCAGGGTTTTCGACCAAATACTGCACAGACCAATACCCTGTATGAATCTCAACGGCGTGATGATGTAGCTGGAGTCGAGCACGTGAGAAACAACCATCCCGAGAGGCACTAAGTACTCCTCTCAAGTGGTTCGAGGAAATAATAAATGAGGTTAATGAAACCAGGATACAGGACCTCTAGGTCTATCCTCTGGAATATGTGTGTTGTCGTCGACAGAGGGAGACCTACCCCTGGTCAAGGCAATGGTGTTTCCTTGACTAGAAGTGTGAGGGAGATAACCAAAAGATGTGAGACAATCTGTGGACTGACCCACTGAATGGGGGGGGAAGAGAAAGAGTTGAATAGGGGAAGGGGGAGTGTAGTAGACTCAAACTTGCTTTGTTCATAGTATGTCGGCAGGACAGACCAGGCAGCAAATGAAACTGACTCATGGGAATGGGATCATAGCTGTAATACCGGGAATGTCATTGCAGATGGGGAATACTTGGGGGAGGTAGACACTTTTGATATTGATGGGATCCAAGGAAGACACATTACAAAGTGCTCTGAACAAAGGTGAACCAAAGGGGGAATGCTACCAAACTGTTTTCTGTGGGATGGTTTCTAGAGACACCGTTGTGGTACGATCTCGTGGATTTTTGGCGAGCCCGTGAACGTAAATGCTCGATGGTGCTTTCAATTTTAGGGAGTCTGAAAGCACGAAGAAGACTCCAGTGGGGGATCTTTTTCATTGGTAGTCTCTTATGCCCAAAAAAGGATAAAAGTATACATACGAGAGCTCACCCATCCTGTAGGGGATGAGAGACTTCTTTACTGTTGGTAGTCCAATCAGGCCAGAAAAGGTTAAACCTATACTGACTGGACAGTCATTTAGATACTTTTACGAGAATGAAAAAAACCAAGTTTGCTCAAAAATATTTTCTTGATGAGAAGGTTTTAAAAGAGCTTAATGACAACCCATGGTGAGATTTTTCGTAAAGTGTGGCCCCTTTGCCTGAGAAAGTATAAAAATATGTAGAGGGGAATGGTCTTGGCTTGAATATGCCAAGGTGGTCCTTTTCATTTGATGGTCTACATGGTCCGCAAAAGGAGGTAAATGAGACGATGTAGACGCCCTTTCCTATCCTTTAATGAGTGGGAAAGGAAGCAGCTGCGCTCGGCAATCTTTTCATTCTTTTAGGAGTCAGAAAAGAGCTTAAAAGAAACTCTAGTATGGTCAACCGATTGCGGTGGCACATGCGGTGCCCCATGTCGGGATGGTGGACAGTGGTCCAAAGGTCATCCGTGCAATATGGACGGAGCAAGTGGCTCTCAAACATACTAATACATCCATGGGATAGATCGCGGTAGAGGCACGCGAGTCGATGCGACAGAGGAACGCAAACCGAGGTGGCTCTCGAACAAAGGTCAGGAGAGCTGTGTGTGAGTTTTGGTGGACGGAATTGACTACATGTGATGTGAGTGAAAATATGGGGGTAGTTATATGCCAAATACATGCAAGAGAAATACTTCGTTTTATGGACAATGGTCCAGAGATCCGCATAAGGTGCGGTTGACGAAGTGGACAGTTATATGCTAAAATAAAAATGATTTTCCTTAACGAGTGGTGGCCTGAGAATCCGCATGAGTAGCGGTAGGAAATTGTGATGCAAGTACAGGTCTATAAAAACTTGCATCACCATGCCGTGGCTTGTAAATTGAGGTAACTTTCGGGAAGCAGTCCCGAAATTTGTTTGTTAAACATGAGATGATGGTCTCGTAAGGAGATAGAAATTTGAGCCCGAAGGTGTGAGAGGTGTCTCGAACAGGTTCCAGGTGACTTTGTTTTAGTAGCTAATGGTGCTGCCCCTGACTTGTGGTGAAAAAATGTTGAAAAACAAAAATGGAAAAAACTACGCTATAAGGGATTCACAGTGGTTATATCAGGCCTAGACTCTCTTGAGGTGGAGCTTGTTGCATGGCTTCTTTAAGAGTCGTCTGTCTAAGTTAGCGAAGAGATATGCGCCCTTGCTAAGATAAAGGTCATTGGCAAGGCAGGGTGATGGAATCTGGTCTTTTATGGGAAGAACCAATTCCACACTATGGTTTAAAGGGAATGGGGTAAAACTAGAGGTGGTCTTACAGATCTCTCTGTCATTGTGTAAGTGGTGTTGTGATAGATCAGGTGGATCTTCCACAAGCAATGATATGGAAGGGAGATCGGTGCTATTGATCATGTAAATGGTATTGGTTGTGGTTTTTGTGGCCTTTCCCCCAGTCTCTGTTGGAGGAAGAGGGGCAGGCCTAGAGATGGGAAGAGTCTTTGATTGACCCAGAGGTAGGTGCAACATCATGTCAATTGGATGGACATGAGTCAACACATCCTAGGGCCTTAGAGGTAGGGTAGGTGGTTCAAGGTACCACACAGGATCTCCCAGTGTGAAATCCTATAGATTGCAGGTTTCCAAGACAGACTTACTCATGATCCCGGACGGTAGGAAAAGGAAAAGGATCATTTTGAGTGGGAATGAACCCCACTGTTTCCCTGGTAACTGAGCTTGAGGTTGCAACTGAGGTTGCGGTTGTGGTTGGGGAAACAACAGAAGAGACAGGTTTGATGGACCATCGATGATGGTGGAGATAAGAGGGTCGATAGAACTGGACATCATGTAAATAGACATGGTGTCCAAAGAAGGAGGTGGGGGGTGAACTTCTTCGATCAGGGTGATCTCAGATTCAAGGGAATGTTGACAGAGGTCGGCTAAAGCCATTCAGAACTCGGGAAGGTCTTTCCAGTGGTGAGAATAGTGTCCATATAGTCTGCAAAGGGTGCAAGCATGGTTTGTTCTCAATGCCTTGTTTCTCACTATTGGCGCGGTTGCAAGTTCAACCATGGGGAGGTTTTTGGTTGTATCCATGGCATCCAAATGCTCATGAATCATTGAAATCTCAGGGAAGTTTTGAGTTGGATGGCCCTGTTCTTTGCAGATGGCACAAGGTGGGATTTGTCGAGGTTTTGCGGTAGCTTTTGCATTCTTTCCCCTAGCCCCTTTTGGGTGGGGCGGTGCAGGTGCGGGTGCGGTGGTTGGTTTTTGTGAGCCGGGTGGAGGGTGAGACTCGACCGCAATGGGTTGCATAGGGGTTAAGACTACCTGGGGAATTGGTGGTTGAGCTGGTGGCTCAAGATATCACACAGGAATTCCCAATGTAAGGTTGGGTAAGTTTAAGGTGGCCATTACTGGCTTTCTCATGACATTAGGCGGGGGAAAGAGGAAGGGAATTGTATGGACTGGAGAGGGGCCCAGATAACTCCCTGATGGTTGTATGTGGGGATGAGGTTGTGGTTGCAGCTACATGTAATGTTGTGGCTACGGATGATGTTGCAGCTATTGTTGATGTTGCGGCTGTGGACGGTGTTGTGGTTGTGGTTGGGGCTGCAGCTGCGGTTGTTGTTTGGGTGTAGCAGTGCTGGATGAGAGCATGCACAAATCCACAGTCTCGTTCAGTGTTAGTGGTGGTGACACTAAGGGGAAAGGAGCCATCATGGTGGTATCGGCAAACAACCTAGGGCCCACATTCAACAATGGGGAGGCTGGTATGTTGTCAACCATGGTGTTGATTGTAGGGACAACATTGGCATGTGTGTTCGTCCCTTGCGGATCAATGGTGTTGATCGTAGGGATAACATTGGCAGGTGTCGTTAGCCCTTACAAATCATGATAAGTTAGTTGATCAACCGTCATGATTTTCCCTTCATGGGGGGACATCATGAGACAGAAGACAGTTGATGCGACAACTCTCATGGCATACATATAACTTCTTCTGAGGAGAAGGTTATAGTCTAATTGAGCGTTGACAACCTCTATGTCAATCAGAACTGTCTTCTCGGCTAATGTGATGGGGACGTGGTGTAGGATTCCTTAGGATTTAGTGGGATGGCCATGATAAGCTCGCAGAGTTTTGGAGGATGGTTGCGGAATTGGGGATCCAAGTTTTTTCCAAACTAGGGTAGACATAACACACGTGGATGCCCCCTCATCCACTATGCATCGATGCACAACCAAATTATGGATAGACACAGGGATTTGAAAGGCAATGGTTGATGGCATCCATGGTTCTCCATTCTCCGTGCTGAATGTGATCAACTTGGAGTCAGAGGGATCCATGACACCAAGGGCAGCTAGTAAGGCTTTCTGCTACATTGGGCACATTTTGAGTACCTCAAGGGCGGACATGGCTAGATCATCCATGATGTTGTAGCTGACAACAGCTCTAGCCGTGGTGTTATTGGAAACCCATCATATGGGGAAGTGTGGGAAAGGGGGTAACTGAAGAGGCACATTGATTGTTTTAGACATTGATTCCGCTGATGTGTCAGCGGGTTCGGTGTTGGTTCCATACTGATTTCATCTAGTTTGTAGATTTACCTCTTCAGTTGTCATGTCTAGCAGGTGGTGGACACCTATTTCTACCATGGGAGGTACCCCCAGAGCATTGGGATTGGGTTGGGGAGGGGGTACGGTTGCCACCAATTCTTGGACTGGTAATGGGTTTTGAAGCACCATAGGAGGGGGTCCTTGTGGTGCCGGGTTGGGTTGGGCTTGGTCCGTTGTGTTGGTGGCATGTTGCACCTCATTCCTAATGGCCTGCTTAGTGCGACCCATGAAAGTACACTCAAATGTGCAGTGCCCGTACACCTCATAGAGTGTGCATGGTTGGTTTGTACACAACGTGGCGTTGCGTCTCGGTGCATTTGGTCATGGAGGATTTTGGGCTAGCGGGTTTTCCATGGCATTATTGGGAGGGTTTGGTTGTTGACCGCCTCCCTACGGTTAATTGTTTCCTTGGTTTCGGGGCCGGTTATTCCTAGCTTTCCCTTGTTGATTATTGGGGGCTATCTAGGTGGGACGGTTTTGTTGTACAAACACCTATCCCAATGGAGCGGGTGGAGCAGGGGTGGTGGCTTGAACCGCTTGTACTGGTGGTGCATAGAAGATTTGGGTGGGTGGTGGTGCCACAAATGTGGGCATTTGCCCCGCATATTGCTGTGTTGGCCAAGCCAAGGCCTGAGCCTGCTGCGGTGGTGCATGTTGTGCGTAAGAAGTTGTGGCTCCAGACTGGGACATCATTCTTGCATAGTCAGGAGTTTGGTTTTGCTAGGAAACACTAGCAGTGTTGCATGGTTGGGGTGGTACTGTAGGTGGTGTTGGATGATGCTGTGGTTGGTGAGAGACCAAGCCTATGATGCCATCTGCAGCATGGGATGCCCCCAGTGCATTCGGATGGGAAGTGCCCGCACGGGGAGCATCTAGGATGACAGTGTAAAGGTACGCAGACTGTGCATAAATAAGATCAAACTGCTGGGCTTTCAAGATGGTTTATTCTTTGGATTGGGGACGTTTGGATGCGATGTCCTTTGCTATAGGCGGGAGCAAGGTTTTGAGGAACCAATCTAGGAAGATCCTATCATCAAGTTGGATCTTACACAAACTAAAGCGTTGCTGCCACTCATGGATGTGGTCGATTATGTGGGTCGGAGTGTTCTAGAGGCAAGATAACAATATCTCCACCCTTTCTTCATATCTGATAGGGAGTTGGAAATATTGCAGGAACATGAAATCCAGGGAGTTGAAATCTGGGTACTTGGCTTATAGTAGCTCAATGTACCATTTAGCTACGGAACTTGTGAGGGTGCGTTGGAACAGTCTTAACCTGATCGAATCATCTACGATGCTGTTTGATGAGCACCATAAATGAAATATCATGATGTGGTTTTGGGAGCACTCCCTTGCCTTCCCTTCAAACTTGGGAATATCTGAGGGTAGTTTGGTTGGCATGGGAGGCCAAAAATTTTGATGGCAGATGGGTTCGTTTGTTAACCAAGCCAAATCAGGCAAGTTGAGACGTGCCATGAAAGGAAGGTTTGACCCCAAGTTGATGTGAGATGGGGAAGCTGTGGTGGTGGGGTTTGCAGGTGCATAATGCACCTGCATGGTTGGGGGTAATTGTGGCACCATTGTGGGTGGGCCAGTGCCCCCAAGTGTGTTGGGAGGGATAGTGTGGGTGGAAGGGCCACTGCCCCCATGTATGACAGGAGGGGCAGTGTATGTGGAAGGTCCACTGCCCCTAAGTGTTGCAGGTGGGACAGCTTGGCTAGTCACTATGGGTGGTGGAAGCTGACTTATCACAGTTTGCATGACCATGATGGGGCCACCTGCAGGGTTGTTAGTGATAGTTTGTGGTGTGGAAATGGGTCCACTAGTGATTGCTATGCTGAAAAATGGATTCGGGTTTGCACTAGCCATGGGGCTTGATGGTGCAGTCTATAGTTCTAGTTCAGACTGATATGGGTCTGAATCTAAATCAGAGGCTATGTGTCCTTCTAATGGTGTGAGAGGTCATCGAGAATGGTCTTGATGATGTCGGTTCAATGACCCAAATTGTGGTGGTTCGCCTCTTAGGCATGAGGAAGAGCATGAGGGATCAATTGTGTTAGATTTGTGTATGAAACTGGTGGAAATTATTTTTTGGACACCATTTTCAATGGCTTCCTATCGGCTGTAGGTGGTCACTCGGCCACCAAGACTGCTAGAAGACAACGCTTGGCTTTTTCCTCACGGACGTTCTACTCAATCAGCGGGGGTCATTGCCCATTTCGCTTGGCAATTCCTCTCAGTGGCCAGCTACTTTGAGGTTCCCATGGTAGTCCTCACAATGAATTTCTAGGCTAAGCCCAAGTACTTCCCACAGTTAAGGCAGTTAGGGACTTATGTCCTCAAAGACTGCAGATTTTTGACTTAGTGTAAATTTGTAAATTTTAGTGGCTCTCTCAGCATCATGAACTGAGTTGGGTTGATTTACGTGGTATGGTGTGTATGTCTTTCTGTTATCTGATGGTTGCAAATGGCTTATGAATATTCTACAGAGTTCATATCATTGTGGATGAAAGTAGTAAATAAATAGAAATTTTGTAGACAGATACCATTTTTTTACCCTGAATTGTGATAGCCTAACTATGTGACTACCTTACACCTATATTCTTCTTCAACCAGGAGAAGGTGCTGGGATCTCAACACAATGGGACTAATCCCATATATAGATCCATAGGTCACCTCCTAGATGCAAGGTTGGTTAGAAGGGAGGACGCTGAGCGCCGTGAGAAATTCTCCTTCTCTACCCCCTCTACCTTCCAAGTCACCCATTTTTAGTGGTTTCGAACAATATTGGGTGAAGGGCCTATTACTATACGAGCTGTCCCTTTGTCTTATCCCAGAATACCCCGAAGGGTGATGAATGGGTAGAGGAGGAAGGGTAATCAAGATTATTGATTTTAGGTAAGTTTTAGTCAAGCTATGTTCATTAACCCATAAATTTTTTAAATTTACACTTTGTTTTGTACATGAAATTGTCATTAACATAAATAGAAACAAAAATAAAACAATTGTGCTAGATAGAGGCGGCTGAGCCGCACTAACAGTCCTTAGTTATTAAAAACCCAATTTTGAGTGACAGATCGCACGTTTCGGGTCAAATGTGGTGAGGGGGTCGCCAAATTTTTCCAGAAACAGGCAAGGGGGTCGCTCATATTTTGCAGACAGAAGTGGGTTGTCTTTTTGAAGGGGTTCACACCTTTCAAGGGTAAAAGGCTGACCTAGTCCCACCTGTGAGGACCAAATGAGCGACCTGGTCCCCTGTTTAGGCCCGATAAGTGTAACCTGCTCCAGAAGGTGATATTTTCTGATACTGAGTCAGATCCGGCCAACATTAACCTGTACCGTGGCCAAATGGACTCAGATTTGGTTTATAGAGGCTCAACAATAACAGAAACTATAAATAAATAGGATTTTAAACTAGATTTGACAGAAAATTTGACCTAGGGAAAAAAACTAAATTAAAACTTGAAATTTAAAAAAAATAGACCCAGGGATCCTGTGGGATGGACCTGGTATGGTTGCCAGTTCTGTAGCAAGGATTTATCCCTTGCTACAGGGCAGGAATGGCTACCTTTTGTCTATAGGACAGAAGGGTAGGTTGCTGCAGGTGAAATGCAGTAAAAACAGACAGAAATCAAAGTAAAACAGAAAGAAGAGAAATGGAATGGATGAAAACCCCTCTGCAAACACTATTAGGGTTACCTCCAGCAACTTGCAAACAAATGTTAGAACCAAAATACCCAAAAAAACATGTTAGAAACAAACTTGCAAATAAACCATGGATTAGAAAGCAAAGAAACTACTAAGCAAATACAGAAAATAACAAGCTATACCTTCTCTTTGGTTGGAATGGGCCACCATGCCCTAGCTTGGAGAAGAACCTCTCTTGTATGGGGGAGCTATGGCTCAATGGAAGATGGAGGAGAGGGAATGTGGGTGGCTTGAGAGACAAAGGGTCTCAAGGCATCCACGGGCAACATAACAGTATGCAAGAGAGGAGTGTTTTGAGAGTGACCCCCACCCCTCTATTTATAGCCTTTTTAGGGTTTTAAGCCCCTGCTCAGGGCTTTAGCCCCTTTTTGGGATTTTATCCCCTTTCACTCAAACTTTAGCTCCTTTTGGGTTTTTTAGCTCCTTTGAGGGGTTTTAGCCCCTTTTTGGAGGCTTTAGCCCCTAGGAGAACTATTTAGGCTCTTTTTTGGGGTTTTTAAGCCCTTTTGCTCATTCTTAAGCCTTCTTGAGGGTGTGGGGGTCCAATGGGGTGAAATGAGGGTCGTGTATGGGTGTCCTTGGGTGGTGTAGGCCATGTAGAGCTGAGTGAGGGATTTTTTGGGTTAACAACCTTTATCGATTATATGTATGTGTTGGAATATATTACATACATTAACATTTTTGTGGTTGATCTATTTGAAAAAACCATTCATAACCTTCAAGTTCATTACCAACAATATAGCAGAGAGAATATTTGTGTTGGAGCCTTCATAAATCGGTTCGTATGCCTTCTCTCAAGAACAAGTAAATCATGAACAACATCAAATTCATAATTTTCATGATCATGATCATGACCATCATCCATTATAACATTAAATGTATCATGGATTAATGTATTTATACTATTATCTTCAACTATGTCGTCAATATGATCATCTTCTTCAATATGATCATTAACTTGTTCTTCATTATTCATAGCTCCATGGTCCATCGGTTATTGTTCTGAAAGAACATCCTATGGGCGATATGTCGTAGGATGTATTTCCTTTATAATTACATGAAACCATCTAGAGATATTAGTTAATATAAGAAATATTAAAATGATACATGCATGTACAAAGCCAATATATATAAAGACATATATAATGAAAAATTTACAAATAGACGATAGTCATGTCGCAACTCAGTATGTCTGTATTCCCTACAATGTATTTTGGTTGTTATGATATTTATTATTTTCCTTTTAAATCCCATGCATTGAATACATGGACAATATCATTTCCCATCACCCTTTCATTTTAGTCGACCCCACAATCTAGCAAGCAATTCATGATTTTTTGGAATATTGTTGTTTTGACATTTTCTGATACCAAGCTTGAATGATGATCAAGGTCCACACTTCACTATTTTTAGTCACAGTAACAGTTGAAATAATTGTGTCCTTTTGTATGTAAAACAATCAGTGTGCAGATTATAACTTCTGCAAACCGTCGCTTGTATAACAAACATGTTGGAATATTCCTATTATATAGTTTCTAAAAATAAATTCTCATTGGATATCCGCGCAATTAAGATTATGACCGTTGTAATTTTGGAATTGGTAATACAACAATAGTTGTTGAATTATCGACGCTTGTCGAATATCCGATGCAAACTGGAGAAAATTTGAAAAAAAACACAAAAAAATCGTAATTACCAAGGTGAAATCCAACGACATCGTAAATTTCATCAGATGGCGTCAGATTTTAGGTTCAATTCTTGTTGTGATTGGCTTTGAGAATGACTCATGATGTCATACATTTAACAATTAAGACTTTATATATGGAATTAGGGACATTTGTAGGTCAATTAGGGGCACCCAAATGTTATTAGGGCCAATTGGGTGCCAATTAGGGTCATTAGGGTTCCATTAGGGTCACTAAGTTGTCATTTGGGACGTTAAAGTGCTAAATAGTGCTATACCATATGCCCCTTAATGTATGAGGTCAGAATAGGAGACGATGGCCAAAATACATTATAACTCATGGAAATACACATTAAGTGTGATTAAGTATAGTTTCTTCTCCATAGGCTGAAAAAAGTACCTGCACCAAATACCAATGTATCAAATGACTCTCTTCCCCAAGTCATGCATACCTATGCTCAGGTGTAAACAAGCATGGACATAAAATAAAATACACCATATATCCATGCAGTATATAAGATGTTGGAATATGGACTCAAAAATATTCATAGTGGATCCATTTCAAAAGTAGATCATAACCACAAGAAAATACAAAGTAGATCCATCTGAAAACTATATCATAGCCATGACACAATACAAAGTGGATCTATGTATCAATGTTCATAAGGAGAATAACTAGTTGAATTGAAATAAGGACAATATGATTCTCCATAAAGTACCCATGTCATATAGTGTGTGGTACAACTTTTCGCAACTTGGGAAATAGCATAATAATGGAAATGCATTTGTAACCCAATGTCTTTAATCCAAATAGTCATCTTGTACAAAACCTTACCACACAAATAAATAATCTGAAGTTGAACATGGGGAATGCTGTTTGATTACCTATAATTGCGGTGTACCTTTAACAAATGGGAGACAATCCACCAATGATGATAATGGGCATAAAGATACTTATTACATTCTAGCAAGTATGAATATATGTGATGTCATCGAACAATTGTAAAATCTACCAATCAAGGGACATTGATGTATTCCCATTTTTAATAGAAAGGGAACCAAGCACTAATGATTTCAAGTCCTAAGGTATTACAAAGGTTCATAAATCACTTTCTGAGACAAAAATGAGTTGATGTTAATGGGAGAAGATCTATTGGAAGGGAGACATTAGGGTATCCTTCATCAACCAACATGAGAACATAAGATGACTTAATTTGTTTTGCAATGTCTTGGACAAATTTTTTGAACAAACACCATCAAGTACATCTTTTGCATGAACCATATAAGAATGGTGCATGAAAAATACCCTCTAAGAAATAACCAATAATTAAAGTAATTGAAAAATGTAAGAAATCCCACCTATGATAAATATGGAATACAAGGTACAATATTTAATCCCAAAATGTGAGTATATATCTTTCCATCAAACATATGGGAAGCCACCTAGTCAGTGACCAATGATTAGATGTCGGTTGCTGAGCATAAGGTAACCTACCAATGATGAAAATAGGACCAAGGTTCTAATGAATGTAGATCAATATCTCATATAAATGTGTTGTAGTCAATGCGAAACAACTTGGTAATGAGATGTCAACGGTCGAGACCTTGTTTTGTAAAAATAAATTATATGACTAGGGAAATATCACCAATGTACTGATTAAGATGAGAATGACCTAAATGGATCTATCCATGAGTAGTTAGACTCTTATATATACATGAATAATACCACATAAAAAATTCAATAAGAAAACCTAAACTAGAGAAGAGATTTAGGGAGAAGAGAGGTATGTACCTTTTTCGAAGGTTTTCCAAGTTGCTCCTTTTTCTTTCTTCGAATATTCTGTTTGATTCCCAATTCCAACTTGCAAATCCAACAAAGGTGACCTTTTTCACGCTAATTTGACACTAAAAAAAGAATGTAAAAGAACTAATATATGGGAATAACATCAACTATCTAATCAATTTTAATATAAATAACAAAACATTATGTATGTCAAACAACAATCATGAATACATTTGATTAGAGGAGGGAAAGATATCAAATATCTATTATATAAATGAAACAAGTACAAGATATACCTTCTTAATATCCATCACCTTATCAAACCTAAATATTTTTGTCTCTATTCTCATGCACTTTGACAATCCCACTATGATCCACTGGATATATATGAGGGATAATTTACTTGAGGGAAGAAAGTTCAATATTCAAGGATATAAGGGTCAACAACTAGGATAAATGATGGATAGGGATGAAGGGCGTCTGAGTGATTACTCCGACATTCCTTTGGTAACTTGGGTTTCTAGGTGTCCATTTGGAGAAAATAATTGTAAATAGTTACCATGTGGTTTAGGAAGTTGCAACAGGGGAAAAATAGTTCTATAAAATTTCCAACACCCAACATTTCAAAATTTATATTTTTTTCAGGATATTATTGGGAATTTTCTCCCTATTCAAAGAAACAACACAAATGTTTATTTCCTTTCTAGTTTGAAGGGAAATTTGTTTTTTATGTGGTCACAACTCTTAGAATGGAATGCAAGTGTCGATGTTTCATTTTTAATGATAGAGGGAATCAATAAAGTAAAAAACAGGGGCGCTTCCATCCATTAATTTCCTTCATGTGAGAAAACAATGAAACTTTAAGTGTCATATTTTGAATTGTTGTCACAAATGAATAAGTTCAATTTTTGAACTATAATAGTATTAGAGATTATGGAATATAAGGAAGTTTGAATATATGATTGCAGGTTGAATAAATTGAAGAGTACAACATTTGGAATTGAACATTCTCCGTAGACAATCCTTAACCCCATAAATTACTTTGAATGGAAATCCAAGAATGAAATTCTATTGCAAATAAAGGGACAACGTAGGATCACAATGGGAAAATAGGTTGAGCCAAATTCAATTGTAGAGAAATCAAAATAATTGCACATAATGGATGAATATTTTAGATTGCTTTGTTACTCAAATATCTTTATCTCTTATATCACATTGAATCTTAAACAACCCTAAATTTAGTTTGGACCAAGCTATCTATACTTTTTAGGAATCAAGATGAGATAAGAGGTCACCAATTGGAAGTTGAGATCCATAATTTGATCCTAGGTAACTTTGAATATATCCAATGATTATTTACTAAATTCATGTCAATATTATTTCAGCCAAAATGTTCAAAGTAGACAAAAAGGATGAACACCTCATATTGTGAATACTATAAAACTGGGTCCAGAGTATTATGTTTTTGTCTTCACATTCCATGCAGTAAGATTAGTTATTGGTGCTACATGGAAGCTTTCTACATTAGATGTTTTTGCAGCCTCACTTTTCCAAGAGAAAGATAGTCTCACTCTAACGGGATCCATAAGGACAAAAATGCATATGCCCTTATTTCCAATTAGGGAAATAAGAACTACCTAAACCATCGATATAAATATTTCAAAAGAGTTACATTTTAGTATGGAATACGCACTTCCTATGACACTTTTTGTCTCACATGGTACCAATGAATTAAATTAAGAAAGGGCATCACTTATTTTTACTGTCAATTGAATTTTTTACATGATGGTGCATTAGGATGACCTTAGTGCACCATGCATGGTTCTTATGTAGTTTGTAAAACACCTTTAATGATGCACTCTAAATTTAAAAGGCACCACTCGTGGTGTTTTACTATTATATTGGCGCACCACTCATTACTTCATTTATTATGAGAAATAGAACATTTTTTGATATTAATCAATAAAATGGTCATTTAATGAAAATTTTAACGTTTTATATATACATGTGTGTGTTTGTGTTTGAGTCTAATGTAATTTATATGTGAATCAAAGATGTCTGTAGTAAAAGATGTAGTAGGATTAGAAGGTGTGGGTGGACCTCTACAATGTTGTATGTGAGTGGGAGGTCAAAGAGAGGGAGAGATATTTATACCCTCGTCCCATTAAAACATAGACCCAAGAATTCTTAATGGTTTTCTGCATCTCCAAGTTATATAAGGAGGCTACAACCCTAAATAGGAACCCATTTCTTATGATGGAGTTGATCCATCACTAGGATGAACATAGAAAATCGTTTTGGTTTAGTCCTGATCTGTACTTTCAATATATATAGGAGGATATCTACTTCATCACTGGGACTATCCAAATAGGGGAGTATTTTCCCTAGTTCGATGATGTCCCACTTAGTTTTGCATCAAATAGTTGGTTTATATACTCTTATAGATATATCAGTGACAATGTCACTATCCCTACTCATTTTAGGTGTTTGGTGGATAGTTGTGTATTGCTTCTTTCAATGCAGAGGAGGTTACGTGCCTCTCACTTTTGGTTATAATGGTGGTGCGCTTCATCACTAATGGGTAGCACATTAGTTTCCCTCTATAATATTATGTATATTCTATAATGTAGATGCCTAGATAAATTAGGTGGTCTAACATTTTTTTGTGGTATTTTTGTTTTTCTTTGGACCTATGTTGTGCATAGTTTGAGGAGAGGGTCAACTTCCATTTTTCTTCAAATCTATTTTGTTTATTTTTTAGAGGCTTCTAGTCACAAGGCCATCATTTGGATGCCATCCTCCTAGGGGATGACCGAGGTGCATACACATATGTGGAAATAGATGCTACCCAAGAGGGGCTAGTTAGATTTCCTAGCTAGGATCATTTTAGAGACAATTAAGTTACTAGCCAACATGGATGATGATAGTTTAGACCTTGTGATGTATCCTTATATAGGGTTGGACTAGAAATCATGTCCAAAAATATTTTTTACCCAAGATGAGACACCAAATAATAAAGGTAATATTAGTGTTATGTTTAAATTAATCTAGTTTCATTTTATTGTCTTAGTTAATGCAAATGAAATTTATTCTAACAATTTCTTAAAATTGTTTAATGAAAGTATCTAATTATTGTTGTGTACTATATATTTTGCAGATATTGTAACCTATTATAGGGAGGGTCCTTCCTCGATATCATATGAGGAGATCGATGGGCCTAAGGAAGTGCCCTAGTTTCCCAAACTTGACCTATGATTCAAGCCAGATTCTATATTTCCACCAAATGTGGAGAACCAGTTATCCACATTGTTGGCTCAAAAGGAATTCCACCCTGTATAGGTTTAGGAAATCCTATGAGACCCCGAGATAGTAGAGATATGGAGGGTTATTCCTTCTGACATGAGGTGTTTGCTGCATCATATCGTAGGTGCAACTAGCCTTCTAGCTAGGAGGGATGGACATTGTTATAGCTCAAAATGACACATTTATGCCTGTGACCACTTTCCCATGATTTCGTTGCATGTCGATACTTCCATGACGACACTTCATGAAAGTCACTGAAAAAACACCTAAATTGCAGGATCAATATCTTGAGTTCTATAACTCCATTTGACCTCTTCTTTACACCGTTGGAAAGGTATCCGTGTTAGATAAATATTTTCAGCAGACACAAAAGTCTAAAAATGCTCAAAAGTACCCTAAAAATGATCTTTTTGATGCACATGTGAGTTTCCTTAAGGAAATCCACGTGTTGGACGCGACTTGTCTATATAATACTCGTGTGTACCCTGAAAATGCGAATGATGTCTTTGCAACCCGCATGTTCATCCTGTAAATTTAAAAAAAATACTTTTTTTGAAATTCCGGTAGTTTGGGTGGTTATACAACTGACTCCTTTAGTTGTAACTACTTTGTCTTTGACCCTATATGTTCAAAAGCATATAAATAGAGGTAGGGAGGTCCATGAGAGGAGACTTGAATCTTTGCATTGTTATGCTGGAGGAATTGGGACTCTCTTTTCGCACACCTTTTCCCTAGAAGCTATCTCCTTGTGTTGTAGAGCTTGGAGGCTGAGTTCCTTGGAGAAGAGAAGCAACAGAACTAGATCAAGGTTTCGTGAGGTGCCCAACTTGAAGAGAAGGTATATTTGTGCTTGTTTTAAAGATTAATAAAGATCTGATGTCCTTCTTCTTCCCAAATCATTGTTCAATGTGTGATTGAATCTCTATTTGTGATCATATGAATGATGTTAGTTAGATCATTATTTCATGTTTATTTGATTATCATTGTTTTATATGTGGTCATATTGGTTTGAGGAAGGTATAATTCGTTTTGCAGGTCTCTTGGAGCAAGAGGAGCGAGAGGAGCAAGAGGAGGATTGAAGGGATTCTTGGATAAACCTTCATTTGGCTAAGGTATGAACCATTCCAATCTCTAATATTTCCTATATATGCTTGTTGAACATTATGCATCTCTCTTTTAACCCCAGTACGTTGATGGCCTCTTAAACCCTAGCCATAGGAAACTTTCCTTTACAACAACACTAGAGACTCCACTGGGGATAGCCTTGTCTATTTGGGGTTTCTCTGTATTTCTTGCAGCCTTTTGTAAGGTTTTAGGTCCTTCTTACAAGTTAGGAACACCTTTTGAGTGTTTTGGAACACCTTTCCTACCTTCCTAGGTCAGTTTTTGACCCTTTTTGTGCTTTTTGTCTCCCATACGTGACTTTTAGGCTAAACAATCGCATGTCTGTGTTGTGTACATGGCTTGCACTACCTGAAACCGGCATGCCATAAATGACCTGCCTTAAGGAAACCCGTGCATGCACCTAAATTTGTGTTTTTTCATCATGTTTTAGAGTTTTTGGGTGATTTGAGGGCTGTCTGTAGGGTCTTCAAGGGTCCTCTGCATGTGCATGAATCCTGAGAGGTTGTTTCATCTATGTTAGGTGCTCTTTATATATCTTGTAAGTCTCTTTCAAGTCTTTGAACTTGTTTTTTTTTCCTTGCCACCCACCTTCTTCTTTGGCTTGACCTTGTTAGAAAAGGTACTGAGCAGGCTCTGTTTGCAGGTTTAGATTGATTCTTGGGACTTCTTGACCTTTTTTATGTCAGTCTTATTGCTCAGTCTCTTCATTCCAAAGTTGTTGGCTTGTTTACCTTTGTGATCCTTCCTCTCAAGAGAGGTTATATCCAACTTTAGGGAAACCTAGGGTTTGTTTGTGGGGTGTAGAGTAGTTGTCTATTTTCTTTGCTTACATTACTTGCTTGAATTAGCTGATAGGATATTTTTTCTTTTTCATTTATAAAAGAAAAAAGAAAAGAGAAAACATGTTTTCTTTATATGCATGTAGATTAGGTTTTTAGTCTAGATTGCATATCATATCCTTGTTTTTGAAAAAAATAAAAAAGAATAGTTCTTTTGTGGCTTTCACATTTTATATTTGAAAAAGAAAGAGAATACTTTTTGCTGTTTGCATTTCATTTCTCTTTGTTTAGTCATTTCGTTTCAATTTTGAGTCAAAACACCACATAAGTTTCAACCATTTTCCTCTGACTAAAAAAATCCTTCTAAAATGAACGATATAATTTAAAAATTATTAGTAAGTTTTATTTTATAGGCTCCTACACCAACTAGCTTAGGCTAGACTTGTGGATTAGGGAGTTTCAACTCTCCACAAGTGTTTAAATTTTAAACATAGTTGGCCAATAAATAGGTAAATTCTCTTCTATGTTGATTGTATCTGGGAAGCTCCTCTCAAACAGGAGTTAAGCATGAGGTTGTGTGGAGGCTTGGACTGAGGAGACAACCCTCCGATTCCTTTTCAAATATTAGACCAAGGTTTTTGCGCATCTGGGAACTTCTGTCAATACCACCCTTTAGGCCCCATGCGGTGCCCATGTTGACAGGGTTTCGGGCTTTGCTACCCTTCCCATGCGTACGAACCAGGCTTGTGACTATCCCACTAGACTCTCAGTATAGTTGTAGTAGCCTTAATTAGTCTCTTTGACATCTAAGGTTCATACACATGTACACTAGAAGGCTATTTCTGGTTGACCTTGGGAGGGCTTGGAAGGTAACCCTAGTAGAAGGTGTGGGAGGGAGGTGGGTGATTCCTCTACTTATTCCTAAGAACATCTACAGGGAGCCAAGTAACTGCCTATCGTCTTTCTTTTGGAAGGCATATCTTATGCATGTTTGTCTGTTTTGCTTTAGGATTTTTTTAGTAATTGTTGTGTGGTTTGTATGTACTTAATTTGCCTTAAGGTGTATTCTTTGTAATTTTGGTTTCCTGTCGACCTCAGACTTTGTCTCCTTGTTTGAAGATATGGCTAACACCCCTTTGAACACAAACCAAGAGATCCCCATGTTGGGAGATCCTTGTACTATTACTATCACAGGGAACATTGGTGTTTCTTTGATGGCCACCCTGAATCTACCTATATTCACCCTAGGGATATCGTTGTGGTTGTTTTACACTACAAATATCATGAATGCTGCTGATGCTTCTAAAGTAAGCTCCTTATATCAAGGGAATTAGAACATAGCTTCCCCTTCACCTGTATCTATTTCTCCTCCTCCTTCTACATCATGCGGTGAAAGTACTGATGCTAGTAACTGGTAGTCTAAAAGGAGTAAAAGAAGAAGGAATAGGAAGAAGACACATAAGCAAGGGGTAACCCATTCAACCTTTTCAAGTAAAGTTTAACTTCACCACCCAGCCTCTACAGTTCATGTTGGGGGAACTATATAACCTTTGAAGGTCATGCTGGATCTAAGCACTCAACCTCTGCAAGTCAAGTTGATCTTCACCATCTAGCCTCTTTTGATCATACTGGTGGGATCCTGCCAACATTTCCAGGTCATGTTGGATCTAGTCACTTAGCCTCTGCAGTTCATGCTGAGGGCGCCCATTCAACCTCTGATGTTGAAGTTGAACCTCCCCATCCAACCTCTACAATTTATGTTGGATCCATCCACCCAACCTCTGAAGATCATGGTTGGGACACACACTCAAATGCTGCAAAGCATGTTGATCCTAACCATTCAACCTCTATTGTTCATGATGGTGGTGCCCATCCAACCTATGCAGGTCATGTTGGACCTAGTCTCTCAGCCTCTGCAGGTCATGCTGTGGGCAGTCTATCAGCCTCTGTGGTTCATGCTGAAGACAATCTGTCAGCCACTACGAGTCATGTTGACACTGTTGAAAAGACTACCTGTTCAAAACACAAGCCCAAGTTTCCTTGTAATATTTGCGAGGGAGACCACCTTACTTATAAATTCCCTTGTATCGCAGGGGTGCAAAGAGTTTAGTTTCATGGTCATCTTGTTTTTGAACATTCTGAAGTCTCTCAACAAGCAGCCTCTCTTAGTCAGGTTGAACCCAGTCGCCCAACCTCTGGTGGTCATTCTAGGGGAAAAATATCAGTCCTTGTAGGTCATGCTGAGAGAAAACAGTCAGCCACTGCTACTCATGTTGACACCATTGAGAAAATTGGTTGTTTGAAGTGCAAAATTAAGTTCCCTTATAAGTTATGCGAGGGACATTATCTTACTCACCACTGCCCTACTATCGCAGAGGTGTGAATAGTATGGTGCGAGACTCAATAATTTCCTTCTCTTCAACAACCTATAGTTCCTCAACAACCTACTCAACCTTTGGTTGATCAAGTGGTCGAACCAATCTCAAATTTGGTCGATCCCACTCTTCTTTCAGAGAGTGATCCATATGTGATTGAACCAATGTCATCATTGGTCAATCCCAGTCTCCCTTCCGAGAGTGACTTTCACGAAGTGGTTGAATTGGTTCCATTGTCAATCAATGCCACTCTTCTTTTAGAGAGTGAAGTTTCTGCTAGTCACATCTTCTTCACTTCTAGTTCATAAATTACTAAACAAGGGGGCACTGAACTCGCTTTGGATCAACCCTCACCAAGCTCTCTTATTTCTTCCTTTTGATTGGGATAGCCTAGTTGGGCCGTGCCTTTCTTCTGATACACCTTTCCAGATAAAGGTCAAAGTTGAAAAATACATGATTGCTCGTTGTATTGTTGATGAAGGAGCCTTGGTTAGTATCTTTCCTACTCGTGCTTGGCGAGGCATGGGATCTCCCAGCCTTGTGTCGATAGCTAGTCAGTTACTGGTGTTTGATAGAAGAATTAGTATAGCCTTGGGAATTCTTGATCAAACACCTGTTACTTTGGGTGGGAAGACCGTCTTAGTTGACTTCATGGTGATAGAAGACCCCTTGGAATTTAATATGATCCTTGGATGTGATTATGTCTATGCCATGCAAGCTGTGGTGTCAACATTATTTCGTGTGATGTACTTTAATCATGGTGAATAAATTCTCACTATCAATCAGTCGGATTTTATTGATCCATCTTCTAACCCAACTAGACACCAGGTCTTTCCTTTATTGATTCCCAGTGTTTCTATAGACACCACCTGCCACGGGTGAGCTTTGTGGCCTCCTGTCCTTTGCGTTCAATTGCTACTGAGAAGCAACCTCCGTTTTCATGCTTACCTTCTTGGGACTTGGTCCCAGCAGTTGACCAGGTGAGTCATCCTATATAGACTATGGAGCTCGCTCTCCTCTCTGTCGATTTATTTGAAAGTTTAGACATGTGTCCTATCTCAGATGATCTCCTTCCTTTGGATGAAGAATTCCTAGAGTCTTTGATATAGTCTGGCCTTCTTTTGGATGTTGGTTCAGTAGTGACTAAGTCTAACCTTGATTTGCTTAGTAATCCTGATATTTCCATGGATCGGTCTTCTTATGTTGATTTTTTTGAGTTTTTGGACTCTCCCTTCGAACAACAATTTAGTGATCCTGATGAGTTTGATTTTTCTCTTATGATTTTTTTAACTCCTGTGATACTGAGTCTGTTCTTGCAGACTCTATATCCCTTGTTGATTTTTCTCTCCTTCTAAGGTTGATCTTACTGATTATAAACCCTCGATCCTTGGTGCTATAGAATATTTTTCGGTCGATTCTGTTTTGACTTTCCCTTTTGTAGAAGATAGCAAAATCGCATGTGTTTATGCCAAAGTGACCTGCATCAGATATTTTATTCTGAATGTGATTCTGATGCTTTTGTTTCTTAGAGACAGTATTTTTAGTTGGATTCACAACTATTTACTGGCCTTGCCTTGTTGTTCATGCTGTAACTACATTTTCATGTATCCTTCTCACACTTTTGAGCATGATGCTGGCTTCCATGCTTTTATCTTGTTGTATAAGCCCTCATCTTTGTTCTCATCATCGCTAAGCCTTGTATCATTTTTTGTTTGCAACTTGACACCTTTTACCTTGAGGATATGTTCCCTGAGTGTCTTTATCCTGCTCATGTTCCTTGCATTATGCATAGGTTTGTTCCTTGCACATGGAACTAGTTTCTCCTGCCTATGACACTCATCACCTTGCACTTAGAGCATTCTTTCTGCTCTCCTTCGAGCTCGTTAAAAACAACAAAGAGGCCATGAGTTGAACTTTTTGGACTCGTTAAAAGTTCACAAGAAAGATATGGAGTTTCTTTAGGCCCAGGTCTAACTCCTTAAAATAGACTTGACTATTGAGTAAACTTGTTCATTCAGACTCGCTAAGAATGAGTGAATGAGCATCCACATTGGTGGTAGTTTATTGCTTTTTTGTACCATATGGAATAGTTAGGAAAAAGGAGCACTCTCTTTTCTTTGGAATTGAGAAGAGTATTCTCAGGTATAGGTTTATCACTTTTTCGGGCATGAGGGACTAAACTTACGGAAAATGAACACTCGTTATGAGCTTAGTTTTTTCTTTTTCGTGCTCTGGACCCAAACATGAAAAAGATTCTGAGCATACTTTATGTCTTTGTCATGCTCGCTAAAAACTAAAGAACAAATCATCAATTTTACTGTTGTAAGCCCCATTTCTTGTAATCAAATGGATCTTTCTGAGTGATCTTGCCTTCCTTCACACTTGTAAAACTCAGGCTATATGCTGCTTTTGAAGGAGAATTGGGTAGGTGGTAATTTAACCTTTTTCAAACCTCCCTGACTAAGTATGAAAAAGGTGCACCTTACTTATTCGAAAGCTAAGAGAGTTCTTCTGTGGTTTGTTTTATACTTTTCCGGCCTCAAGAGACTAAATTGGATGAAAATCCCCCCCCTGGAGTCTTCTTTGGAGTTTTCAGAATCTCTAAACTATGAAAACAATGTCAATTATTCACTAATTAGGGCTCGTAAAATCCAAGAATAAGTGCTTTATCAAGCATTCTTTTGTCTCTTCTTCGAGCTTGCCAAAAATGAAGAAGGTCCCACGTTTTCTTTCTTGGACTCGTTAAAAGTTTACAAGAAAGAGGGGAAGGGAAGTTCATTCACATGTATTTTACATCATGGAAGCAAGTCTTGTTTCCTTGAACAAAGCACCAGTTTTGAGTCTATCAACAGTTGGGTCCTAGTATCTTGACTTAATCCTGATCTAGAGTTTCTTACTCCTCTGGTTGGTTTCTTTTCCAATTATATGGGGAATCTATCAATGTCTCCTACATTGCAGATTTGTATCATCGGTCCCTTTTATGTCAAAAGATTCCTAAGTCACTTTTGTGTCATGCTCACTGTTCAAGGATAAACCTTTGTTGGCCATTTTGTAGTTTCCTTCACCTTTTGTGTCAGCCATTCCCTGGTATATGTTCATTACATCATGTCTTTGGCGGTCCTTGTCGTGAAATTCAGTACGGATTCCAGATCCAATTAGTCTTTCACTTACCTCAGGTTTTATGATGGAGGATTCGTTAATGCCTTCCTTCTAACGGATATCTTCCTATCGACTGGAACACATCTTGCTCTTGGAATGAGATTTAGAGTTTTATGACAGTACCTTGGGAATTGCAATCATCAGTGGCAATTTCCCTCGCTATTGGGTAGTGGGAATACCTTACTATATCCTACTCGATGGATTATTCAAGTGTTTGACTTCAAGTCCTTGTATTCACACTTGTTAGAATGTACTAGGTACCATGGGGACCATTTTCATTAATGGTGGTTTCCCTTGTGTTTGTTAATGGTTCTCATCATTGATTGGTAGTCAAACGGTTTCCTCCATGTTCGACGCCAACTCCTTTATTCACATGGTTAGGATTTGTATGTTTTGGGTGGTTTGGATTGAAGACCTTGGGCTGACAGTAGCATTGTCATCATTTTTCTATTTCCTGAGTTGAGCAAGACCTTGTCACAATCCATATGACATTTTGCTGAGACAAATATCCACCTTGTATTTTTGTGGCTATGATCAATGATTGAGAATGGATCCACCTTGTTGATTTGTGGCCATGACTCCTTTAGATTTGATATGGCACCTTTTTTCATATTGAGTGAACAAAATTGTTTCATCAGTGATATTTATGTTGGATCCACCTATATATTTATGGCTATGTTTTGTATATGTACTTGTATGTCCTAGAGATCAGTTTTGTCTAACATTTGTCTCTCTTTCAGGTACCTTTGTTCGAGCCTTTCGATCTTGGATTCTTCGCTCTCTCCATACTCAATTTTTTCCTTTATAATGTATTTCAGCTATCATTTTCTCCTCTAACCTTATACATTATGGGGCATCTGTTATAGCTCAAAATGAGACATTTCTTCTTGTGACCACTTTCCCATGATTTCATCGCATGTCGACACTTCATGAAAGTCAATGAAAAAACACCTAACTTGGAGGATCCATACCTTCAGTTTTGTAACTCTATTTGACCTCTTCTTTGCACCTTTGGAAAGGTATATGAGTCACCTAAAAATTTCTACAATACATCAAAGTTTGAAAATGCTTAGAAGTACCCAAAAAAAGATCTTTTTGATACACACGGGAGTTGCCTTAAGGAAACCCGCGTGTTGCATGCAACTTGTCTATATAATACTCGCATGTACCTTGAAAACATGACTATTTGCATTGCAACTTGCGTGTCATATGTGATTATTTGCATTTCAACCTGTGTGTATTCTTTGAACACGCGAACGATGTATCTTCAACCCACCTGTTCGTCCTGTAGATGTCAAAAAAATACTTTTTTAGAAATTTGGGTAGTTTGGGTGGTTATACAATTGACTCCTTCAGTTGTGACTACTTTGTCTTTGACCCTATCTCTTCAAAAGCATATAAATAGAGGTAGGGAGGTCCATTATAGGAGACTTGAATCTTTGCATTATTATGTTGGAGGAATTGAGACTCTCTTTGCCCAAATTTTTTCCCTAGAAGCTATCTCCTTGTGTTACAGAGCTTGGAGGCTGAGTTCCTTGGGGAAGAGAAACAACAAAACTAGATTAAGATTTCATGAGGTTCCCAACTTGAAGAGAAGGTACATTTGTGCTTGTTTTCAAGATTAATAAAGATGCGATGTCGTTCTTATTCCCAAATCATTGTTTAATGTGTGATTGAATCTATATTTATGATTAATGGAATGATGTTAGTCAGATCATTATTTCATGTTTATTTGATTATCATTATTTTATATGTGGTCATATTGGTTTGAGGAAGGTATAATTTGTTTTGTAGGTCTCTTGGAGCAAGAGGAGCGAGAGGAGCAAGAAGAGGATTGAAGGGCTGCTTGGATAAACCTTCATTTGGCTAAGGTATGAACTATTCCAATCTCTGATATTGCTTATATATGCTTGCTAAACATTATGCATCTCTCTTTTAACCCTAGTATGTTGATGGCCTCTTAAACCCTGGCCATGGGAAACTTTCCTTTACAACAGAACTGGTGACTCCACTGGGGATAGCCTTGTTTGTTTGGGGTTTCTCTATATGTATTTAATCCTTTTGTAATGTTTTAGGTCCTTCTTGCAATTTAGGAACACCTTTTGAGTGTGTTGGAACACCTTTCCTGCCTTCCTAGGTCAGTTTTTTACCCTTTTTGTGCTTTTTATCACCCATACACGACTTTTAGGATAAACAGTTGCGTGTCTGTGTTGTGTATGTGGCTTGAACTACCCGAAACCCACATTTCATATGTGACCTTCCTTAAAGAAACCCATGTATACACCTGAATTTGTGTTTTTCATCATGTTTTAGGATTTTTGGGTGATTTAAGGGCTGTCTGTAGGGTCTTCAAGGGTCCTCTGCATGTGCATGACTCTTGATGGGTTGTTTCATCTTTGTTAGGTTCTATTTTTCTATATTCTAAGTCTCTTTCAAGTCTTTGAGCTTGTTTTTGTTGCCTTCCCCCCCACCTCCTTCTTTGGCTTGAACTTGTTAGACAAGGTACCAAGCAACCTCTGTTTGTAGGTTTAGATTGATTCTTGGGACTTCTTGAACTTTGTTTATGTCAGTCTTATTGCTCGGTCTCTTCATTCCAAAGTTCTTATCTTGTTTACCTTTGTGATCCTTCCTTTCAAGAGAGGTTATATCCAAATTTAGGGAAACCTAGGGTTTGTTTGTGGGGTGTAGAGTAGTTGTCTATTTTATTTGCTTACATTACTTGCTTGCATTAGTTGATAGGCTGTTTTTTCTTTTGCATTTATAAAAGAAAAAGAAAAAAAATACATGTTTTCTTTATATGCATGTAGATTAGGTTTTTATTCTAGATTGCATAGCACATCATTATTTTTGAAATTTTTTAAAAAGAATAGTTCTTTTGTGGCTTTCAAGTTTTCTATTTGAAAAAGAAAGAGAATACTTTTTGTTGTTTGCATTTCATTTCTCTTTGTTTAGTCATTTTGTTTCAACTTTGAGTCAAAACACCACATAAGTTTCACGCCATTTTCCTCTGACTAAAAATAACCTTCTAAAATGAATGATATAATTTAAAAATTATTAGTAAGTTTTATTTTATAGGCTCCTACACCTACTAGCTTAGGCTAGACTTGTGGATTAGGGAGTTTCAACTCTCCACAAGTGTTTAAATTTAGACGTAGTTGGCTAGTCAATAGGTAAATCCTCTTCTATGTTGATTGTATATAGGAAGCTCCTCTCAAACATGGTTTAAGCACAAGGCTGCATGGAGGCTTGGACTAAGGAAATAACCCTTCGATTTCTTATCAAAGCATAGAACAAGGTTTTTGCGCATCTGGGGGATTCTGTCAATACCACCCTTTAGGTCCCATGCGGTGCCAGTGTTGATAGGGATTCGGGCTTTGCTACCCTACCCATGCGTACTAACCAGGCTTGCGACTGTCCCCCTAGACTGTTAGTATAGTTGTGGTATCCTTTAGTATCTTTGACATCTAGGGTTCATAAACAGGTACACCGAAAGGCTATTTTTCGTTGACCTTGGGTGGGCTTGGAAGGTAACCACGGTAGAAGGTGTGGCAAGGCAGTGGGTGATTCCTCCGCGTGTGCCTAAGAACATCTATAGGGACCCCAAGTAACTATCTATCATCTTTCTTCTAGAAGGCATATCTTATACATGTTTGTCTGTTTGGCTTTAGCAATTTTTTAGTAAGTGTTGTGTGGTTTGTATGTACTTAGTTTTCCTTCAGGTGTATGCTTTGTACTTTTGGTTTCTTGTTGACCTCAGACTTTGTCTCCTTGTTTGAATATATGGCTAACACCTCTTTGAATACCAAGCAAGAGATCCCCATGCTGGGAGCTCCTTGTACTATTCCTCTCAGAGGGAATGTTGGCGTTCCTTTGATGGCCACCGTGAATCTACCTGGATTCACCCTAGGGCTATCGCTGTAGTTGTTTTACACTACAACTGTCCTAAATGCTCCTAATACTGCTCAAGTAAGCTCCTTATATCAAGGGAATCAAAACACTGCTTTCCCTTCTCCTGTAGTTGTTTCTCCTCCTCCTTCTACCTGATGCAGTGAAAGTACTGATACTAGTAACTGACAGTCTAAAAGGAGTAAAAGAAGGAGGAATAGGAAGAAGACACTTAATCAAGGGGAACCCATTCAACCTTTGCAATTTAAGTTGAACCTAACCACCCAGCCTCTGCAGTTCATCCTGGGGGCACCTATCCAACCTCTGCAGGTCATGTTGGATCTAAGCACTCAACCTCTACAAGTGAAGTTGATCTTCACCATCCAACCTATGTTGATAATGCTGGTGGGATCCTACCAACATTTCTATGTCATATTTGATCTAGTCACTCAGCCTTTGTAGTTCATGTTGAGGGCACCCATTCAACCTCTGATGTTTAAGTTGAACCTCCCCATCCAAGCTCTGTAAGTCATGTTGGATCCATCCACCTAGCCTATGAAGGTCATGCTGGGGGCACACACTCAAATGCTACAAAGCATGTTGATCCTAACAATTCAACCTCTATTGTTCATGCTGGTGGTGCCCATCCAACCTTTGCATGTTGGACCCTGTCTCTCATCCTTTGTAGGTCATGCTGGGGGCAGTCTCTCAGCCTCTGTGGTTCATGCTGAAGACAATCTGTTAGCCATTGCGAGTCATGTTGACACTGTTGAAAAGACTACTCGTTCAAAACACAAGCCCATGTTTCCTTGTAATCTTTGTGAGGGAGACCACCTTACTTATAAATGCCCTTGTATCGTGGAGGTACTATGAGTTTGGTTTCATGGTTATCCTTTTTTTGAACATTCTGAAGTCTCTAAAAAACCATCCTCTCTTAGTTAGGTTGGACCCAGTCACCCAACATCTGGTGGGCATGCTGGGGGAAAAACCTCAGTCTCTGTATGTCATGCTGAGAGCAAATAGTTAGTCACTGCTAGTCATGTTCACACTGTTGAGAAAACTAGTCATTTGAAGTGAAAAATTAAGTTCCCTTGTAATTTATGCAAAGGAGATAATCTTACTCACCAGTGCCATGCTATTGTAGAGGTGCGAAGAGTATAGTACGAGACTCAAGAATTTCCTTCTCTTGAACAACCTATAGTTTCTCAACAACCTACTCAACCTTTGGTTGATCAAGTGGTCAAAACAATCTCAGCTTTGATCGATCCCACTCTTCTTTCAGAGAGTGATCCTTATGTGATTGAACCAATTTCATCTTTGGTCAATCCCACTCTCCCTTTGGAGAGTGACTTTCATGAAGCAGTTGAATTGGTTCCATTGTCGATCAATCCTACTCTTCTTTCAGAGAATGAAGTGTCTGCTAGTCACATTTTCTTCACTTCCAGTTTAGAACTTACTAAACAAGGGGGCACTGAACTCACTTCGGATCAACCCCCACCAAGCTTGGATTACTTCCTTTAATTGGGATAGCCTAGTTGAGCCACGCCTTCCTTCTGATACACCTTTCCAGATAAAGGTCAAAGTTGAACAATACACAAATTCTCATTGTATTGTTGATGAAGGAGCCTCAATTATTATCTTGTCTGCTCGCGCTTGGTGAGGCATGGGATCTCCCAACCTTGTGTCGATATCTATTCAGTTACTGGCATTTGATAGAAGAACTAGTATAGCATTGGGAATTATTGCTCAGACACTTGTTACTTTGGGTGGGAAGACCATCTTAGTTGACTTCATGGTGATAGAAGACCCCTTGGAATTTAATATGCTCCTTGGATGTGATTATGTCTATGCCATGCAAGATGTGGTGTCAACATTCTTTCGTGTGATGTACTTTAATCATGGTGAAGAAATTGTCACTATAAATCAACTGGATTTTCTTGATCCATCTCCTGACCCAATTAGAGACCAGGTCTTTGCTTTATTGATTCCCAGTGTTTCTATAGACACTACAAGGCCATGGGTGAGGTATGTGGCCTCATGTCCTTTGTGTTCAATTGCTATTGAGAAGCATCCTCTGTTTTCATGCTTACCTTCTCAATACTTGGTCCCAGTAGTTGACTAGGTGAGTAATCCTATATAGGCTATGGAGTTCGCTTTCCACTCTATCGATCTATTTGAAAGTTTAGACATGTGTCCTATTTCGGATGATCTCCTTCCTTTGGATGAAGTCTTCCTAGAGTCTTTGATATAGTCTGACCTTATTTTGGTTGTTGGTTCAGTTGTGACTAAGTCTAAACATGATTTTCTTAGTAAGCTTGATCTTTCCATGGATCGGTCTTCTTATGTTGATTTTTTTGAGTTTTTGGACTCTCCCTTCGAACAACAAGTTAGCGATCCTGATGAGTTTGATTTTTCTTATGAATTTTTTAACTCCTGTGATAGTGAGTCTATTATTGTAGACTCTATCTCCCTTGTTGATTTTTTCTCTCCTTCTGAGGTTGATCTTACTAATTATAAACCCTAGAGCCTTGGTTCTACAGAATCTTCTTCGGTCGATTCTTCCTTGACTTTCCCTTTTGTAGAAGATATCAAAGTCGCATGTATTTATGCCAAAGTGACCCGCATTAGATCTTTTATTCTGAATGTGATTTTGATGTTGTTGTTTCTTGGAAATGTAATTTTTAGTTGGATTCACAACTATTTAATGGCCTCGCCTTGTTGTTCAAGCTGTAACTATATTTTCATGTATCCTGCTCGCACTTTTGAGCCTGAGGCTAGATTCCATGCTTTTAGCTCTGTTATATTTTTAACATTAAGCTAGCATAACATTAGGATCTTTAACTAAGAGAACAAAAAGTACAACAATCTAAAACAAGAGACAATGAACACATTGTTTTTCCTCGTGGAAACCATAAATGGAGAAAACCCCGCAACTTCCTCAGAGATAGAATCAACACCAAAAGTGAAACCCAAAAATAGTAAGATGATCTGTCAACAATAGTAACTTCTTTCTTCCTTTCCCTAGTGTCTTTCTCTTCCTCAGCTATGTGCTACAACTGAATGTGAGTTAGTGTGTGATAAATAGAGAGGTTAGCTCTCTATTTATACTAGTTCCTGACTTGACTAAACCCAAATAGGGCCGACTTCACTAGGTGAGTCTAATAACCCTAGTACCCTGAAACTACGGGGAATTTAACCCTTAGACAATAAGAGGGTTACCCACCTTGACTTGAAATGACTTGTTTACATTATAGAAACTCCCGATAGGAACCTCGAGGCATGACATGACTCAATTACATTACAAATACATCCTAGAATAAACATCGGGTTACAATACATAATAAATACAAGTGAATACATTCTGAAGTTACAATTACATCAACACTCCCTCTTAACTAGGAAGGTATTCTCTCAACACAATTTATCGGCACAAGTATTCTTCTCTGTATCATCTGGATTATCATCGAGTCCTCATCATCTTCAACTTCAAGTCATATCTATCTTCAAGTCACCTTCATCTTTAATTCATCTTCACCTAGATCTGGATCATCACTCAATCTGGATCATCATCACTAGATCTGGATCATCCCTCGATCTGGATCATCTCTAGAGCATCATCTATGGATCTGGATCATCCCTTGATCTGGATCATCTTTGTTGGATCATCATCACTAAATAATCATGGGTGCTATCTCATGATTCTTCTCATCACAGGATGTTCTATAGAGCCAGCCATTTTTCATGCTGGTTGGAGGCATAGCCTCCATGTAGATCTTCTTTAGCGCTTATATCTGACCCTAAGTCAGAATGGCCCACCCAACACTTATATCTGATCATGTAGGAACCAATCCTATAATCATATCAGAAAGGCACGCCCAACACTCACATTTGACCATGTGGGAACCAATCCCACAAACCTGTCAGAAAGGCCCAGCAGTCACATCTGACCATGAGAGGAATCAATCCAGCATTCATGTCAGAAAGGCTTTGCACTTACATTTGACGCATGCAAGGAAACAATCCAACATACATGTTTGAAAAGGATCTGCACTTACATTTGACACATGCGAGGAATCAATCCAAAATACATGTTCAAAAGGGATCTGCACTTACATCTGCACATGCGAGGAACCAATCCGACATGCATGTCAGAAGGGCTTTGCACTTACATCTGCACATGTGAGGAACCGATCCAACATGCATGTCAGAAGGGCTTGCACTCACATATGGTCATGTGGGAACCAATCCTATAGTCATATTAGAATGGCCCCCATTCCTAGTCTGAGCTTCTTGGTAACTGACCAGGTGCCTCCATTCCAAGAATGGAATTCAATGCTTACTTCTGATCATGTAGGAACCAATCCTACAATCACATCAAAATGGCTCAGCACTCATATCTGACATGGAAGGAACCAATCCTCTCACCATGATAGAATGGCTCAGCCCTTACATCTGACCATGGAAGGAACCAATCCTCTCACCATGATAGAATGGCTCAGCCCTTACATCTGACCATGGAAGGAACCAATCCTCTCACCATGTCAGAATGGCTCTGGGTCTCATCATTTCCCCTTGGAGGAAACCTCGATCTGAAGAACACCAAGCTTCTCCCTGAAGTACTTGAAATTCACCCTAGCCAATGGCTTTGTCAACACATTAGCTATTTGTTCCTTCATCTCAACATACTGGAGCTTCACTGCTCCCCTCTGCACCATATCCCTGATATAGTGATACTTGATCTCGATATGCTTCGACTTGTCATGGAACACTGGATTCTCTGACAACTTCACACAACTCTGGTTATCACAATGTTTACAAGTAGCATCCATCTAGAGATCAAATAAATCAGACAATAGATTCCTCTGCCATACTACCTCACAACTAGCTGAAAAAGCTATGACATACTTTGCTTCAGCTGTACTCAGTGCCATACATGATTGCTTCGTGCTAAACCAAGAGATCACACCTAATCCCATACTGAAGCAACAACCTGAAGTGCTCTTCCTATCGATGGCATTGCCTGGCCAATCTGAATCAACATAACCCTCCATGTCAATCTTCTGATTTGCCTCGTACTTGAGCCCATAATCAATTGTACCCCTCAGGTACCTCATAATATGCTTTCCAGCATTCAAGTGAACATGTCTTGGATCTGTCAAGAACTGGCTCAAGGTGTTCACAACAAAGCAAATATCCGGTCTTGTGTTTGTCAGGTGCATCAAGGACCCAATCATCTGACAATACATCATGGAATCAACCGATTCTGATGAATCGTCACTCAACAGCTTCAGGTTCGATGCCATAGGTGTGGTCATGGCCTTGCATTCCATCATACCAAACCTCTTCAGGATCTATAATGCATACTTCCCTTATTCGAGGGAGATTCCATCCACATTCTGCCACACTACCATGCCTAGAAAATAATGCATCATACCCAAGTCCTTCATTTTGAACTCAGCAGCAAGCTTTCTCTTTGTATCAGCAATCAACCCATCCATACCTGTTACAAACAGATCATCTACATACAGTAGGAGACTCACTGGGTTGCCATCTTCAACCTTGTAGTAAAGGTTGGAATCTGTTTTACTCTTGGTAAATCCCAAACTGGATAGAAAGCTGTCAATTCTGTCGTACCATGTCCTAGGTGCCTGTCTCAAACTTCAATCTGCACACATGAGACTCCCTATCATGTGTCTCAAAACTGAGTGGCTGCTCTACATACACTTCCTCATCCACTACAACATTCAAGAAAGCAGTATTGACATTCATTTGGTGTATCTTCCATTTCATCACTGCAGCTAGAGCAAGTACTGATCTGATGGAAGTGTATCTGGCTACAGGTGCAAAGGTTTCTTCATAATCTATTCCTTCTTTCTGTGAGAAGCTACGAGCCATGAATATTGCCTTATATTTCTCTATGCCACCATCTGCAGCATGCTTGATCTTGTAGATCCATTTGGAACTTGGAAACTGACTTCCCTTATGGTCTTGGGACAACATCCCAAACATCATTCTTCATGATCGATTGATACTCTTCGATCATAGCCTCCTTCCATTCTTTCCATTTTTCCGCTTCTTAATAATTGGAAGGTTCTTCATTGATAAAGTCACATAGTAAAGCTACATATCCGGAACAGGACCTGGTTCTCTTTCTTTCTCTGTGATACTCTTCCGGAGCCCCATATATTTCCACACCTTCGATAGTTTCTCGTACCCAACAAGGTTTCCTCTTGTGAGGATTCTTCTCTGGAGGTGGATCTACAGGTCTTTGTGGTTCTTCAAATTCTCTATCTTCTTCTTGAGTTTCTTCATTCATGGTTGTATCATGAATTCTGGGTGCTTCTGCTTCTTCAGGTTCTTCAGCAGATCTCTTTCCGGATTTTTTGTAAGCTATGGCTTCGTCAAATGTTACATCCCTACTGATGTCGATCTTCTTGAATCCTAGGAAGTATATTCTGTAAGCCTTTGAGATTTCAGAGTATCCCACAAATATACCCTTCTTTCCTGAAGGATCTAACTTTGTCCTCTTCCATTTTGGAATGTGTATGTACACTGGATAGCGAAATATCTTGAGATGGATGACTTCTGGTTTCTTGCCGGAGAAGACTACTTCCAAAGTCTTGTTCTCGAGTACTCTATGTGGAGTACGGTTCTATACATACACTGTTGTTCTAGCAGCCTCTTCCTGTAGATGCATGGGAAGATCTTGATCATGAAGCATTGCTCTTGAAACTTCCATGATAGTTCTATTCTTCCTTTCTGCAACCCCATTCTGTTGTGGATTATATGGAGTGGATAACTCCCTCTTAATCCCTGATTATTTGGATAAGTATTTGAATTCATTTGATGTGAATTCTTCGCCATTATCTAATCGAAAATTCTTGATCTTATTTTCTATGTGGTTCTCGATCAAGGCTTTGAATTCCTTGAACTTGCTGAAAACTTCATCTTTGTTCTTCATGAAGTAAATCCATGTCTTTCTAGAAAAGTCATCAATGAAAGAAACATAGTATACATACCTACTTAGTGAACTTGATGACATTGGTCCGCATACATCGGAGTGGATGATTTCCAATATTCCTTTTTCCTTGCTTTCGCTACTTGGAAATGTCTTCTTTGTATTCTTTTCCTTTCGCACATCCTTTCCAGACCCCTTCATGTTTTGCTTGAATTTTTGGAAGACCTTCAACAAATTTTCTTGGAAGTGGTAGTACTCTGTAATGCACATGTGCAAGCCTTCTGTGCCAAAGTTCATTTGGATCTACTGTGTCATGGACCAAATCTTGTTCTGGATGGCCCTTCAATTTGTATAATCCTCCTTCTTGTTCTCCAATTACTATTGCATCGTCAATAGTCTTTCCTCTTGGCCACATGAGGACTTGGCCATCTACAAATGCAACCCTCTTGCCTTTTGCATCTAGTCCTGATATGGACAAAATATTCTTCTTTAGTCCTGTTACAAACAAGACATCCTTCATTTTCATAGACTTTCCAGAGTCTAGCTTGTGGGAGGATTCACCACTACCTTTTATGGGATATTGGTAGTCATCCCCAAGTTTCACCTTATGGAGTGAATTATGTTCGGATAGTTTCTCAAAGGATTCCTTGAAACCTGTCATGTGTTTGGAATCCCCACTATCAATAAGACAATCTTTGCTTCCATGAGTAATAGTTCCCATGAGAGCGAAGATCAGAACATATTCATCTTCACTTGAAGAGTCTTCACTTTCTTGTTTTACTCTCTTTCTAGAAGGATCATCATCCTGAACAGTGTGAGCATGATGTCTTCTTTTGGAGTTCCTCTTCTTCTTGGATCCATTCTTATTCATGGGAGAGTTTCTAGCAAAGTGTCCTATTTCATCGCATGTATAACATCTAAGTTTAGATGAACCTTTCTGATGAGAATGCTTACCTTGGTGATGATGCTTTTCCCTTGTTCCTTTCTTGGAGTGTACTATGAGAGCTTGATATTCACTTCCCATATTTTATTCTCAAGATTCTATTTGAGCTTCTTCTTGTGAACATTATTCCCACAGTATACTAAACTTGAATAACTTCTTCCTAGCACAGATTCCTTGGATGAAAGAATCCCATGACCTAGGGATGCCATTCAAGGTTGTCATCACAATTTCTGCATTCTCCGCTTCTTCATCTTCTGCTTCTAGTTGTTCTTTGATTTGGGAGAACCTATTGAAGTATGACTGGATGGTCTCCTCATTCTATATCTTTACATTATTCAACTGGTTCCTTAGATTCATCTTCCGATTGATGTTCTTCCCTTCAAACAGTTTGGTTAGGGCATCAAACATAGATTTAGGTGTCTTGAGGGAGGACACCTGTGGTATGAGGTGATCCTTGATAGAATCAGCAATGATCCTCTTTTCCATAACCAACTTCTTCTTATGTAAGGCCTTAGCCTCATGTCCCTCTAGAACTGGAACCTCCTCACTGATATAGGAGTCCAACTCATTTTCTTCCAAGACCAGGGAGATCCTATACTTCCAGGCTCGGAAGTTATCATATCCCTCATTTTTTTCATCAAGATTGGTATGATGAGACATATTAACTGAGAACCTCAAATGGAAATACAAAATATTTAGATCTTACCAGGTCAAGATGTCAGATCTGGATTTGGAGCTAAAATCCTGTAGTGCTGGTTCAGGAGCAGATTAGGGTTTTGCTTTTCTGGAGTTCTGTCCAACCAAAAGATTTGATTTTGATCCCTAACTTTGATTTTGAGGAGGATATCAATCTAGGCCTGGGCTCACTAAAAAATTCCACTTCTATGAAAAGCCCTAATTTTCAGCTGTGGTGTTGAGTCCAAAATTGAAAAACCTCAGAATTGGATTCTGCTTCGATAGAAAGATGCACCCTAGGGAGGAGAGTTATTCCAACCTTCTCTTGCTGAAAATATATGGAGAGAGATCCACAAAGTAGGAATCCCTAGTTCTTGTAGCTACATAGTGTCTTCTTCTCAGGTTAGCTCTGATACCATGTTAGATTTTTAACATTAAGCTAGCATAACATTAGGATGTTTAACTGAGAGAACAACAAGCACACCAATCAAACACAAGATACAATGAACATAGTGTTTTTCCTTGGGGAAACCGTAAATGGAGAAAACCCCACAACTTCCTCAGAGATAGAATCAACATCAAAAGTGAAATCCAAAAATAGTAAGATGATCTCCCGATAGTAGTAACTTCTTTCTTCCTTGCCCCAGTGTGTTTCTCTTCCTTAGCTATGCACTACAACTGAGTGTGAGTGAGTGTGTGATAATTAGAGAGGCTATCTCTCTATTTATACTAATTCCTGACTTGACTAAACCCAACTAGGGTTAACTTCACTAGGTGAGTCTAATAACCCTAGTGCCCCAGAATTCTGGGGAATTTAACCCTTAGACAATAGGAGGGTTACCCACCTTGACTTGACATGACTTGTTTACATTATAGAAACTACCGATAGGAACCTCGGGGTATGACATGACTCAAGCACATTACAAATACATCTTGGAATAAACATTGGGTTACAATACATAATAAAGACAAGTGAATATATTCGGAAGTTACCATTACATCAACAAGCTCTTTGTATAAGCCCTCATCTTTGATTTCATCATCGCTCAACCTTGTATCATTTTTCCTTTGCAACTTGACACATTTTACCTTGAGGAGACATTCCTTGAGTGTCTTTATCTTGCTCATGTTCCTTGCATTATGCATAGGTTTGTTCCTTGCGCATGGAACTAGTTTCTCCTGCCTATGACACTCATCTCCTCGCATTTAGAGCATTATTTTTTTTCTCCTTTGAGCTCATTAAAAACAGCAAGGAGGCCACGATTTGAATTTTCCGGACTCGTTAATACTTCACAGGAAAGATATGGAGTTTCTTTAGGCCCAAGTCTGACTCCTTAAAATATATTTGACTGCCGAGTAAACTTGTTCGTTTAGAATCATTAAGAATAAGTGAACGATCATCCACATTGGTGGTAGTTTATCGCTTTTTCAGACCACGTGGAATAGTTATGAAAAAGGAGCACTCTCTTTTCTTCGGAATTGAGAAGAGTATTCTCAGGTATAGGTTTATCAATTTTTTGAGCATAAGGGACTAAACTTATGGAAAAGGAACACTCGGTATGAGCTTAGTTTTCTATTTTTTGTGCTTTGAACCCAAATATGAAAAATATTCTAAGCGTGCTTTATGTCTTTGTCATGCTCGCTAAAACCTAAAGAGAAAAGCATCGATTTTACTATTGCAAGCCCCATTTCTCGTAATCAAATGGGTCTTTCCGAGTGATATTTACTTCCTTCACACTCCTAAAAGTCAGGTTATATGCTGCTTTTGAAGGATCATTGGGTAGGTGGTAGTTTAACCTTTTTTGGCCCTCCTCGACTAAGTACGAAAAAGGTGCGCCTTACTTCTTCGTAAGCTAAGAGAGTTCTTCTATGGTTTGTTTTATACTTTTTCAGCCTCAGGAGACTAAATTGGATGAAAAATTGCCCCCTTGGAGTCTTCTTTGGAGTTTTTAGACTCTCTAAACTATGAAAACACCGTTGAGAATTCACTAATTCGGGTTCGTAAAATCCACGAATAAGTGCTTTATCAAGCATTCTTTTGTCTCTTCTTCGAGCTTGCCAAAAATCAAAAAGGTTTGGAGTTTGCTTTCTTGGACTCGTTATACCTTTACAAGAAAGAGGGGAAGGGAAGTTCATTCACATGTATTTTACATCATGGAAGCAAGTATTGTTTCCTTGAATAAAGCACCATATTTGAGTCTATAAACAGTTGGGTCCAAGTATCTTGACCTTATCCCGATTCAGAGTTTCTTACTCCTTCGGTTGGTTTCTTTTCCAATTATATGGGGAATCTGTCAATGTCTCCTACATTGAAGATTTGTGTCATCGGTCCCTTTTATGTCAAAATATGCCTAAGTCACTTTTGTGTCGTGTTCATTGTTCAAGGATAAACCTTTGTCGTCCATTCTGTAGTTGCCTTGACCTTTTGTATCGGCCATTCCCCGGTATCCGTTCATTACATCATGTCTTCGGCAGTACTTGTCACGAAATTTAGTACCAATTCGAGATCCAATTAGTCTTTGACTTACCTCATGTTGGATGATGGAGGATTCCTTAATTCCTTCCTTCCAACGGATCTCTTCCTATCGAATGCAACACATCTTGCTCTGGGAATGAGATTTAGATTTTTATTAAAGTACCTTGGGAATTGCATTCATCAGTGGAAATTTCCCTCGCTATTGGGTAGTGGGAATAGCTTACTGTCTCCTAATCGATGGATTCTTCTAGTGTTCGACTTCAAGTCCTTGTATTCATGCTTGTTAGAATGTACTAGGTACATTGGGGAACATTTTCATTAATGGTGTTTTCCCTCGCGTTTGTTAATGATTCTCATCATTGATCGGTAATCAAATGGTTTCCTCCATGTTCGACTCCAAATCCTTTATTCACATGGTTAGGGTTTGTACCTTTTGGGCATTTTGGATTGAAGGCCTTAGATATACAGTAGCATCGTCATCATTTTTCTATTGCTCTAGTTGCACAAGACCTTGTCACATTTCATATGGCATTTTGTCGAGACATAGATCCACCTTGTATTTTTGTGGCTATGATCGATGGTTGAGCATGGATCCACCTTGTTCATTTGTTTCCATGACTCCTTTAGATTTGATATGGCGCCTTTTTTCATATTGAGCGACCATGATAGTTTCATTAGTTATACATATGTTGGATCCACCTACATCTTTATGGCGATGTTTTGTATATGGACTTGTATGTCATAGTGATCAGTTTTGTCTAACATTTATCTCTCTTTCAGGTACCTCTGTTCGATCCTTTCGATCTTGGATTTTCTGCTCTCTCCATACTCAGTTTTTTCCTTTATAATGTATTTCAGCTATCGTCTTCCCCTATAAACTCATACATTAGGGGGCATTTGGTATAGCTCAAAATGACACATTTATTCTTGTGACCATGTTCCCATGATTTTGCCGCATGTCGACACTTCCATGACGACACTTCATGAAAGTCACTGAAAAAACACCTAACTTGGAGGATCCATATCTTGAGTTATGTAACTCCATTTGATTGCTTCTTTACACTGTTGGAAGGTTATGTAATTCAGATAAAACTTTCTAGAAGACACCAAAGTCTGAAAATTTCGAGAAGTACCATAAAAATGAGCGTTTTGATGCACACGCGAGTTTCCTTAAGGAAACTCGCGTGTTGCACGGGACTTGTCTATATAATACTCATGTGTAGCTTGAAAATGTGACTATTTGCATTGAAACTTGCATGTCATATGAGATTATTTTCACTGCAACCTATGTGTATCCCTTGAACACGCGACTGATGTCTGTTCAACCTGCGTGTTCGTCTTGTAGATGTCAAAAAAATACGTTTTTTGAAATTTCGATAGTTTGGGTGGTTATACAACTGACTCCTTTAGTTGTAAAAACTTTGTCTTCGACCCTATCTCTTCAAAAGCATATAAATAGAGGTAGGGAGGTCCATGAGAGGAGACTTGAATCTTTTCATTGTTATGCTGGACGAATTAGGACTCTCTTTGCCCACACCTTTTCCCTAGAAGCTATCTCCTTGTGTTGCAAAGCTTGGAGGCTGAGTTCCTTGGAGAAAAGAAGAAGCAGAACTAGATCAAGGTTTCATGAGGTTCCCAAATTGAAGAGAAGGTATATTTGTGCTTTTTTTCAAGATTAATAAAGATGTGACGTCCTTGTTCTTCCCAAATCATTGTTCAATGTGTGATTGAATCTTTGTTTATGATCATATGAATGATGTTAGTCAGATCATTATTTCGTGTTTATTTGATTATCATTGTTTTATATGTGGTAATATTGGTTTGAGGAAGGTATAATTCGTTTTGCAGGTCTCTTGGAGCAAGAGGAGCGAGAGGAGAAAGAAGAGGATTGAAGGGCTGCTTGGATCAACTTTCATTTGGATAAGGTATGAACCATTACAATCTCGAATATTGCTTATATATGCTTGCTGAACATTATGCATCTCTCTGTTAACTCCAGTACATTGATGGCCACTTAAACCCTAGCCATAGGAAAATTTCCTTTAAAACAGTCATGGTAGTCATACTTCCTCTACTTCATTTGATGCGGTCAGAGATGATCCTACTCCACCTCCTCCTGCATCTACTCCTTCTCATCACCAAGTTGATCGATCATCATCTCCACCACCACGTCCTCCTCCTCATCCTCACCATGATGACCAACGATTATTTCCTCCTCCACACCCAACCCACTCATCACCATCTACAGCTCATCCATAGGTCTATTGGACACCCTGTCCTCCTTAGTGAGCCAACCATACACCATCTCAGACTCAACTCGTATAACTTACAGATAGGAAGGTAATAATTAGTGAGATAAATATTAAAGGATACATATATTATTCTATCCAGTCTATTTTCCCCCCCAGCATAGGTATTGATGCCTCTGGTGGAGGTACCAATGCCTCTATCTCTATTGCCATAGGTATTGATGCCTCTTGTTCTAGGGATGAACCCATTAGCTCATAGCCTCTATTGGACTTGAGATGTACATGTTTGGCATGTATAATGAGTTTCATATTATTGTTCACACATACACAGACACACATTGCATTTTTCATGTTGATGTCGATGTTTATTTATACATTGATGATGATGTGTTTGTTAGGTCATGTTAGATATGTTTTCTAGGTGTGGTTGATAGATGTGTATGTTATATGATGTTTGTTAGATGTGTGTGATGGTTATGTTAGGTAATGCTTGTGTTTTATTAGATGTTTTTATTAAATTTATATGTTAGATAATGTTTAAATATATTAGATGTATATGTTATATGATGTTAGGTAATGTTTACATGTGTATGTCAGGTGATGTTTGAAGTGTATGTTAGATTATATTAGCTATGTTTTTATGTGCATATAAGATGGTGTTTATGTTTGATAGGTGATGGTAGATGTGTATATTAGATTATGTTCGTTAGATGTGTGTGATAGTTATGTTAAATGATTTTATGTTTGTTAGGTGGTGATTATGTTGATGATGGTACATTAGATGATGTTAGGTTATTTTAGATGTAATTACTATATGCTTATCTTAGATAATGTTAGGTGATATTAGGTATGAGTTTTTGTTTTTTCTAGATGTGTATGCTCGATGTGATTGTTAGATGTGTATCAAAAATAAATTCCTCCAATTTTATATTATGTATAAATATCATGTATATTAAAATGTGAAAAACACCATGCATATTTATTTAAAAAAATTGTGAAAGCTATTTATTACAAAAAATCAATGACAACTTATTCATTTTAGTGCAATTACTATCATATTGTTACAATTAATCTAAACAATTTTGTGAACTTATATTATAAAATAAAATAAAGAAATACTTTACATCTAATATCTTAATTATATTTAAATTAATTAATTTTAAAAGTTAATGTAGTAATATAATGCATTTCATTTGGCTATAACAAATATTTGTTTATAATAATTTATTGTGAATTTCTACTTTTTATTTGCATGTAAATTTTAATTGTAATTAAAAGAAATCATAGTCAATCCTGAAAATGGATTGTCATTTTTACAAACTTGAAACATGTTTTAATTAAATAATTATTAATAATAATATCACTTCTATAACAATAAAACAACACAACAAAATGCTATTACAATGAAAAATAGAAATAAATGATGCAAGTTCAACCTTAACAATGATAAACATGATATGCACTCACTTATATTTTTCAACATGATATGCAGTCGCTTATATTTTTCAATATAATCCCTATAAATATTATAACCCTTACCTATAAACTCTATAACTCATAACAATTAATAACTCTTAATCCCTCACTATTATATCCCATAACACAACCCATAATCACTATAATCCCTATAAAATATTATCCATATAACCCTAACCCCTAACTATTATTAATTATATCACAACCCCTTAAAACCAATAACCCATACAATCCTTAATTTTGTTTGTTTGTTCGAATCTCCCTAAATTGTAGAAATGGCCCGTGGTATAAGAAACCATGACCCAAGGGCATATAAGCCATCAAAGTCACCTAGGAATCACACATAGTCTGGACTGCACTAGTCTCAACTTGGTTGGATTTAGGTGTCATCTCCCAATTAATTCATCCATAAGGGGAATTGAACTCAAGTTTTTTTGTAGATAAGACCCACACCTTAACTGAGAGGGCTAGCGGGAATTGATCCCATAGAATCCTTATTGTTAATACCTCCCAATCCCTATAAAATACAATTCATAATTCAAAGCTATCATTTTGAGTGCAGATAATATCCACTCTTGTGATATTGACATTGAAAACTTATGTATAATTATAATTCAATAATGGTAAAGTTGTTATTTTGAGTGCATATAATCTTAAAATAAAGTATGCATTTTTACAAATATGATATTATTTGTATTTTTATATGGAATATAAAATTTCTTGGTAAAATTTCATACTCGTTAATGTCAATTGATTTGACAATTTATATTAATTAAAATCCATTAATGATAAAATTATTTACATTTAATCTTAAAATGAATTATTTTTTATTTTTAATATTAAAAATTGTTTGATTTGGAAATATACATTAATCATAATTCATTAATGATAAATTTTGTCTTTTTTAAGTGTAATTAATTTTTAAATGAACTATACATTTTTAATTAGTATTAAATTTTATTTATTGCTTCACTAGTTAACTTTAGAGTCATTTATTACTTATATGCTTTGTTAATGTATATTTTTATATTATTTACATATTTGTGCACGTAGAATTTGTTATGCTCATTAGATATGCATATATAATTCAACTTTGAAAACGAGTCAATCTACATAATTAGTATAAAATGACTATTTCCATAGCATTAGAAATTAATGAGGTTGTAACTTATTATGTATTATACTAATGAATTAACTTTCCATTTCCATCATCATAAGAGGAAAAAAACAATATAATTAGATAATTAAAGATAACAATAATAAAATGATACATTAACATTGTAAATGATAAAATAAAACATGTACATATTACTCTTCATTGACATCACCCTGATTATATTCCTTGCTTTTCATGATAGCACTATTTTTCTAAAAATATGTTTTGATCTAGGGTCATGTTTTAATACAAACCACCAATCCCTATCCAACACATTTGGGTTAAAAAAACACTTGGTTGTAGTATTTTGGGAAAATGTAAGTCTCCTTAGTTTCATCCCATTATCACAATATTCCTTTACATTACTTCGGTCAAAGGTGTCCCACCACTTGCACCTAAAAATAACACATTGGAAAGATGAGTAGTCCACTTGAATGGTCTCTTGCATCTTTTTGATGTAACCTAAATCCCCCCTATTAGGTTTTAATCACGGTGGCTGGCACGAATAGATTGCTTGAACTTGAATTCCACTTCATAGTCTTGTGTGACACGTACAACATCGAGATCCTTTGTGTGAAAATCATTCCCATATTCCCACATAGATGGGAACAAATTCACTTTTAAAATGTGAGCAAATGATAGTGTCATATGTCAAATAACCCGACCATTAATATATAAAATATAGATGTTATAATTCAACGGTGCTTTATAAAATTTAAAAAGTACACAAATATATTATTACCAAGTTGATGCACTCAATCCCTATGTTTAGTGCATACTCTTCAGTACGTAGGTAATGACGAGATGCACCATATATCTCTCTAACTTAGTCAACAACCCAAATGTTGGCACAGATCATTTGAATATTTCATTTTATATGATGATCAGGATAAGGCATGATTCTATCATTCCATTGCTTAAATTCTTTCATGTCATTGTCACATTTCCTCCTCTTCTCTTCATACAATGAGACTCGTGACTATGTTTCCTCTATGTTGTAAATAATTAATTTAATGATTGCATGATTTTAGGAATTCATTGATGTATTCGTGAAATCAAATCGACATATAGTACTTATGTTATCGAATATATATTATGAGATTAATTGTATATAGTTACTATGTATAAATTTGACAAAAGATAAGTGACTTACTTTTATCATGCACCTTTTTTTGTTCATTCAGAATATCCCCCCTTCCATTTTTTTCTCGCCCCTTTGGTCATCCCAAATCACTACACTTGGTGTGGTTTATTTTCTTCATGTACTCACTAGTGCAATAGAATGACTCTATACTATGTACCCCTATTTCATAGACCCCTCAAGTTTTTCCCTTTTTCAAAGAAATCCTTTCAATTATTTCATTTACCTCTCTATGAAGAACATCCAATAGCATGAGACCACCCTGACTAATTCAACCTCATCAACTAGGTAAATTAGAAGATGAACCTATAAGTCCATCAAAATTTTCAGTAGTTTGTTACTGGAAATTCTCAGTCAATGCAGACAAAGATTGTTTTTGTAGTCTACATGGGGCATATCTAGAACAAAAATACACAGTGATGCATCCTCTCTCTAGATTATTAAACTACTTAAATTCCAAGATTGATTAACTCAATTATGAAGGTGATCCTTTCCTTGTAACTCTACTGCAATTAGTTGTAGATGCAAAATAATGTAAGAAACAAGATACAATAGTGAAAGCTGCAACAAGATAATTCAACCATCTATACTAATGATCTAGGAGAAAAGTAATGAACAATTGATATTAACACAAATCATTCATGAGAAAGGGGAACATGTTTGTATTAACAATATAAGAGAAGAAAACTACAACCAAATCCTTAATGTTCAATAATTTCTCTCCCAATTCCTTTGACTCACTTTCACACTCACTCTACAAACCCTACAAATCTCACCACAACCACATTATTTTCCTCATACACCAGCAATTATTTCAATAGCATAAAGGTTCTCTCTTGGTTTTCTTACCTCCCATATCCATGAAGTGAATCTTGTATATACATGATAAAGAGGGCCCGAAGGGGTTGAGATATTTGGGAGGAAGGTGAGGAATGATCCCTAGAGGATAGGGGTATGAATTAAACCTATTCTAAGAATTTGGGATAAGCCTCCACGAGGAATTTTCTCTAGAAAGTTCTCGAAGAAGTTTTTTTTTTCCTTTTTGACAGTGATGAAAATCCTTGTACATGAGAAAGTTGCATCAACACTCTTTTTCCTCAAGCAACAGGTGTCACCAAAACACTTTGTTAGTAAGAAAAAAATGTTAAGCTAGTCTGATGCCCTATGTCAGGAGGAAAGGTGTGTCAGGCCTCCTAGTGTTGAGAAAAAATGATCCTCAGAAGATGGCTTAGCCAAATCACTCTAGGGGATTGAGCATAGAGAAAAAATTTGGGGGTAACAGAATCCCCCCCAAGTATGAAGATAGAAGGATATGATAGGTGAAATGCTTTTCTAGATATGATATGGGATCAGAGGAAAAAGAGTGGTGAGTGAATACTTGACATAATACCAGTTACAAATGATCTAACTCAGATAATGGTTGCAGACCAATACACTACAAATCCATGTATAATGAATAAGTCATGGCTACCAAAAATACACTATATATCCATGAAAAAAAGACTCAAATTAGGACATAGATATATAATATACACTATAGATCCATTCCATCTCGACACAAACCTGAGCATAGCCACTAGACCTACAATGTGGATCCAAGCAATGACTCAAGAAATACTCCATTGCAACCTGAATATAGGCACATATTAAAATGAATACCTTACCATTTAGGGTCTTCATTCCAGTTCCAAATCATATGATTCTATCCATGTGAATAGATGTCTTTATGTTGAACATGGTAGAAACCACTTGATTACCGGTCATTGATTTATAGCGTTAACAAGTGCAAGGGAAGTCAACATTGATTCCAATAATTCCCAAGGTACTCCAGTACACTCCTCCGAATGTGAATAGATAAGCCGAAGTCATACAATTGGCGGAATCTTCCAATTAGAGGTCAGTGGTGAAAGCCTACTTTCAAAAGCAAGGAAAACTACCATTGAGGCATGCATGCTTCAAGGTACGTGACTAGTTTCTAAGACGAATTCTTGGATGACGTGTTGATGTTGACTAGAATAGAATCGTCAAAGGAGGGCCATGATGTTTCTCCCATAATCGACACGAAACTTGGAACAAAAAAGGTTTCAAAGTGATCATGATAATGGAACAACCAAAGGATTGATTTAGATATGACTGACTCGAAGGAAGGTAAATTCAATGCAGAGGTAGATTGTGGTAAGGACTCCCTTTGAACATTGAACGGAACAACAAGTGACTTGGTAGCATTGACTCGATTGAGGAAGAGACTAGACATAATGAAAAGGAAGAACGATGCATTCTTTGAATTGACTCAAAGGAGTTAAATGACTCATGAAAGTGGATTGACTCAATGACAAGTTGAATACCCAAATTTTTGTATGAAAATGAGGATAGGTTCCATGTTCAAAGGTGACTAGGAGATGACATTAATACAAATGAAAAATGTCTCCCCATTCCCTTGATTTCCCCATCATGTTGGATGACTATCTCATTGCTTTTTAATGAGTTTGAAAAGGGTAACAAATGCTCAATATAGCTCATCAAGTGATGACTCCATCCTCATATGTTTTATGAACCTAAGAAAGGAGGAGTTCATTCCCAAAATGGATCCTTTAATGCTTAATTTTACGAGTTTGAAGAAGGTAAACTCAGTCATCGTTTCATGTTTAGAGAGTCTGAAATGACTAAGAAGACTCAAGAATGGAATTTTTCTTAAATTTAGTTCCCGAGGTCCGAAAAAGTATAAACTAATACATAGGAGAAATCTTTTAGTCGCAATGAGCTAGAGTGTACCTTTTTTTTAAATAAGTCTAAACGGTCCAAAAAAGGGGTAAACTATCACCGAATAGATGACCTTTAAAATACTTTTACAAGCGTGAAAGAATCAAGTTCGTTTGGCAATATTTTTGTTTTTAAGGATCCTAAAAAGAACTTAAAGATGACTCCATGGGGGTTTCCTTTTACGTCATCCATTTTAACGAGTCCGAAAAAGCAGTAAAAGAACACTCAATACATTTTCATTGAATTTTTAATAAGTACGACGAGGGTATAGAAGGCGCTCAAAACTTTTTTCAACTTGAACTAGAGCATGAAAAAGGTGAAAAAAAAGCTCGATCGCAGTAAAAAATGCCCAATAAGGCCCTGAAATATTCAAAAACAACATTAGGAAAATTTCGTAACGAAAACTATAGAAAAAATATAGCAAAAACTCATAATATTTGAATATTTCACTAAGTATTTTTAATTGAAAATAAAAAAACAATATAAATAGTGAAATATTCAAAATTGCTTACCATTGTGTTTTTTACCATAGGAATAGGGTGAAAATTGTGTTTGAGAGAGGGATTTGTAACAAAGTTTTCGGGAGCTACAAGAAGCCAATTGATGAACCATTAGATGCAGGTAAGAGTTATTATCCTTGCCTTCCCTTTCATGGTTGAAATTTCACTTTTTAGCATGTTTTTTGGCAGTTTTAGGAGAGTTTTTTCATGGAGAAGGGAACACCCTAGGCAACGCTCTTCTCCCTTTTAGGGGGTGCATTGACGCAGTCCCCGAAAGGGGAAAGAACATCAGGGTTTCTATGTCCTTTAGGATAGGTTGCGTTGCTGCTCTGTCCCTATAGGTAAAGAGTGTCATTAGTCATGAATCTCTTAAAAACAAAAATATAGCATGAAATCTAAGTTTCATATCAATGAATGGAGTCTAATGGTTACCCTATGTATGTCCCATAGGTGTTTGAGTAAAAATGGTGATTTGGAAGGAGTGCAAGCACAAAGTAGATGATTCTCAAGTGGCAAATGACCCAATGACTTTGAGAGCAATAAGGGAGTGTGGAATCCTTAAATACTTTAGGGTTCTGGGAATGAGAGCCTATGTTTGTGAGTTGGATCATCTGATATGAATGTGGGACCTACATCAACAACATTTCCAAGTTGGGACCTACATTCTAAAAATTGACATCAAGGACATCTAATTTTGCAAAAGAGGATGTTCAATATCAGTCATAGGGCCCAGAGGAGGGGACATGTTTTTCGATCACCTTATTGATGAGTATTGTGTAGTCAGAACAAGCTCCCAATGGGAAATATTCTGATAAAAAATATTATAGACGACCATTAAGGACTGTAGCCTTCAACATAGGGAAAGCAACGAGTAGTAGATCTACTCATCAGCCTACTCAAGTGCATATGTTGTACCCATTGGAGTGCATGGCTCCAACCATATTCAACTGGAGTAAGGGGATACTAGTAAGCCTAAAATACTAGCTCATGAAGTGTCAATGAGGTGAGATGAAATAGTTTGGCTATGGAGAAGTAGTAGTATCATTATTCATGAAGAGGGTTCCTTTATTACATCCTCAGGTGCCTCTCAATAGGTTGGATCCCAAGGATCCACAGATGTTGAGGTGGTTTGAGGCCACGACCTATCATGGAGGTGGTGGAGGGCCCACCATGACCTATGGTTCTGTATTTTTCTGTTGGCTATGAGGCAAAATGTTGATGGAAGAGGACTACGCATATTCAAGGATTGACTTCACAGGTGACCCCGATCTTCCATTTCCCGAGGAATACCAGTGGGACGTTTTAGTTTAGTATTCTACAACTGAATCTGTATCCTACTCTCCTATTTCTATGGGGTGGGTGAATCCCAATCGACAGAAGACAAATCAATTATCACAATAATCCTAAGATCTTCAACCTTGTTTCATGGATTTTGGGAAGGGGAGGAAGAGATGAGAATACCTCTTGTAGCCTTGAAGTTTGATGGAGTTCTTTGATGGTTGTCCTTGCAGCTCCTTGAATCTTCTTCACACCTGCAAATCTCACCAAAAGATCCTTCATACTATACTACCAAACTATATTTAAGAAATATAGGTTATATCTAATTGCCTACCAATTCTACATCAACATGAAACTTGAAGGGAAAAAATTGAACAAGAATTGGGAAGAAAATTGAGTTGATTCATAATAGATGAACACGGAGAAATACTTATAACCATTGAAAGTGCATTCCTTCTCCATATCCTAGACCTACTCCGCTACCATCCATGCCTTTGATGCCCTAAAATTTTGTAGTATAAAAGTGATTTCTAGCCCTCAATTCCTCCAGCATGCCTTTTCTCTCTAATTTGTCTCTCCTAATTCACCTCATATTCCTTCCTTAAATAACATTGGGGTCTATGCACCCAATCACTTAACCATGAATGTGGGATTAATATTTTTTAATATTTTTTATTATTTTCTTCAAAAAACCCACTTTACCTAGTTTTTTAGGCATTGAACTTGATTTTCAGTATTTCCAGGACAATTAATACCCATGTTAGGAATTGTTTTCCACTGTGTGAGTTAAAAGAACTGGGTTTTGGCCCTTAAGTGGTCATGGACTTGGCCTCTTTAGAGCCACCTTGTCTTCAAACATTTATTTCTTTGTGGAAGCAGTGGTCAGATGAGAGATTGAAGCTCTCAATTGTTCCAAAACTATGATCTTCATGTTGTGGGAGAAAAGGAAATATGTTTTCAGAACAACACTCTCAAGGGTGTTAATTGTTTTGTTAACAGATTCCCCCTAATGTGTGAGGTCCGAAGCTATGTCGAGGGATGAAATACATTGATAGTTATTTTATTCTGATACTCTTCATATTGATACTCTTTAGTGATGAGGGAATGACGGTAAAGGATTAGGATCTTGAGCGTAGGAGTTGAAAAGCACCTCCAAGTCAAACAAGGAAATAAACCAAATATACAATATATTCTTGAGGCAGGTAAACCCATGCTCAGCAATAAACAAGCATGGAAACAAACAATACACAATGGATCAATGTCAGAATAAATTATTATAAAAATGTATACATGCACTTTGATGAGTGCAAAATATCTAGGTCTTCATGATACTTTGACATGACATTTTAATCTTGCGCAACTAGAATAGTGCATCGATGAATGGTACAACTATCTTTCTCAAGGTATTCAATACAAACCAACGATAGTACGAGTTTATACCATGCGAATAAATGAGATGATATCAATCATAATTAAACACCATATGATTACCGATCATTGATGTATATTGTTAACAGATGTGAGGAGGCCCACCGATAATGATGATGGACTCCAAGGTACTTGAGTACAAACTAAAAAGTGTGAATAGATGTTTTGATGTCAAACGCTTGTAGAATCAAACAATCACGGGTAATTGATGTATACCCACTGTCATTTGCGAGGAATCCTGCCACTAATGACTGTAAGATCCAAGGTACTCGCGGGGGTTCCTAGATCCATTTCCTAGATGATGATTTGGCATCGATGGGAATAGATCCGCCAGAAGGAGGGAATTAATGAATCCCACATTAACTAGAACAAAAATGAGATCAATAAGCTGATATAATTTGGTATATATGCGAGATGAAACACCGTATACTGACACAAGGAAGGCTGACATGATTGGTCAAGAATATTTGAGGAATGACCGACATTGGATTGAATTCCCTTGAAGTCATAACATAGTGGATAACGGCACTTGGAAGCATAAGACTCGAGAAAACAACCATTGTTAAATTCACCAATTCCAGATGAATTAATGAAAGCTCCATAGGTGACAGGAAGGATAACCTATCAGTGGAGATCTGTTCAAATTACTGTTACAGTTTCCTAACTCAAAATGTAAATGGTGTACTTATAACTGATGCAGGGATATGTGTCATGTTTAAGGGCGACAAGGATTGATTGTTGCCATTTTTTCCATGATGAATTATAAATAGATTTAGTAATATTCCTTTTCTTTTATTTTTTGTTTTTTAATTTTTAGTACTTTTTTCATTTATTTGCTTGAAAAAATAATAAAGAGTGCTATGGTTCATGGGAGGGAACGAGTGTAATTGCATGTGCATACTATGTTTTTCAAGAAAATGGGCTAGTACAAGCCAAATATACATATTGCAAACAAGGGTTGATCTATTTTTGCACACTCTTACGAATGTTCCCTCCATCGATTGGCTATCTAAACCAGGATTATGTGTCGGGGGATGATGAAATAGAACCAAGTAACCGCGATTATCCAATTTGGTGTGATGAACAAGTAGGAAAGGGGAAATGTTGTTTACTTCATGCTAATTCTTGTGAAAAACACCAAAATCATAAATCACAATGAACCATGGTCCATCAACTACCTGAATCAAATAGCTCTCACATGTATAGGTCATCTTAAAAAGAAGCAATGGTTTATAGGCATTTTGAGCAAAAAGTTATTGCAAAGGCATATACACAACATCATCAATAAGCACCAAAGCAGTAAGCACAAATGTTCATGTGGATATTTTAACACATGCTTATGTAAAATAACATGAAATAGGGATCCCATCAAGAAATGGTCAGAAATATAGGGAAGAGAAGTATGTGGTATCAAACTCTAGGTCATGATGGGACTAATTGGGCTCCCAAGCCTATGAGAATAAATCAGCATGGGAACCAAAATGGAAATGGTGTGATTACTAGGGTGTCCCATGTTCGGTAGGTTCTTCTGTCAGAATGGTGGAAAATATAGATATGATGGGCTGACCCACCAATTTCAAACAAGTTTGACCCTATGGAAATTTTGGGTTACAAAAGGTTCAAATGCATCTTCACAGAAGGGTAACCTAAACATATATGCATGCTTCCAAATATACCTGATAAGATCAAGGAACATACAAATGCTAATCCTATACTTGGGTGGATTTAAACCAAGTATGCTCCTAGTGGTCCCAGAAAAAGATGTCCTTAGGTGGGTACAACCAAATGTTTATGACTTCAAGTTTTGATTCATCTGATGATAAAATTCCTTCCAAGAATTCAAGTGAGATGGGAGAGATCACAACCAAAATTGGCCAAGTAACTGGATCATATTCCTCCATTAAGGGAATATTTTGATCCAAATATGCTGAATGCATTTGAATCAATTGGTATGACACTTTTACAACAAATAAGGGTTGTCATATCACAAATTTTCCCATGAGGGAATCATTATTTAACGATACTACCCTAATTTCTTGAACTTACTTTAGAAAATCCCTAATGAAAGGAACATTCGGTTGGATAACAATTTCAAGCATGCAGTAATATAATTGGTCGATCATGAAAATATTCCCCCAATGAGGGAACTGAATCACTCGGAACTCTGAAGACACTATAGCCATATTCGCATGTATCCAAATACGTCATAACATAAATTTGTAATCTATAGGAGTATCTACTACCTCAATATCTACTGTGATTGTTTTGCCTCCCCATTCAAGAGGGCATGCTACAATGAGTCCGTGAGGAGAGAACAAATGTCCATGAAATGATTTTCACAGAATATGGGATTGAACTAAGGTGGGTGATCCTAATTCTTGTCAACATTTAAATGACATGACACAAGTTGATGCCCCTTCATTGAATATGGTTCGAAAGAAATTCTTTCCATCAGATGTAACTTTAATCTGAAAAGCCACTTTGGAAGGAATCCTACAAGTTGATTTCTCTAAGTCTAATGTGATCAAATTCGCATCAGGTGGATCAATAGATCTAGTTGAAGACAATAGTTCCCTTCTTTGTGTAGGACAATATCATAACACCTCCATGGCTATCATGGCACATGGTGCTTGAGCTATTTAATCAACAAAATTTTTGTTATGAGTATCTCGTGCATCAGGATTATGCATTGATCTACGTAGATCACCTTTTTAAAGGTGTGGTACTATGTCTATGTTTGGTTTCTCAATGGTGAGAGAACCACTTGGATATGATTCTGATTGATCCAATGTACTAGGAGGGACATCATAAGAATGAAATCTCAGTTTAATGTTCACCTCATGATCACACATGAAGACATTGGCATTGGGATTATTTCCCCCTTACGAGGGTTTTGACAAGTTTCCCCCTATCGAAGGTACCAACAATGTAGCAATCATTTGATGATGGTGTTATAGAAAAGGTTGCATCAATACAACATATATTTTTCCCCACTATCATGAGCTGGATTCTGTGCATCTCCCTTCCCAAAGTTAGCATTCTGCTTACTCTTGTATTTCTTCTTCTTTCCTCTAAATTCCATGGATTGAACTATGAAAATTTCAGGAGTTTGGGAAGGATTAAGACTGTGTTTACCCTTGTACTTCTTCTTATTTCCCCTAAGTTATATAGATTGAAATATGAGGATTTTAGAAGTTAGGGAAGGATTATCATGTTGCTTTATATACTAGCTAGCTATAGGTTGCGAAGTTTGAATAGACATTTGTCCCATTTGCTGGGTAATCTGCTCAAGGTTGTTAATGGAACTCATCATACCTTTAGCTTGAGGTCCATGTGGTGGCCTATCTAGATCAAACACATGTATTGCAGGTTGGTTCCAAAAAGATTGGTCACTTTATAGAACCTCACCACTCCATTTTGGAAATAGATTCATGGGTGGATATCCTCTTTGTGGGGTTAGACTCCAAGGATATTGGATATTTCCTGGAATATGACCACACCATTGATTAATGGGTGGATTTACCCCTTGTAGGGTTAGAATCTAGTAAGATTGGTTATTTCCTAGAATCTGACCACACAAATGATGTGGTCCCTAGAATTGATTAGTATTCCAAGGTGGGTTTCCCCCTTGCAAAGGCTGCCCCCAAGAAGACTGGGTACTTCTCTGAACATGATCAATGGGTGGATTGTCTCCTGATGGATTTAGGTCCCAAGAAGATTGGTTACTTCCTGAAACCTAGCCATTTACTGGATTTCCTCCTGATGGAGTTGGGTCATAAGAATATTGGTTACTTCCTAGCACCCAAACATTGGGTGGATTTCCTCCTGATGGAGTTGGGTCCCAAGAAGATTGGTTACTTACTAGAACCCATCTATTCCATTGATTATGTCCTTGGTTTTGTTCTGAATTCCAAGGTATGTTTCCTCCTTGCGGAGGTTGGATCCAAAAAGATTGGATACTTTCTGAAACCCGACCTCTCCATTGCAGAATAGGGTTGATAGGTGGAATGACCTTAGGAATTATGCTAGGATAAATCAAAGGATAACCCTCTTGGGAATTTCCTCCCATTGGTGAAGGATAATTCCAATTGGAATTTGTGTCCCAAGATGCATTATTTCTGCCAAGAATATTAGCATTCCATGGTAAATTCCCCCCTTGCGGATGCTGATTCCAGAAAGATTGTTTTTTTCGTAAAGCTTGACCACTCCATTACGAAATGGGGTTGATAGGTGGAATGCTCCTAGGAATTGTGATAGGATAAATCAAAGGATAAACCTATAGGGAATTTCCTCCCATCGGTGAAGGATAATTCCAATTGGCATTTATCTTCCAGGATGCATTATTTTTTCCGGGAATATTAACATTCCATGGTAAAGGTTTTCCCACAGATGTAGAACCTAGAAAAATATTGTGTGTGCCAAGAGGATTTTGATAACCTCTTGCAACCATTTGATTCTGCATTGATATGGTCCCATCAATTACCGACAAAACCAAAGGTTCAAGTGTAATGTTTTTCATATTATTCCAACTTTAAAAATGACTAACTAGTTACTCACTTTACTTAAGTATGATTGCGTTTAAAGGATGTGCTAAGGGCGGATTTACGTGATAAAATGTGTGATATTATATTTTTTCAATTTCAACTAAAGTAAGATCATCAATTCTATCTATGTTTCGTCCCTGTTGTGACAAATTTTTTAAATTGATTTGACGTTGTTCTTCTCTAGTAACATTTGATTGGTTTTATAAGTAGTTTAGTTTCAAAGTCACAAAGATACAGTTCATGTATATTCCTCCACAATGTAGTGGGGCCCTCAAACTTGGGTAACTTTCCTCGTTTCCACCTTGACAGGTGAATTGGGAGATTAAGTACTCCGAAGTTTAATAAAAGGATTTGTTTATTAATATAGTATACCAAAATACAATCAAACAATCCTAAAGGAAGCTAGACTCAACAAAAATCAATTTTTCCACACATCTAAAAATTTCCTAAGATAATAAGAAAGAAAATTTCTTTCCAAAGAACTAGAGTTCAGTGAAAAGATGGATTTAGAGGGCCTTCCAAAACTAGTAGCTCACGAGGGACATCATTCCTTAAAAATTACTAAATAGTGAAGGTATGAGAAATAGTTACACTATTCTTCAATGACCAAGGGTGTAAGAGTCATATCTTGGCTACTCACCCTCCCAAGGAGCTGAAAAAACCTTGTTTTTGTCTCAAGTATTGCAAGTGTCTCCCACTCAAAACAGGTTGTGTGATGCATTAGGAAAAGAAACTATGGTTACCACTTCACAATCGATGGTTGGGTAGGACATTAGTAAGTCTAGGATAACTCAGATACACTATATATCTCAAGAAATTGATGTCACCCCAAGGAGTTGTCACTTAACTGAAATACTGTAATGTGCTCATATCCCACCAAATAAGCAAGAGGGGGGGTACCACCCTTACGAATTCAGATTGACTTCGTGCTTAACGCACACTTGTACAAAATGAGGAATTAGTGACTATGTGACTAAAAAATCTAGTCACCACAGGTTTTTCAAGTGATTTACTACTAAATATGAGCAATTTTGATTGACCCAACTATAAACGACTAAAATTAATGACTAATTTAGTCACGAGTTAACAAATATGACTAGATAATAAGTGATAGTTAAAAATGAATAACATAAACAACCAATTTAGTCATGAAATAATAAATGACTAGCTAGAAGAATATTAATTAGTCATTTATGTTAGTCATTTTTAATTGTGTCATGAAAAATTACAATTTTGACAATGAAGTGTAAATTTTGCAAATTGTCTACCTTTTATGTTTGACCATGTGTAGGTTAACAATTCTGAATCCAAAATGGAATTTGTGGGGTTAGGAAGATCTAGTGTTTTTATTAGGTGGTCAGGATAGTGTTAGGTTTTTGGGGATTATTGCAGATGATGTGCTAATTTAGACATTCATATTGCTTGCCAGATATAATATATTTGGGATCACAAATCCCAGATGATATATATGTTGGAAAATTCTTTTTCGACAGTAATATTGGTGCGATGCACCTTGATCTTCAGAGATCCAACAAAGAAATTGCATGAATTTTATCTTGACCATATTTATCCTTGCTGCGCCACTGAATCAAACCGTTAAGAACACGCCAAGGGAAAATTAGGTTCCTACAATTATGAATTAGGTAGAACAAGTACCATATCGATACCTAGAAGCATCATATCTAGTTGTTGATCCTTCAATGTAAGAGTCCTAAGTACCATACGTTGGAACATCATGAAGTTACTTTATAAACAATTTAATACGCAGATCAAATTCCTTTGTTAATATAAGTTATATTGCATAATACTTTGTGTTATTTTACCTTAATTTGACAAATCTATGGGTTATAACACTTAATACACTATAGGATTAATTTCTCTGCTATGGGTATAATGATTAATACACTACAGGATAAATTCTTGAGTGATATTCAAAAATATTGCAAAACAAATTTTCAAATTTTCTAAACCATGAATCTCTTAGAGTGTATCTGATTAAAAACTCTTACGAAAGCATGGGTTCAATATTCTTAACCTTGACTCTCATAGGGTTGTGTTATCTCCCAAAATAATATATTTTGATAGTATGAAGGATATGAATATCACTGATAGTTTGAAAGCCTCTATTTTTTTATTTGGGTAAAAATTTCACAAGTTGTAGCTTTCGGTGGCTTAGGTGAGGCTCAAAACATCTCATTAGCCACCGAAAAGGGGTTTTCTTCAGCAGATTAAGAAGGAGTGCAACATATACACTGACCTCCGAACGAACAACAAAATTTCCCCCCTCATGTTTTTACACTACAGTGACAAGCTTGGGAAATTACATAGGTGCAATAAGAGCTCCAAAAACTAAAATTATATATGAAACGAGTCATTCAGAGACTTCTATTAATTAGTTCCAAACACTTCTGCAGCATTTTTCCGGTCTAAGGCGCCGATGGGATAATGGCTAGAGCTTTTGATTTGCGATTGCGAAGCTAGTGGTTTAAAGCTCTGACACTGCGACAATGTTCTGGTCTAAGGCGTCGATGGGATAATGGCTAGATATTTCAATTTCTGATCATGAAGCTAGTAGTTTAAAGCTCCGCCACTGCGGTAGTGTTCTGGTCTAAGGCACCGATGGGATAGTGGCTAGAGCTTCTGATTTTTTATCATGAAGCTAGTGGTTTAAGGCTCCAACGCTGTGGCAACATTTCAGTCTAAGCTCCGATGGGATAGTGGCTAGAGCTTCCGATTTTTTATCGCGAAGCTAGTGGTTTAAAGCTTCGACACTGCAGCAGCGTTTCGGTCTAAGGCACCGATGGGATTAGTGGTGATAGGTTCCAATCATTGACCATTAGTGGTTTAAAGCGCCGACACGTACAGTTTTGGGATTTTGATCGCAACGTTAATGATTTGCGATGTCGACACTATGGCAACATTCAGGCTTGGAGTGCTGATGGGCTAGAGGACAGAGCTTCCGATCACCGATGTAGAAACTGTCGCGACGCTAGTAATTTGAGACGCCAACACTGAGGCAACATTTAGGCTTGGGGTGTCGATGGGTTAGAGGTTATAAATTTCGATCACCAACTGTGGCAATAGGGTAGAAACTTCCAGTGGATTAAGAAAGAAAATTCACATCAGTTAACTGCCGAAACACTGGATTTTGGCGGAAAATTTACACTGGACCAACAACAGCGATCACTAGAAACCACTTCAGTTATTAAATGTTTTCTCAATGAACTAGAGCTCTATCATAGTTAGAAAAATGGTTAACTAGGGTTTGAAACCCTAATCTAAAAAAACTATCACTTCTGAGAATTTTTATGAAAACGAGACGAGGTTTTCAGGATATATCATTTTTGTAGAAGGCTATAAAGCCCAAGATCGATTTTATAATAAAGGTTCAACTTCAGGGATTTATAAGCCTATTATGCTTTCAGCTTCTCATTTTACTTATTCATGATATAAGCTCTTTTGTTGTGATCTATTCAGCCATCATCTCTTTGTATACTATATTTATGCCTAAGTGTGTATTTAGGTCATTTTCAGATTGATTAAAAAGCTGGTAGCTGTCATCCTATTGGTTTATTAGTGTGATTTGATTTATAAATACCATCCTCATCAGGATTTAGCCATTTATATGCATGTGTTTTGTATGTAAGTCTGCCAACCTGGTGAATTCTCCATCCCTGCACCTTATTGTTGAATTTCTCAGCAATTGCAACTAAAATCCTTGTAAACGAGTGAGTTTTATGCATGCCTTGAGAGTGGAAAGGTTATATAAGTCAACTGACTTGATCCATATCAGAAAAACTTAAAAACATTGTAAGTTACCAGGAATCCTCGAGCTACAACCTAGAGGAGTTTCCTGGAGTGATAACAAATTGGCGTCGTTGCTGGGGAGAGGAGATTGAAGCTCAGCTTCCCTGAGAGACGACATAGATCCATGCTTTGATGATATACAAAGCTTGGACACTATTATGGTTGTAATAATCTATTTGAAAACTCCATTGATATATGGTGGCTTCACGAAGACCAAGTATTAGAGAAAACCCTAAGGGTCCACCATCAACACCACTTTCAGATCCAGAAGAAATTTTGAGGAAAGCTAGGGCTTTACTAAGATAGACCAGCAGTGCTGCACAAAAAGCTACATCAGGTATTTCAAGAAATATTTCTGCTATTATTTTTTCTGCTGAAATTCTTAATTCTCAGGAATTTTTAGATACATCATAAAAATATAGGGGTTGGGCATCTTCAAGCACTGCTACTTGTGAAGATCCAATCCTTAGTGACTCCACTGGGATAAGTATACCACTTCCTTCTCAGCAAGTATCCTCATGATTACTTCCTTCCACAACCCTGTCCATACCTATTTCCAATATGGCTACCCCTCAATTGACCAAGATGGAAAGGATCCTGGTAGTTAGGTATGCACCCCTGATTTTTCCAAATCCTCTCGCAGCCATGCCTACTGGGGATTATCTCAAGTATATGCCTAATTTTACAGGTGAAGGGGATTTCACTGCTGAAGAACATCTAGAGGCTTTTTATAGCTATGTTGAAAATATTAACATAGAACAAGAAGATGTATGGACCAGGGTTTTTGTGTAAATCCTAGATGGCCAAGCTAGAAAGTGGTTTAAAGAACTACCTACTAGGTCAGTGGTAGGCATAGAGGCCCTAGATGACATTTTCCTAAAGCATTGGGGAGAGAGGAGAGACTACCTCTACTATATCACATAATTCAGCAACTTGAAAAGAGAAAATGGGGAATCTGTCTCCAACTTTACCAAGAGATTTAACAACATGTACAACAATATCCCCACTAAGATTAAGCCCACCGATACCTCAACTAGGATAACTTATGCAAATTCCTTTGACTCTGACTTTTTCCTACTTCTCAAAGAAAGGACGTATGCCTCCTTATCACTCATGCATGATGCTACCCTAGAGGTAGAGTCAAACATTCTAGCATCTCAAAAGGTCAAAGGGAGGATAGATAGGAAAAAGCAGCCAACAGATTATAGTGGGGCTTCTACATCAGAGAACAGGATTGACAAAATGACCAAACTGTTAGATAACCTAACTGCTGAAATGTATAAATTGAAAGACCAAGGACATCCACTTGTGAGGGGTAAAGGGCCAAGTGACTTTGCTCCTCGAAACCCAAATTTTGTCCCTTATAGAAGAGGAAAGCCCCCAGTTCATATTCTCAGAAGGAGAGAAATCAAGGGGAAGATCAGAGGATAAGAGCTCCATTTCAAAATGATGTATTAGAAGAAGATCCAGAATTCATTGAAGAAGAAGGAGAAGCTCAAGACAATATCCATTGCATGGAGGATGAGGTGGAATGTTCTTTTCTGACATAGGCAGAATATGAGGAAGCCCTGGTTGATGAGAAGATCATTGAAGAGGATATCTATCAGGTTGATGGTCAGGGAGGTTAGAAACAGAGGTCTAGGCTGGTTGCTCCCCTCAAGAAGAGTGCTGTACCTATCAATCAGCCTCTTGCACCAGCTAGAAAGGTTGTTGTTTTACCAAAGAAGGTGGCTATCCCATCCAAAGAATTGTAGAAACCAGGACCTTCAGCCACACCTGATCAAGTCCAACTCAAACCTACATCTCAAGAGGTAAGGTTTCCAGATAGGTTGCATTATTCTTTCAACCTTGAGTCTGAAATTCAAAAATTAAAAATCCCTTTCCCTTTAATTGAGCTAATGAAAAATGATGCATTAAAGTCCTCCATTCTGAATTCCCTTCAGCCCAAGGTGCACATTGACACTGACTGTGTGAACTTGCAAGATGACAAGTCTGTTGTAACCCTGGGCCATATGATCGAAGAACTAAAGGACTCATACTCACCATTCTACATATCCTTGAATATACATGATAAAATCCTCCATAAATACCTGTTGGATTCAGGATCCTCTCATAACCTAATGCCAAAAGCCGTGATGGATGAGCTTGACCTCAGCATCACCAAGCCCTACCATGATTTATTATCTTTTGAATACAGGAAGGTCAAGTGCTTGGGCCTCATCAAAGACCTTGATGTGAACCTAACTCAACTACCTTCAAAAAGCATCATGATGGACATTGTAGTGGCTGATATCCCTCCAAAATTTGGCCTCTTGCTGTCTCAGTCATGGAGAAAAAGACTAGGTGGCACCCTTCAGATGGATCTCACTTATTCCACCATTCCCATATTTGGAGGGAAGACTAAGAGGATGTACAGGGAAAATCAGCTAGCATACATTATAAGCAAGGAGAGCCACTCAGTGAATCACCCCATCTATGCAGTGGAAACTGATTTTGGGTCTTGCATTTTGCAAATAGATGATACTCAGTAGACATTAGTTCAGCTCACTAAGCCCACCTTTCAGCAGCCCGAAGAAGTAACAACAACAATCTGGACCATGTATTTTGATGGGGCTAACACTCAAAACTCAGCAGGTGTAGGTGTAGTATTGATCTCCCCATCTAAGGAGAACATTCACCTGTCTTATAAGCTTGATTCTAAAGCCACTAACAACATAGAAGAATATGAAGCCTTGCTGCTAGGAGTTAAAGCTTCCAAGGAGATGGGGATCAAGTGCATGAATATTTTTGGAGATGTGGATCTCATCATACAGCAGGTCAACAACACTTTTCAGACAAAAAATATCAAACTGAAGGCCTACAGGGATGAGGTATGGAAACTTAGAGACTCATTTATGTTTTTTGAACTGTCATACATTCCTAGGGCTTTGAATCACCTGGATGATTCCCTAGCTATCTCTGCAAGTCCGTTTGTTCCTCCTATACCCCCTAAGCTCAGTTATGATTTTCATGTCAAGTACAGACCCTCTTTGCCAGATAATATAAAATTATGGAGGGTGTTTGAGAATGATGATGAGCTTAGTAAATTCCTTCAGTTAGTAGATGAATTCTCTGACATACACATAGACCAAGAAAACATAAACATGGAGGAATCCAAACAACCCAAGTTAAAAGATAAAGTGGCTAAGTAGAACATTGTCCAATTTCCCAACAATTACATACCCCGAGGTCTAGTACCATTGGAAGAACTGTTTGATCACAATGACATCCCTTTCAAGCCTGCCAAAAAGGAGCTAGATCCTGCTATCTAAGAGCAAAATATAGGCAGCCAAATCCGTCCAAAAATGATAAGTCTATCCACTGGGCTGACTGCTGGTCAGAAGTTTGAATTTTGTAGCCTGATAAAAGAGTTTGCTGATGTCTTTGCATGGGAGTATAGTGACCTAAAAAATTATGACACCAATATCATCCAGTGCAGGATTCCTTTGGAGAAGGACACAACACATATTTCGTTAAATTTAGAAATTAAACTATGGATCTAGAATTTGAAAATAACCAAAAAATTCAATTCTAGTTATGTTTTTGTAATAAAAAGTTTCCAATTTTAATGAAATATATGTTACACCATTCCTTTCAAATAGAAGCTGAGACCCATCAACCCTCTCCTATTACCAGTAATTGAAAAAGAGATTCACAAGCTCCTCAAAGCCAAGATCATAATCCCCCACAGGTATTCCAAGTGGATTTCAAACCTAGTAGTGGTAAGAAAGAAAAATGGATAAATCAGGTTGTGTGTGGATTTTAGAAACCTGAACAATTGTTCCAAGAAAGACAACTATCCACTACCCAAGATGGAACACCTGGTGCAGAAAGTCTCAGGAGATAGGGTTATGTCCTTCCTTGATGGCTTCTTTGGATAAAACCAAGTTGTTGTACACCTAGATGACCAAGAGAATATTGATTTTACCACCCCCTGGGGCACCTTCATGTATGCTAAAATGCCATTTGGGATAATGAATGCTGGGGCTACTTTTCAAAGAGCCATGGACCTAGATTTTGTAGGGATAAAAGATAAGTTTGTGGTGATATATTTGGATGACCTAATAGTTTACTCTCATAGCCATCATGACCATTTGCAGCATTTAAGGAATGTATTTCTGAAGTGCAGAAGGTATGGAATATCACTGAACCCCAAGAAGTCCCAGTTTGCACTCAATGAAGGAAAGATCCTAGGCCACATAGTCTCAGCTGAAGGTGTAAAGATCGATTCGGTAAGGGTGGAAGCAATCTAAAAGTTGTCAATACCAAGGTCAAAAAGAGACATTTAGTCCTTTTTAGGCAAGATAAACTTTGTCAGGAGGTTCATTCCTAATTTCTCCAAGCTAGTAAAGCACATAACAGTCATGCTAAAAAGGGATGCAGAAGTAGAGTGGGATGAACAGGAAAAAAACTCTTTTGAAGACATTAAGAAAGCCATCATGGAGGCTCCAACCCTGATTAGTCCCGGCTACACCAAGGGTTTTTACATTTTCTTTTTTGCATATTATGGCACAGTGGCAGTTGTACTATTACAAAAGAATGATGAATGTCTTAATCATCCAATTGCATTCTTCAGCAGAACCCTGAGAGATGCTGAGCTGAAGTATGACCCACTTGAGAAGCAGGCTTATGCTCTCATAAAATCTTTGAATACTTTCAGGATCTACATTCTCCATGCAAAGGTCATTACATATGTCCCTTTAGATACTGTGAAGGATGTTTTGACTCAGCCTGATATTGATGAGAAGAGAGCTAAGTGGATTTCCAAACTCATTGAGTTTGATGTAGAGGTGAAACCGACCAAGCTAGTAAAGGGATTAGGTCTGGCCAAAATCATGGCCAAAGAAAAATGTGAACTGATGGGAATAAATTTCACATGTGTCAGATCAGCAAAGGTGCATACTGTGGTAGCAGTAGAAACAAAAGTAAAATAAGATCAGAATGGCATTCCATCAGTAGCTAAAAACATATCTTCATGTGAGTGGTACTCAAGTATCATTCAATTTTTGCAAAAATTAGAATTTTCTCCTAATCTCACTCCTAACCAAGCACGAGCTCTTAAGTTGAAATCTGTTAAGTTTTGCATAATTGAAAAACCACTGTACTGGAGGGATCAGTCTGGAATTTTGCTAAGGTGTCTGATAAACAAGAAGTAGAGCAGGTCATGCATCACTTTCATTCCATCATATGTGGAGGCCACCACTATTGGAAAACCACATCCCACAATATCTTAAGAGAATGATACTATTGGCCAATCCTCTTTGCTGATGTATGCACTTTCGTAAGGGCCCATGACCAATGCCAAAGATTTGTGGGAAAGCAGCAACTCAAGTCCTTGCCCCTTAGGCCTATTGTGGTGAATGGGCCTTTCCAGCAATGGTGTCTGGATTTCCTAGGTGAAATAAATCCATCTTCTAGTGGAAAACATAAATGGATCTTAGTAGCCACTAATTACTTTAACAAATGGATAGAAGCAGTACCCACTAAGAATGCCACTCATCAAGTCATCATGAGATTTTTATATGAGAATATTCTCAGTAGGTTTGGTTTCCCAGTAAGGTTAGTAACTGATAATGCACCATATTTCAAAGCTATGGCATTGATTAAAATGTGTGAATCAATGGGTATTCAGCTAGTACACTCCACATCCTATTACCCACAAGGAAATGGCCTGGCTGAGTCATCCAACAAAATCTTAGTCAAAATCAACAGGAAACTGCTAGAGACAAATCAAAAAAGCTGGGATTCAAAGCTTAAGTTTGCATTATGGGCTGATAGGGTAACAGACAAAAGATCCATAGGGACTTCTCCATTCAAGCTAGTTTATGGCACTGAGGCCATTTTTCCTGTCCAGCTCATCCTTCCAGTGGCAAATTTATTTCAGGAAGAGGAAGATGAAACAAATGATATGGTGAGAAGGATGCTGGATTTGGTGGAGTTACAATAGATCAGGGAGGAAGTTGCAGGAAAATTAGAGGCTCATCAATAGAGGATAAAGGGCATGTTTGACAAAAGAGCAAAGGCAGACAACTTCCAGGTCGGATATTGGGTCCTCAAGTGGGATGCTATTAAACATGACAAGGGGAAACATGGAAAATTCGACTCTTTGTGGATTGACACTTTTGTGATAGCCTAGGTACATAAGAATAAAACCTTCAAATTGTAGAATCTGGAAGGTGAAGAGGTATCTGATGGCCCAGTAAATGGGTGGTTCTTGAAACTCTATTTTATTTGAGGCTTTGAGGCCTTATTATTGTAAATTACTAGATAGTAGGTTGTGTTTCTTTCATAATAAAACTCCATGCCCAATGGAACACTAGAATATAACTTCAATTATTATTTCAAGAAAGGCATTTTGGTCTGGGGTTCTTGGGACCTCACTGGGAGGTTCCCATCCCCAAGTAGGAGCCATATGTTATCTCCCAAAATAATTTATTTTGATAGTATGAAGGATATGAATATCACTAACAGTTTGAAAGCCTTTGTTGTTTTATTTGGGTAAAAATTTCACAATTTGTAGCTTTCGGTGGCTTAGGCGAGGTTCAGAACATCTCATTAGCCACCGAAAAGGGGTTTCTTCAGTAGATTAAGAAGGAGTGCAACATATACACTGACCACCGAAAGAACAACAAAATTCCCCCCCTCGTTTTTTTACACTACAGTGACAAGCTTGGGAAATTATGCAGGTGCAATAAGAGCTCCAAAAACTAAAATTATATATGAAATGAGTCATTCAAATACTTCTATTAATCAGTTCCAGACACTTTTGCGGCAGCGTTTTGGTTTAAGGCGCGGATGGGATAATGTATAGAGATTCCAATTTCCTATCACGAAACTATTGGTTTAAAGCTCCAACACTGCAGCAGCGTTCTGGTCTAAGGCACCGATAGGATAATGGCTAGAGCTTTCGATTTTCAATTGTGTAGCTAGTGGTTTAAAGCTCTGACACTGCGGCAACATTTCGGTCTAAGGTGCCGATGACATAGTGGCTAGAGCTTCCGATTTCCAATTGTGAATCTAGTGGTTTAAGGCTCTGACACTGCGGCAGTGTTCCGTTCTAAGGCGTCGATGGGATAGTGGCTAGAGATTTTGATTTCTGATCACGAAGCTAGTGGTTTAAAGCTCTGACACTGCGGCAGCGTTTCGGTCTAAGGCACCGTTGGGTTTAGTGGTGATAGGTTCTGATCACTGACCATTAGTGGTTTAAAGCACTGACATGTACAGTTTTGGGATTCCGATCGCAACGTTAATGATTTGAGACGTCGACACTGCAACAACATTCAGGTTTGGAGTGTCGATGGGCTAGAGGACAGAGCTTCTGATCGTCGATGTAGAAACCGTCGCAATGCTAGTAATTTGAGATGTCGACACTGTGATAGCATTTAGGCCTGGGGCACCGATGGGTTAGAGGTTATAACTTCCAATCATCGACCATGGCAGCAGGGTAGAAAATTCCGGTAGATTAAGCAAGAAAAGTCACGTCAGTTAACCACCAAAACACTGGCTTTTGGCAGCAAATTTACACTGGACCAACAGCAGCGATCACTAGCAACCACTTCAGTTATTAAATGTTTTCTTAGTGAACTAGAGCTCTGTCATAGTTAGAAAAATATTTAGCTAGGGTTTGAAACCCTAATCTGAAAAAACTATCACTTCTGAGTATTTTTGTGAAAACAGGACGAGGTTTTTAGGATCTATCATTTTTGTAGAAGGCTATAAAGCCCAATATCAATTTTATAATAAAGGTTCAACTTCGGGGATTTATAATCCTATTATGCTTTCATCTTCTCATTTTACTTGTTCATGATATAAGCTCTTTTGTTGTGATCTGTTCAGCCATCATCTCTTTCTATACTGTATTTATGCCTAAGTGTGTATTTAGGTCATTTTTAGATTGATTAAAAAGACGGTAGCTATAATCCTATTGGTTTATTAGTGTGATTTGATTTATAAATACCATCCTCATCAGGATTTAGCCATTTATATGCATGTGTTTTGTATGTAAGTCTGCCAACCTGGTGAGTTCTCCATCCCTGCACCTTATTGTCGAATTTCTGAGCAATTGCAACTAAAAGCCTTGTAAACAAGTGAGTTTTATGCATGCATTGAGAGTGGAAAGGTTATATAAGTGAACTAACTTGATCCATATCAGAAAAACTTAAAAAAATTGTAAGTTACCAGGCATCCTCGAGCTACAACCTATAGGGGTTTCCTGGAGTGATAACAGGTTGTTTGGGTGTGTCTAATAAAAGTAGATGAAATAATCAATAAATTTCATGTTAAGTGGATTGAAGTTTCATTCACAGTGAGGATTGGTTTTTTCTTTCTAAAAAATGACTGTAGATTACAAAAAAAACACTAAGATTTGCAGAGAGTGAAGATTGGTTTCTTGCTTTATAGGAGTCATGTCGAGTATAAAAATACCATACAGTCTGTAAGAAAATATCTACAGCATTGGAATAGTAAATATGCTCCAAGGATGTGATAGAATAAAGGATCAACTTCACTGAGCTATTGAATTCTATTGTTGTAAATATTCCCAAGAATTCAACAAAGTTAATTGCATCAATTGAACCTAAAGCACGTGCTCTCTTGCCAAATATACATAATACTCTTAACTCTTAAATTTCAGGTCGTTTACCCATATTTTAATAGTATATAGCTGACAAAAGTTTAGAACTGTGATTACCTATTGAGTCTGAATCCCTAGAGGAGTTGTTGATGAAAGGATGAGGCTTCGGGGATGTAGGAGAAAGGGAGGCAACAAAGGCATGAATATTCGAATGATGGGTCGATCACCATAGTCGAGGACGTCTGATTTCACAGGGGCCGATAGACATAGGGATTTTGCGGGGACCGAGGGAAGCCATGAGTTCATAGGGGAGGGATGTAGGGTGAGGAATTGAGGATGGATCAGATTTCTTCATGATAGTGTAGGTCGGGAGAAGGATAGAGTTATCCGTTCTGAGCATGAGGGGCAGGGGTAGTCGGGACGTTCAAAATCCATGCATTAACTGCATGCTGACAAAAGATGATTCAAGGATCTCGTGTCAGGGCATAGGCGACGGATTGGACCCGCAAGTGGGCTGATGGATGGAGGGAGTATGCTAGATTAAGGTCGTCATCTGGAGGAGGGAGAAAACGACATCATTGTGTCTCTCGATGACACCTAAAGGGACCTAAGTGCAAATCGTTAAGAGATTAAAAATTTATAATATATGATTTTTATATTATTACAAAAAAAAAAATTATAATACAATATCAAAAACCTACAAATTTTTATATTATTACAAAACATATATTATAATATTACATAATATCATATTAAAAACATACAAAACATATAATATTACATAATATAATATTAAAAACATACAAATTTCTATATCATTACAAAACATGTATTATAATTTTACATATTACCATAGTAAAATCATATAGAGTATTATGAATTTCGGGTTGAGCACTGGCTAAGGGATGAGAACATACAACCAGCATCCCATAAACCTTCCTTGTTACCATTTCTTGTGCACATGACTTCCAATTGTTGGAGAATGTTTTTCTCAAGATACCTTATTAAGGTCGGAGTTGAGGATAAATGTTACTTGTTGTTCAAAGTTACATGAACAAGCCATTTCACTATTGTTTAAGGTCATTTGCGGCCATCAAGAAGGTAAAAAATGAGGATAAATGTTTCTTATTTTTCAAAGGTACAGGAACAAGCTCTTTCACCATTGTTTGAGGCCTACTTGATATTGAACACATGCCCATACTTTCCATATATGCACAAAAATGAAACATAAGAGGATTTTTTGGTGCTATAGGGTATGTAGAGAAGGTTAATGTATCCTTGAATTCATCATCATATGTTGAAAATGGTCTAAATGAGGTTTTCATATAGGTTTAGATTGTTTGGATTCTAATACCTTCATTTTATTGTTGATCCACAACTAGGGCATGCCAATTTAATCTCAAAACCATTATGAAACTGAAGATACATGTTACACCCGGAAATATCATCACCATCATGTTATGAGATATCTATTCCCTTGTCTTCTCCATTCCCTCAAAGTTTTCCCTAGAGAAATGATAGGAAGAAAATATCCCCTTACAAATTTTCCTTGTTTTGAGATGGTAACGCTCTTTCCCCATTGACATAGGAAAAAGGAGGAAGAATTGTGTTGGATACCCAAACTCTGCCAAAATCATTCTTGAGTCTTTGGAGGCAAGGTGAAGTTAGAGGCAAGGATCCATTGAAAGGAACTCTCAACACCAAGGCATAAAGGTTGTAGTCTCTCCAATCATTTCTAATAAAAAATGTCTTTTCTTTCCCATATTTACTGTTTCATTTGTATGTATTGCTTGATTCCTTGGTCACAAGCATAGATCTAGTTGATTATATTTTATGCTATCACGTTTTTCTTGTTGTCTTCCATAATTTACAGGTTCTTTTGCAATATCGGAGGAGAAAGCTTCAAGGACAATGAGGAAATTTTTTAAGAAAAGTATTGATGCATTACATTCAAGTGATTAACCAGATCTAGGAGAAGTTTAACATTTGGTGTTTTTGTTTTGTTCTAGATATGAACCATTCAGACTAGGGAACCAACTCCTATTCGCAGGAGGTGCATATTTCCGGCTAACAATACTTTATTGGGGTCAGATTTAGAATCACTGAGAGAAAAGGAGGATAATTCAATGGATTCGATGAATCGATGGATTTAGGCATTGGCGAAGAAGGAAATCATGGTTTGGAAGTTGAGTAAAATGTTGAATTAAAGCACGAGGGTTTGGACAATGATTGTTTTGGGAGTGAAGATTTGTGGATGAGGGATTTGGAGATGAATATTTTGGGTGTGAGGGTTGGTAGAAGCATCACACGACTTCATTGGGATAGAACACTACTATTTTTAATTGCAATTGTTGCTGCTATATTGGGCATTGTGTTTTTCGGGAAGCACTGGTAGAAGGAATGTTGGAACAGAAATATGACATGTCAGCTTGCGTGCTGGAGTTGTTTACTTGAACCAACACTTGAATGAATAGTAGATCCCAATGGTTTTTATTAGCGATGCATGCCATAGCCAAAGTAGGGGGGGTCTAAATCATAGGCATAAGAAGAGCATTGGACCGAAAATCTTCCCACTTCAGTATAAATAAAGACTCAAGTCTTGGGCCCATGTCTTGTGTGAACCATTAGTCTTAGTATCTTTGGTCAGTAGATGGAAATAATCACTATTGGGACTTCATGCTTCGTTACTAGGTCTGTGTTCTAGGGATCTTGCCATGTAGATGGGATTTTCCTTGAGCACTACATTAAATACGAGCTTCTTTCCATTAATGGGTGAGATTGCGGATAAGACTATAGCTTTGTGCTAGGGATGAGGTATCTGGAATTTTTCATTTTATTTATGTATATGCTTGGATTTTAAGATTCTTTGAGTCCTATATGCTCTCCAAGGTTGCTTCCATTCGAATCAAAATGGAAAAATGAATTTATTACGATTTAGTCAAATGTTTCAGTTTGTGTGAAATTTCTTAGTTAATTTAGTTTTTTGGTGGAAAATGTGTGTTGGAGAGAAAATTATGGTTTCAAATTATTTTTTGTTTATTATTTAGTATGCGGTATCACTCCTATACATAATTGTTGTTTTACAGTATACACATCCGTTTTTTTCTATTTTAAATTTTGTAAAAGGGTATCAAATATATATTAAGAAAAATGAATTTGTAAATAGTCATTACAACTAGGTGACCATACATATTGAGTGTAAGAGATGTGTTTCATATGTATTTACACCTATGATATTTTTATTCTTATACGCAAATTTACAGATTCAGGATTAAGGTAAACCTATGCTATTTTACAAACCAGTTCAGTTGGGGTGATCCTTTAACTCTTGTTTACACTTATAACATTGTATTGAGTATACATGTTGCAATGAGTGTATAAAATATTGATTCTAGACACTAGCCCAGATCCATCTTAAACTGGGTATGATCCATCCAAGCTTTAGAATACATACGTCCCTCACTAGGTTCGCAATCATGTCTTTGAATGACTGTTGGAAATACAATGATGCTTGAAAGAACAACTGATGACCTTGTGTGATTTGTGGGTCAAGGGGGAGAAAATATGGAGGATCCTTCAATTACCCCCATGTTCTTATTTCTCCTCACTAGATTATACTTAGGGTATGTTGAATCTTCCACAATCGAAAATTCAAATGCAAAATAGTTCAAGAAAAAGTATTATCTTTTGATTTTACCTATAACCCAAAACCAAAGCACTTTAAGTTGAAGTTAAAGCATATTGAAACTTTGAAGAGAATCATGTCACTAACCCATACTTCCTACTTGCAATGGTACTAGCTAGGAAGCAGATCTAGACAAATTCATATAGGGATAATAGATATGGTAGGAAAAGATCTAGCTGAAACAACCTATGCAGATTGAAATTCTTAGACACAGCTGATCTTGTAGCATAGGGTCTAACTGAAACAACCACCATGGACTAAAATATTTGGGATATTTTTTTATTTCTCAATTGGGTCCCCTTTTAAGGCCTCCTTTATTGCTATGCACGTGTAGAAATTTTAGTTTGAAAACCATCTTTACCTATATTTTCATATCTAGGTTTACATTTAGGGTTTAAAATGCCTAGTTTTAACTTTTTGTACCCTTATTCACACTAATATGGATTTTACATATTTTTTATGATAATTCCCATGGATATCTATGTCAGTTGTCCATCAAAAATTGATAGCCACCTAGAACAAAAAAAGGTTGAAAGCAAGAAATTTAGTGATTATTTAGAAAACCGATCGATAGTATCTTAATATATAGAGAAGGCTTATAAGACCTGCTATAATCCCGTTAAACACTCTCTGACATGAAAAAGTTTTTTATTATTTGGGTTTTTTAAAACTTTTCTGAACTCTATCTATGATTCATCTTTCTTGTTTTTCTGTTGTTGTGTTAATAATATTTTTCAAAGTTCACTTATTGTCTTGCACTCAACATTAGATGCATATTAGATAAACCATATTTACTCATTGAAAAGTTTGAAATCAAGGCATTGTTAAAATATAGCAGATGTGATATTGTGTGTGTATCTTAAATGAGTATCAATAACTGAGCCTGTGCACCTAGGAAAGTGTTTAATGGTGTAAATATCAAAGTAGAAGATATGTTTCAGCTACATGTACCACAAAATTATTTACCATAGAGTCCACAAGGAATTCCATATACAAACATAACAATAGAGGCTTGAAATATCATAGTATAGTTATCTCATTTTCATATTCTATAGTTAACACTAGTTCTTACCTAATGTTAGTGGATTGATAATGACGTTCTACAACTTTATGTAGGTGTATAGTATTATGCTTATGTACCTTTAAGTTTTTATTGAAATCGTATAAAATTCCAAATAACAATTAGGTAGATATGCTCAAGCCTGATTTTGTTCACTTTGATGTCAAGCATGTTGATTCCTATGTGCTCCATCTTTCTTAGCTCAACCCATTTTTTTTCATTAACATGGTCATAGCCAAATTTAATGTGTTTTCCAATGCTCTGTGGAACCCTCCTTAGATTTGTAACCCCATTACACACATCACAACAAACATGTTCAACCCCGTGGCACCTACCTAATGTACTGTTGGTTTGATGGAAAATGTAAGAGTATGCAGAAATGTATTTGTTTTTTCCATTGCTCATGACCCCTCCTCCATTCCATCTATGTAATAGGGATATCCTTTTCTCCTTCAACATAGGAAATGTGCCTCTTTTTCATCAAGGAGACGAGAGTTTCTCTTAATGCTCCACACTTCCCCTGAAGTACTTTGGTGTACCCTTATTCTAAAAAGGGCCCCTCTACAACTTTATAGCTTAGCCACCTATTGTTTCCACTTTCACCCTGCTTCTTTCTACCATTTCTCCCTCAAAGACATTAGGAGAGTTATCAGAACCATTGGTTCAAGCATATGAAGGAAGGCCTCCAAGGAAAATTTCTCAAGTATGGTGTGGAATCTGGAATCTCACATTACCAATCTCATCAATGAGGTGGCTTGCAAGGGTTAGTTCCGTTCATAGGAACATCACATCATACAACCAATTTTCAAATTGTGGAATATCTCATATCCATACAATTACTAGACCGTCATGATTGAGAACACATTTTCCAAACTTAATGCCACTATTTTTAATGTTTGGTTTTAGCCTATATTGAGAGGAACAAATTGAGGGCCATATGACATGCATGCTTCAACACTGACTATAAAATGGTGGACCGCATTTTTATTCTTTAGGGAATCATTGAGGAATTTAGGCAACGTTCTTCCAAATTCTTCTATTGTTTTGTAGACTTTCGGAACTATTTTCACAGTGTGTCGAGAGCTCTCCCTTTCTAGATATTGTGGGACATTATTGCTTCAGAGTCTCTTGTTTTCATTGCTAGGATTCTATATGAGGTAGTTGTTGGGAAACTTCATAGATATGTTCCTTTTTGACTTAAGGATTTTAATCAATCGGGGTGTTCCAACAACCGATGCAAATACAATTGAGGGGTCTCCATCCTTGTCCATAAATTCTACAACTGTTTCAGGCTACTCTAAAATAGTTTCAACAAGTTCTGCATAACCCCTCATGCACGCAAAATGTAAGTAATTTTGTCCCTCAGCATTGCGTCCATCTAGAAGACAACCCACTGAACTTCTAGTATTTCTAGAAGAATCTCTTGCAAGAAAATATCTGCATAACTAAAATGATATACATTCACTGTCAAAGATAAAAAATATAGCCATATAAATGACAAATCCATTTGAATAAAAAATTGTGCAAGCAATAAAAAATTTGGATAGTAAGGTAAATCACCTAGGCCCTTCCACATCCCCTTTTGAGACCATACAATGAAGGAAAATTTGGGTGTCTTGTACAAATTCCAAGACAGATGAAGGAGATGGATCTGTCCTAGTAGTAATAGAATCCTTTGAAAGATCACTACAATGAATGACCATGATAGCTATGGATTTCTACCCAAAAAAAAATATAGACTCCATTATTAATCTCATCTCAATGAAAAATAACGATAATGCTGTTGCAATTAAGTTTTTTGCAAATAGCAGTATACCTCATTCAAAAAACGGTTTCATAGTATTCAAGCCAAGCACAACAAAATTGCAATTTACAATGCACCAATAAAACTTAGTCCATCATTAATCATATTTTTTCTCCACCTGACCGATCTAATGTTGACAGACTCAGACTCAACAAAGACTTGACTAGCTTGGAACTCAACCAACTCGGCCACTCAGATAAGACTTGCCAAATAATAAAAAAATTCAAAATATAGTAAATTTTGTGTACAAAAAATATATTAATGACATTTGTAATCCATATGAGTTATAAAACCACATTATATGTAGAAATTCATTAGATCATATCATAAAAATTGATAATAAAACATTTGAAAATCCATATTTGTATGCAAAAAGTAGTGAAATGAAATATGATTCCTTTAAAAATTCACAAATAGTACCAAGATCAATTATATTAGGTTGATAAGTTACATAGGCCTGCATAGGCCTATAGAGGCTTCCCAGTAGGCTGCCAATATGAAGCCTATAAGCTTGTAGGCTATGATGATAGCCTCCACAAGCCTAGGGAGGCCTGGGGAGGCCTGTGGAGGATGCCAACACAGCCTACAGTCATGTAGGTTGTGATGGAAGCCTCCATAGACTACTAAAAATAAAATTTAAAATTTTTTTTTATGAGTCTGAGGTGAGTCCAAGCAAGTTTGAGGCAAGTGGAAATATTCCCATGAGTTTGGTGAGTCCCGAGTCTACAGGACGAGTCTCAGCCAAGTACTCATCTGGCAGGTGACTCGACCAGAATCAGCTGACTAGACAAGTCTCCCACAAGTCTGACTACACTGGATTGATCTATTTATTTTGTTTAATATGTATAGAAAGTTATTCAACTCTTTTTCTACATTCTATGGTGAAAGTCATTACTGATTTTAATTGAACCATCTGAAGTATGATCTTAGCAGCATAGTAACCAGCAAGCAACACAATGAATAACAATTCTGTAAGAAAATTGTAAAAGTACATATTGAGTACACCACACATCACTTGCGTCAAGAAAATATACCATAAGTGAAAATTAAACTAATCAAAATAGTTCTTGAATTGGAACATAAAACACCCCACTGCACTGTTACTTTTCTAGGCTTGCAGGAGGGCCAAGAGGAATCTCCTGCAAATGGCATATAAATATGGACAACATGGCATGAAAAGTGGGTCCCTTTGAAGGATTAAACTATAAACATTCACCAATCATCTTCCACAATTATCTTGGGATTCCAACAAACACAACACTAGCATATTCTGGTGGTTTCCTCCAACTCTTGGCAACAACCCTATAGATCTCCTTTGAACTTAGGTTATTCCACCTGCATAAAAAATATCATTAGATATATCTAGCAATTGTGTTTCATATAGAGGGCACAATGTTTTCCCATTATAGAACAAAAGGAATTGGACTGCTCAACCACTGTTGGCAGGCAGTTTTGGGGTAAGTTAGTTGCACAACATTGCGGATGCTGCACAAGGTCAAATATGTCGTGCAAGGTGCAAAATGAAGCACAAGTCGGATTTACAATAGTTTAAGTATTTTTTGTCATATTTTGTATATTTGGACCGCATTATGTGGATTGTGGTCATTATTTTGTAGATTCTGTTAAGAAGTAGTTAGGAAGTTGGTTAAGTGGACCACCGATGTAAAGGAACGATCCTATAAATAGATGTAGAATTGTAAGTGTTAAGGGGACTTACCTGTCTTCCTAGTCTTCTCTGCTAGGAAACTTTTTGGATATGTGTATGTGAGCTAAAGATTTGTTTTGGAGAATCTGTGTTTTGCTGTGAAGGTTAATATGACATGACGGTGAATGAGCAAAACCATTGTGATCCAAATGTGAATGTGACGTGTATCTATGAATGATGCAATGTTTCTATGCTATGAATGATGATACACTGCTATATTTGTTTGGGCATCTATATTTTTCTGTGATTTAGCTATGTTAATGTGATCCATTAAATGATGACATGATTCTATTAATGCCCAATTTGGATAGTTAGATCTGTTGAACAATGTTGTGCTAAACTGATAAGTAGATGCCCAGTCCTCCTTCATAGTGTGAAAACTTTGTTCTGACAGTTCTCAGTCGAACATCTCGGGTGAGACTTCATATTCTCTATAGGTGTCTCTGGATGGGGTAAAACCTATCTGCGCCAGTGCTCAAGGAGATCACGATGGTTTGGGTGTCGATAGAGAGAGAACTCCTATCGATTGGTTTTATGTAATTATATCACAGAACTGAAGAAGATTAAGTAGTATCCAAATGAAATTGTCTGGTATTTTGATCAGGGATTTAAGATGCTAATGACAAGAGTCAGCTTTGAGATGAGTGATATTCAACATAAGGAATGGTTCATCATGACGTTACTCTCTCATATCAAACTACCGTTGATGCAACAAAAGATTGCGACATGGAGCGAGGCTTTGGAGATTGTAATGAGGTTAGAAGCTTCACTTGTTGGTGAGAATGCAGTTGGTATGAACCATATTCATACACAACTGGTGAATCTGACCCTCTACTTGCAAGATATCAAGAAAGGAAAAGAGCACCACGAGGAAGTGTGTTGTACTCGATGTCGCCCAGAGGGACATACTAAGGATCAATGCCCAGATTTTCAAAACTACTTATTGTTAGGAGCACCAAATCCATTGAGTTGTTGCGGCATGCCATGGTGCCATATCTTCCAAGTTTATGGGAATCAACATGAAGATTGTGGATATATGCAGAATATGGTCACTAAGACAATGAATTTGTACTGCACATTTTGTCAATTGTTTGGGCATGAAGATAAGGATTGTTGCGCATATGATCTACTCTAGGACATAACAATGGACATATACTATGTGAAGGGAGAGGGCCATAGAAAGGTTTAGAAACCGCAGCAACCTCTGTAGGTGGTACAACCACCACCTCAAAGACAATTTGTATCACAGGTGCAATCACAGATACTGTTTTCACAACAACCACAGATGTAGTTTGTACCACAGGCACAACCACAACTACAACCAAAACTAGAGTTTGTGCCACAACCGCAGTACAATTAGATACAAATGGCCTCGTGACAGCCATAGTGTGTTTAGCTATAGAATTATGTTCAGCAGCAACTGAATCCCCCGCAACAGCAATTCAATCAACCACAGTATCAACAAAAAAGAGTATTTCATGGAGGATTCTGAGGAGGACGAGGTCGCAGACCAGTGAAATGTTATAATTGTGGATTACTAGGACATTATCAGATAGATTTCATGCAATTGCAGTCATAGTGTACTTATTGTATCGTTGTTGACCATACTGTTGAGAACTGTCCACAACTGATCGCGAAGTGGCAGGCAGGGAGCGTTCTGCAGTTACAGAACCATAACCAAAATCAATTGCAAAATAAAAACCAGAACCAGAATACAAATCAGAACATGAATCAACCTATGAATTTTTCATTAAACTATAATCAAGGACCAAAAGTTATGATGATCTCAGCAGAACCCATAATGAAAGATGATGATGTTGCTTTCATTACTCGTAGAGGTGCAACGATGAGAGAAGATATCCCATTTCCACAAATACGGTTAGATGGGAAGAAGAAGGTGTAGTTTGATGTCAACGTTGAAAGAGACACATTCTTTGAAATGCGTGATGCAATAAGAATAAATCCTGCTAAGTTTCCTATTTATGAAATGCCAACTCTTTTGATTACACTTCGGTAGCAGGGCCATCGCAACAGCATGGGACTTTGTATATTTTTTTTGAAAGTTTCTTGTCACTGGAAAAGGATCCCAATGCTCTTTCTAATATTGAGATTCTGTTACATTGAACAACCAAGGGACAAAAACCGTTTGCGATGAACTCCTTACATAATAAAAATTCAAGAAAAGATATGCACATGAATATTTAGATTGGGGACTACGAGCAGGGATGATTTTAAGGAACCATACTTATTTAAAAGTGTATAAATGTTGGCGAATATTACCAATTCTTAAAACGCCAAATATAAAATGATTGGCGATATTTTTCAAAAAATATTTTAATTTCCAAGGATTTTATATCGTTTATATAATAGTTTGGCGATTTTTAGGGTGAAAAAATTTTACCCCATCAAAATTGGGCGAAACAGGGCTTCAAAAAATGCAAAATGGTGAATCTTTTTTGGGAGAAAAACATGGAAAAATAGCTCCCTGGGCTAAAATTCACCCCTAAAATTATCCCTGACTACGAGGTAGATTCGATAATCTTGGATCTAGGCTCAGACATCAATATTATAACAAGGCAGACATGGAAAAATATGGGGATCCCATAGTTGGTTTGGTCCCCCATACAGCTGCAACTAGCTTACCAGGCCACTGTAACATCGACTGGGTGAGTTTTGTTCCTTGCTGTGGAAGATGAAGGGATGAATACTTACGCTGATTTTGATGTTATTGATGTTGTTAACGATGAAGGGTCCTATCCCACATTATTGGGGATTGGATAGGCCATTGATAGCTTGGCGGTGATTAATTTTAAGAATCGAGCGATGACCTTTGAGAATCGTGACATCAAAGTCATAAATCTTATGGATCTGACTGAAGTGCGACGATATGCTGAACCAGTTAAGGATGAAGATATAAGAGGATGGCATCATGCATATGACATTTCAGAGGATTACATCCACCTGGCTGTCAATGGGGAACTTGGTTGGCATAGCTCCAGCCCTGCGTCTTCTGACTCTGATGATGCTTTAGAGAACTCGCAGAATCACATGCATGAGGTATCACTAAGGAAGTGTCTCCTGATTACTTAGTCATTTTTATGATTCGAAACCAAGACTATTTAATTACCAATATATGAAGGACTGTCAAAATTGTCTGAGTTTCTGGTCAAATTTGAAGATAAGGTGTTAGAACCATAAGAGTTCCTGGTGTTGGATGAAGTATTGAAGGCTACTCCAGCATTTTGGTGGGAGATCCATAAGAATTCGATCACTGGATGGTCACAATGTTGAATATTGATGATAGTTCACTTTGGTGATGCAGAAGAGTACAATGCCAAAAGGTGTGATGGGAAGAATAACCCTGGTGATCACCTACTTGAGTGTCAGACCTTGTGGGCATCGTGACCAAAGGATGAGTGGGTCCATGCTTTTATCCACATGTTGTATGAGATGCCACGATCATGGTATTTATCAGCTGAGTTGTGCAAAGAGATTACTACTTGGGAAGAGTTGACAGTTTGATTTACTCACACCTTCAGTTTCACAGATACCATTCCAACTATTCATAATTCACTACAACACATCCACAACGTTGTTCTGAAGGTAGTTGCAGCTCCATATCCAGTGGATCCACATGAGAGATGTTCAATGCAGTCAATGATGGAATTCTACAATTTGACAGGAGGACCCAAGGACAATGATTATCCGCGGAACACCTGTATTCTGGAAACAGAAGGGAGACGGGATGTCACAACACCTAATGTATCAACGGATCCGATGAATCAACCATTAAAAATTAGGAAGGTCAACATTGTTGAGTAATTAGTTGTCATTGATGTCAAATTAGTCATCGGAATTCAAATATATGGTGGCAGACTGAAGGTTGCAGGTATCCAGAATAACAAAGGAATAACCCTGTTACAGGTTGTAGGTTGAATGACAAACAAATAACCCTATAGCAAGTTGAACGATTGAGATAGATCATCCAATGTTCTTGCTGAATGAACTAGCGTAGAGGTTAAACACATACGAAATGAGAAATTTCCACGAAGGATTAAGATTGGATGGTAGAGGTTAGTCTTTCCCTAGATCCAGCGGTTGAGGATCAGTTCGAAAAAAGATAGGCGGAAGGATGAAGTTCTGCAACAATCAAGATTAGATGGCTTATATTAGTCCCGCACTAGATCTGATGATTAAGGATTAATTCTGAAAGTTAGGCGGAAAATCCAAAGTTCCGTAAAGGATCAATATCGAACGACTAAGATTAGTTCCGCTAAAAGAGATCGAAGGTGGGGAAGAAAAATGCGGAAAGGGAATTGCGGAAGTAACGTTTAAATATTTTATGAACCCGCAATTTGGAAGATCGAAGGTCAGGAAATACTCTGCAAGAGATCGATAGTGCGGAAGAAATCTTGTGGAAAGAAGCTTGTGGAAAGGAGCTTGCAGAAAGTCGAGATACAATTTGAGGAAATATCGCGTCCCATGTCCCGCAATCTGGAGATCGACGATCAAGAAAACTCCTGATGAAGATCAATGATGGAAAACCAAATTCCACATTTCGTAGTGTGGAAAGGAGTTTGCGGAAATGAAAAAGGGGACAGTCGACATCCCGCATACCGCATCCCACAATATGGAGATCGATGCTCAAGAAGAAGCCTGATGAAGATCAACGGTGGGGAATAATTGAAATAAAAACTTGGTGCAGAAATATGATTTAAAAAAGGAAATCTGTAGAATAGATCAACGGTCCGAAGAGATACAGACAAAAGATCAACTGTCTGGATTGTATCTAGTGAAGAAGATTACAGATGCACCAGAAAATGATAAACAAGCTACATAAATGAATTCTGAGCTATGGGATGAATGAAACGTTGCATTTTCTGAAGAAATGAGATGGTTGAATGGGTAGATGATGATTGGTTGTTTCTATAAATAAACATTCACGATCTTAGACGAAATAGTGCAGCTATGGAGAGTTGTGTTGATACGAAATAGTTATAGGGTATTTAAATAAATGAATGTGTAAAGAATTAAGTGTCTCTATTAGTAATATTGATAGAGTCCAAAGTGAATAGTTTACAACTATTCCAAAAGACTGCAAAAATCACATCAGGGTGGTGCTAGGACAGTCCATAGGTCTACAGGGGGTCTAAGCCTCTTTCCAGTCATAGCTAGAGAACATGGTGTCGTAGCATCCTTGTCTGTTAAAGCAAGAAAAAAACCATAGGGGTGTTGTAGCATCCTATTCTGTGGTTGCAGGAAAAACCTAGGGTGTGTTTTGCATCCTTTCTGTAGTAGCAGATAAAGAATTTTGTAAAATTCATCTTATTAATGAGTTTGTGTTGGCATTTTTCTCTTTGAGGTTTCCACAATAAAATCTATGTATTTATTGTTGATTTTTGTGTATTTTATTTATAAAAAGACAATACTGATTCACGCCCCCTCTCAGTATTGTGGGATAAACCAAAAATTGGTATCAGAGCAGGTTCCTTCACACCATCTTAACTACTGAAAGGAAGATACCATCCAAAATCACAATGGATCAACAAGAAGGATTGGCCACTAACAAACCTCCACTATTTACTGGAGAAAATTATGCTTACTGGAGTGTAAGAATGAGGTGTCATCTAATGTCCCTGGGATGGAAGGTTCATTAGAGGAAATTTGAGGTCTAAAATGGACCTCCTAAGGAAAATGATAAAATAATAGTTAAAATAATAAAATAATAGTTATTAATTTTGGAGGAAGAATGAAAGAAACTCCTTTTTTTGTTCGTATTTTTGACATACCTCCCTGTGTTTTTACTCAAATTCTGAGCGGGAGAGCTCATTGGATGTGGAATTTAATTCTGCATCCAACGATTACCCACACTGCATACTTTTTACAGACCCCGCTACCCCAAAAATAATAAATACCTGAAAAAATGTGATGATGATGTCATCATCACATTTTTTCAGGTATTTCTTATTTTTGGGGTAGTGGGGTCCATCAAAAGTATGCAGTATGGGTACTCGTTGGATGTAGAATTAAATTCCACATCCAACGAGCTCTCCCTCCTGAAATTTGATTAAAAACACAGGGAGATATGTCAAAAACACAAACAAAAAAAGTATTTTTCTTTTATGACAAATATGTCAATTCAACCATTATGGTTGACTCATTTTATTGAAATTCTATTGGTTCTTGAATTCCAACTCACAAAATTGATTGTTGGTACGTTTTCTTATAAGGCCCATTTTAGACCCCAAATTTCCTCTAATGTGGGAAGCAATAGAAAATGAGCTTAAATAGGAAACCAATACCCTACGGATACTGTTGAACTAGGTGAATATGAAGGTAATGCCAAAGCCCTAAACACAATCTTAAATGGTGTAAAAAATTCAGTTTTTACTAAAGTTATGCAATGCACATATGCCAAACAAGCTTGGGACAACTTGAAAATTATCTATGAAGGAGAATCAAAAGTCAAAGAATCCAAAACTTCAAATGTATAAAGGTCAATTTGAAAGTCCTAAAATGAAAGAAGAAGATAATATTGGTGAATAGCTTCTTCATGTAGATGAAGTTGTTAATGCGATCAGAGGCTTTGGAGGAAAATTAAAAGAAAAAGAAGTGGTAAGAAAGGTACTAAGAACATTACCAATGAGATATGACTAAAAGGTATCTACCTTAGAAGAACGAGATGATCTTAAAAAGTTAACAATGGATGAGTTACATGGAATTTTCACTGCATTTGAGATGAGAACATGACAAAATGGATCTCCAAGAAAAGAAGCAGATTTTAAATCCTCCTTAAAAAATCAATCAGAAAACCCAAATGATGAGGAAGCTCTTTTCATTAATAAACTTGAGAGAGGGACTGGAAAATACAAGGGGAAGTTACGGTTAAAGTGTTTTAATTGTCGAAGGATTGGACATTTTCCCACTAAATGCACCTACACTAAACAAGATGAGAATGAAGATATTGAAACTTCGAAGTTAAAAAAAGGTAAACCAGGAAACAAGAAAAAACCCTATGAGAAAAGGAAAATTGCATACACCATAGAGGGTAGTGAAGATTCAAATGGAAGTGATGTTGAAGAAACTAAATTTTTATTTATGGGTCTAGACACTCAAGCCTCAAATAGTGACTTAGATATAGAAGGAGAAGTAGACCTAAGAGTAAAATTGTTAGTTCCCTTGAAGAACTTGAGAAATGTAGGAAAAAGAACATACAGTCAAATCTTATCATCAGTCAGTTGGAATCTCAACTTTAGATGCCAAAAAGGTTGAGGAGGACCTAAATATACAACTCAAAAGAAGAATACAAGAGTATGAAAATCTTGCAAAATAAATCATGCAATTCAAGAGAAAGCTTGATGAAGAATATATTAAGTCCAAGTTTGAGAATAGCTCAAGGATTCTAGATGACATTTTGAGTAGCCAAATACCATCAAGTGGTAGGTCTATTTTGGGGTTCATTAAAGAGAAGAAGCCATATATTTTTCTGTCACAAATCAAGAAGGCAGTAAGAAAATCTATGCTGAAATACTTTAGACTCCAACTAAAAAGGAAAGAAACAAGAAACCAGGCTTAAATTCTCAAGATAAAAATAGAAATAATATAGCACCCAAGAGACCAAATAGATATCTATAGATCTTTTTAGGTCACTGTTTTTCTTGTAATAATTTTGGTCATAAAGCCTTAAATTGCAAAACTGAAACAAGGGTTTCTGAATACAAGAAGAATTAATCAAGTAATAAGACGAAGGGAAATAATATTATTTTTACACTACTCGAAAAATATGATATAGAATGTTACAAGTGTAATAACCATGGACATATGGCAAGAGATTGTAAACTGAATACTTCTACAAGGAATACTGTTGAAATCAAAATGTAGAACACCAAACAAAAGAAGTATTGGAAAGAGAAGGAAGAAATGGAAAGTTCCATGATTGCTTTATGTGCAACAAAAAGCCAAAAATTATGGCACTTGGACAGTGGTTGTTCAAAACTATGACCGGTGACTCAAGCAAATTCATAAAACTAAAAGATGATAAGGGAAAAGTCACTTTTGGAGACAGCCTGTCTTCCAAAATAATCGGCAAAGGAATAGATGTTGTCAACAACAAGATCAAAGCAGAAAATGTTTTGCTAGTTGAAAACCTCAAGCCTAATCTCTTCAGTGTAAGTCAAACATGCGACCAAGGACACATTTGTATCTTTGACTCATAAAAATGTGAAATCAAGAATAAGAAATCAGGAAAGGTCGTTTGCATTGCTATGAGAAATACAAATAATGTATACACCTTGGAAAATGAAAACCTGTGCTACTTAAGTATGGTAGAATAAATTTGGTTATGGAACAGAAGGTTGGGACATTTAGGTTTTGATAATATTGCCAAAATAGGCACGAAGGAAGCTGTAAGAGATCTACCAAAAATTGTAGTTCCTCTAAATTCTGTGTGTAAACATTGTCAACATGGGAAGAAAACCAGAGCCAGTTTTAAAAGAAAAGAACATATGACCTCACACCCTCTGGAAATAATACACACAGACCTATGTGGACCAACTAGAACTAAAATCATGCAAGGATATCACTATTTCATGTTGCTCATTGGTGATTACACAAGGATGACCTAGGTGGCATTCCTCAAATAAAAATCAGAAGCTTTTGAAAATTTTAAAATCTTCAAAGCAATGGTTGAAAATGAGCCAGGTATGAAAATAAAGTGTCTTAGATCAAATAATGGGGGATAATTTACCTCCAATGAATTCAATGAGTTCTGTGAAGGTCATGCAAATAAGAGGAAATTTTCAGCTACAAAAATTCCTCATCAGAATGGGGTTGTTTAAAGGAAAAATAGAACAGTCCAAGAAGCTACCAGAACTATGCTCAATGAAGCAAAATTGTCAGATTCATTTTGGGGAGAAGCTGTATACACAACTGTCTACATACTTAACAGAGGAAAAATCAGAGTGAATAAGGATAAGACACCCTATGAATTGTGGTATGGAAGACCAGCCTCAGTCAAATATTTTAAAGTGTTTGGTAGTAACTGTTACATCAAAAGAAATGAGGATGACCTTGGAAAGTTCGACTCCAGGATACTCATTTACCAAAAAGGCATATAGGTGTTACAATAAAAGGTTACATAAAATTGTAGAAGGTTCTGATGTGAAAGTATATGATATGAAACTAAGGAAAGAGAAAAATCTTGACAGTATTGAAAATACATGTGATGATGAAATAAAAGACTTGAAAAAGGACGAGAGCATTCATAACAAAGAAGAAGACAAAGAGAAGGAAGATACATAGGAAGATGATGAAGACTTCCATAGACCTGACAATAAAAATCCTTCTAGAAGGGCACAAAAGGATCATCCAGAGGCATAGATCATGGGTGATAAAAATCCTGTAGTCAAAACAAGAAGACAACTACCGGGTGTGGAACAAACCCTACTCTCAATAGTAGAACCCAAGAACTTTACAGAAGCCAGCAAAAGTGATGAATGGGTCAAAGCCATGAATGAAGAACTAGACCATATTGAGAAAAATGAGACCTGGGAACTTGTCCCAAGACCTAAAGATAAGAACATTGTAGGAACCAAATGGATTTTCAAAAACAAGTTCAATCAATATGGACAAGTAATAAGGAACCAAGCAAGATTGGTTTGTAAGGGGCATGCCCAAGTGGAAGGTATTGATTTTAAAGAAACTTATGCTCTTGTAGCTGGACTTGAAGTAATCAGAATGTTTTTAGGACTGTCATCCCATAAAAGCTTCAAAGTATATCAAACGGATGTCAAGTCAACATTCCTAAATGGAGAACTAGAAGAAGAAGTGTATATTGAACAACCTCAAGGGTTTCTCTTTTCTGAAAACTAAGACTATGTAAGTAAACTAAAAAAGGAACTCTATTGTCTCAAATAAGCTCCAAGGGAATGGTTTTCAAGACTAGATAGTTACTTGAAACAAGAAGGTTTTAAAAGAGGAGTTAGTGAAAGTAATATTTACCTAAAAATCGAAGATTAAAATATGATCATTGTTGTTGTCTATGTGGATGATATCATTTTTGGAAGCAATGTTCAAATCCTAAGTGTATACTTTTCCTCTGAAATGAGGAAAGAATTCGAAATGTCAATGTTGGGTGAATTGACATTCTTCTTGGGATTTTAAGTCCNCAAAGATATGTTGAAAAAGTTTAAAATGGAAGATTCCAAACCTGTTGGTACTCCTATGGTCACTGGTTGCAAGTTAAGTAAGGATGATGAATCTCTAGAAGTAGATCATACCATGTTTAGATCCATGATTCGCAGTTTGCTATATGTGACAACCACAAGACCATATGTGATGCAAGTTGTTGGATTGGTGGCTATATTCCATTCATATCCCAAATAAACACATGTAACAACAGTAAAAAGGATTTTTAAATATCTAAAAATTACCATGGAGTATGGTCTATGGTATCCAAAAGGACAAGAATTTACCTTGAAAGCGTTTATTGATGCAGATTGGGCAGGAAGTGTTGATGATCGAAAAAGTACTAGTGGAGCAACATAATTTGTTGGAAACTATTTAGTATCATGGTCAAGTAAAAAACAATCCTCCATTTCACTCTCTACAACAGAAGAAAAATATATTGCTGCTACATCATGCTGCACTCATCTTATTTGGATGAAACAAACTCTAGAAGATCTACTTTTAAAATATGAACATCCAATAGTAATCAACTGTGATAACACTAGTGCTATAAATATGTTTAAAAATCCTATCATGCATTCTAAGACAAAACATATACCAATCAAGTATCACTATCTAAGAGAACAAGTATCTCAAAAAGATGTTAGATTAGAATACATTGACACAAAAGAACATATTGCTGACATTTTCACCAAACCACTACCTAAGGAAGCCTTTGAGTGTCTTAGACAGAATATGAGAGTCATTCCTTTACAAAATCACTAAAAGAAGGAAGCACAATCTCAGGGGGAAATATGATGACAGGGGGAGTTTTCAGATAGAGCGGTCTCTTTGTCATCGGTGTCAAAGGGGGAAAATGATTAAATTTTTTCCATTAATGCCAAAGGGGGAGATTGTTGAGGAAATTAGTTGTCATTATCGTCAAATCAGTCATCGAAAGTCAAATATATGGTGGCAGACTGAAGGTTGCAGGTATCCAGAATAACAAAGGAATAACCCTATTACAGGTTGCAGGTTGCAGTTTGAATGACAAACAAATAACCCTATAGCAAGTTGAATGACTAAGATCAATCATCCAATGTTCTTGCTGAATGAAATAGCGTAGAGTTTAAAGACGTACGAAGTGATAAATTTCCAAGAAGGATTAAGATTGGACGACAGAGGTTAGTCCTGCCGTAGATCCAGTGGCTGAGGATTAGTTCCGCAAAAGATAGGAGGAAGGATGAAGTTCCGCAAAAATGAAGATGAAACTGCTTATATTAGTCCTACACTAGATCCAATGATTAAGGATTAATTCTAACAGTTAGGAAAAAAATCCAAAGTTTCGTAAAGGATCAAGATCAGACGACTGAGATTAGTTCTACTAAAAGAGATCGATGGTGTGGAAGAAAAAATGCGGAAATGGAATGAAAAAGTAACGTTTAAATATTTTATGAACCCGCAATCTGCAACATGAAATACGAAATATCAAAGGTCAGAAAATACTCTGCAAGAGATCGACGGTGCGGAAGAAATATTGTGGAAAGGAGCTTGTGGAAAGGAGATTGCAGAAAGTAGCTTGCATAAAGGAGATTGAGGAAAGTCGAGATAAAATTTGAGGAAATATCGCATCCCGCATCCCAAAATATGGAGATTGACGATCAAGAAGAATCCTAATGAATATCAATGGTGGAAAACTGAATTCCATAGTGCAGAAAGGAAAAAACAGACAATCGACATCCCACATCCCACAATATGGAGATCGATGCACAAGAATAAGCCTGATGAAGATCAATGGTGGGGAATCGTTGAAAGAGAAAATTGGTGCGGAAATAAGATTTAAAAAATTAAATGTGTAGAATAGATCAACGGTCGAAATAGATCCAGACAAAATATCAACTGTTGGGATTGTATCTAGTGAAGAAGATTATAGATGAACCAGAAAATGATAAATAGGGCTACGGAAATGAATTCTGAGCTATGGAAATAATGAAACGTTTCCTTCGCTGAAGCGATGAGATGGTTGAATGGGTAGATGATGATTGGTTGTGTCTGTGAATAAACATGCACGATCCTAAACAAAAGAGTGCAACTATGGAGAGTTGCGTTGTTACGAAATAGGTATAGGGTATTTAAATAAATGAATGTGTAAAGAATTAAGTGTCTTTGTTAGTAAGCTTGATAAAGTCCAAAGTGAATAGTTTACAATTGTTCCAAAATATTGGGAAAATCATATCAGGGTGGTGCTAGGGCATGCCACAGGTCTGTAGGGGGTCGAAGCCTCCTTCTAGTCCTAGCTGGAGAACAGGGTGTCGTAGAATCCTTGTCTGTTGAAGGAGGTAGAAAACCATAAGGGTGTTGTAGCATCCTAGTCTGTAGTTGCAGGAAAAAACTAGGGTGTGTTTTGCATCCTTTCTATAGTAGTAGATAAACAATTTTGTAAAATTCATCTTATTAATGAGTTTGTGTTGGTGGTTTTCTCTTTGAGGTTTCCATGATAAAATTTGTGTCTTGATTGTTGATTTTTGTGTATTTTATTTTTAAAAAGACAATACTTATTCACCCCCCCCTCTCAGTATTGTGGGATAAACCAACAAACATTGGAATGGAGGAGAACCCAAAGTTTGCGAATGTTAGGGACTACTAGGACTAAGAAACCATGGAAAATATCACAGATTTGTTGCATGAATTCCAAGATTTGTTTCCTACCAATTTTTCTGAGATGAAAGGAATATTGGGAGATCTGGGAGAGATGAATATCCCATTGAAACCCAACACAAAAACACTAACGTAGAGGGTGTATCGCTTGAATCTGTGATACAAGGAGAGGATCAAAGCTGAGCTCAACAAAATGCTAGATGCTGGGATAATAGAATCGGTTGAGGTATCAAAATGGATCGGCCCCATGGTCATGCAAGATAAGAAGATAAGTGAGGTTCATATTTGTGTCGACCTTAGAGAATTGAATGATGCATGTTTCCATGATCCATTTCAGACACCATTCATTGACGAGGTGTTAGAAGGAGTGGGCGATCAAGAAATATACTCATTCACGGATGGTTTTTTTGGGCTATCACCAAATTAAGATTGGAAAAGAGGATCGTCACAAGACAAACTTTGTTACTAAATGGGAATGTTTTCAGTACACTGTGGTGCCCTTTGGACTAAAGAACGCACATGCAATATTCTCTAGGATTGTTGTTGCTGCATTCAAGGACTTTATTTAGAAGTTTCTGGTGGTTTATATGGATGACTGGACGGTTTATGTACTAATCAAGGACCGTCCGGTGAACCTGCGACTGATGTTGGAGCATTTTAAAAAACATCAGATCACGCTGAACTCAAAGAAGTGAATTTTCTATGCACCTTTTGGGATGCTGTTGGGACACATTGTTTGCAAGAAAGGATTGTTGGTTGACCCCACAAAGATTGCGCTGATTTTGAGCTTGCCACCACCTACAAATGTGAAGCAACTTAGAGCGACAATGGGGAACACATGATACTACCGCAAGTTCATATTTGGTTATGATGCAATCACAACTCCTATGGAGAGGTTGTTAAAGAAGGATGCAATATTTGTATGGAGTCAAGAGTGGCAAGAAAGTTTTGAGACACTAAAGGCCAAGATGGCCTCACCACCAATACTAGTTTTTCTTATTTGGAATAAGGAGGTCCATGTCCATGTGGATGCATTGCCAATTGTGCTAGGATTGGTGCTGGCACAGCCAGGTGAAGGAGATATTGATCACCTGATTTCTTTCGCTAGTCGAAAATTGTCATCTCTGGAGAAAAATTATACTACAACAAAGAGGGAAGGTCTGGTGATGGTATATGTACTACAGAAGTTTCAACATTACCTATTGGGCGGTCATTTAAAGATGTTCACGAACCACTCTGGTTTGAAATACCTTCTCAATAAGCCTGCATTGGGGGGGAATATATTTCGTTGGTTGCTTCTCTTTCAAGAGTTTAATTTTGAGATAATTGTGAAGTTGGGTCACTTGAATGCTGGCCCAGATCATCTATCATGAATTGAGATAGGTGAGGAACTAACAAACATTGAATATGGGTTTCCATATGTGCAAATATTCAGAGTTAGATTGGTTGATGACTATTATGAACAAATAGTTCAGTTTTTGGTGACGGGAACAACACCAGAGGAACTTACTACAAGTCAGAAGAATAAGTTAGTTGTTAAGGCCACATATTTACAGTTGATCACTGGACAACTCTATAAGCTCATACCATATGAGATATTAAGGCGATGTGTCCTACCACATGAACAAGGGAAGATATTGGTAGAGGCACATGCGGGAGTCATTGGTGGACACTGTGGAGCTTGCACTACTTCCAGGAAGGTACTCTACATAGGAATTTGGTGGCCCACTCTCCAAGGTGATGTGACAGGATCTGCATGGAATTGCAATGTCTGTCAGAGAATTGGAAAACCATCAAGGATGGATGAGATGTCATTGGTACCTCGGGTGATGTTACAACCATTTGATAAATGGGATGTGGGATTTGTGGGACCAATTAAGCCACCTGAGAAGAGAACTGGTGCGTGGTACATAATTACAACGACAAACTATTTGACAAGATGGGTGGAGGCTGCACCCATTGTAGATTGAACCACTGCAATAACAATGAGGTTCCTATTTGACAACATTTTCACTTGGTTTTAGTGTCCTAGGATATTGATGAGGACCAGGGGAGTCACTTCATCAATCACAGAATCATTGCATTGACAAAGGAGGTTTATATACAACATAAGAAGAGTACCCTATATCAACCACAAGAAAATGGAATAGTGGAGGCATTCAACAAAGTGTTGGAGCATGCACTCACAAAGGTATGTAACACAAGCCTTGATGACTAGGATTTGAATATTCTAGTAGTCTTGTGGCATGTCACACCACTTGCAAAAGGTTGATAGGGAAGACACCATTCAAATTGGTGTATGGGAAAGAGGCAATCATGCCGATGGAGTACAATGTTCCAATTTTGTGCATAGCAACAATGACATGCATGGATGATGAATCAACATTAGAAGAACGCCTGGCGTAGTTGGTGTATCTCGATGAAGACCACTTTCTTCCAGGTTTTCACTAGTGCATTGAGAAGGATTGACAAAAATCTTGGAATGATGGATATATTAAGCACAACCTGTTTCAGTAAGGAGACCTGGTACTGATGTATGACAACAAGTTCATGAAACATCCAGGTAAGTTACAGATGCAGTGGGTAGGTCCATATCTCATTAATTCCATTGCTTCAGGAGGTGCAGTACAACTGCAGTAGTTAGATGCAGCGATGTTGCCAAAATTAGTGAATGGTAGAAGGTTGAAACCCTACAGGACGTGCCAAGAGCCGTGCAATGCTTGAGGCACTGAACGATGAAAAAAAACAATATATTTTTTAGGAGGATGTCGCACCAAGAGGAAGGGGATGCACAAGTAGGGGAGTCAATATCACAGTTTGGGAGTCCTATCGCAACAGCGGTAGGGTTGTGACAGTGTCAAATAAGCCATAAATTCAGTAGTTAAAATAGTTATTCGGTGACGCTCTTGGACGAGACATGTCGTAATGATGGATCCGACCATTGGATTGATAGGATCAATGACATATTTGGGTGATTAATGCATGATTTGTTCGTAATGATGAAAAGGAATCGTAATGAATTGGTCATAATGGGTGGAAGATCAATTCAGTGCTATAATAAGTGGCCGAAAATGGTCGAAATTCACCATTGTGTAAGTGTGAGTTGTTCATAGAGATGTAGAGAGTGTTGCAGCGAAGTTGAGTTGTAGTGATTGGTTGAGTTGCTGAGTGGAGTAAGGTTGCATGCCCATTTAAGAACTAGGGGGAACTTGTACGGCATGCTGTGTGAGCAAGTCATAGTTGATATTTCTAGCGAGAGAGATTCACCAGTCATCAGGGTACCCATTGAAGAAGAAATTACAAGTATGTTGGTGTGTTCGTCATCAGTTCCAAAGAAGAGAGGGGGGCACAACAAATAAAGTCCCTAATTTAGAAGAATCAACAGACTAGAACGTTTGTGTGGGAACAGGAAGAATCACTTACACAAACAGGTCCATAAACATTAGGGGCTGAGGATACATCAGCCCGCCCAGGGGTATCCACTATGGATATTCCTGGGTATGTGCCTCCCTGTCTGCCTAATGCGAAACCCAAGGAAACGACGAAGAACAAGAAACACCTGGTCAAGATGTCAGTGATACCACAGGGCATGATTTGTACTAGGGACATCGTTCCTTTGTTGGTGCGAATGAAGTATGAGGACCATGATATGCTCACATTAATGGAGATTATGAAAGAACCATATATACCCATGGCATAGGTGGGAGATGTGTGAATAACATGAATTCCACATGACTCAGCGCAAGGGTTGGAGATATCGAGATTGTTGGGACTAATCAACCTTCCATATTTTGAGTGGTTGAATGAGGAAAATTCATGCGTGAGGCAACTTTTTGCATGCTTACATGGATGGATTCGACGACTAGACCAGCTGGTCGCAGTCCCTGTGGTGCTAATTTCAGAGATAACGAGGCTTCCTAAGGAGGGGCCTGACCCATCACAGTACTTCAAGGGGAAAGACAAATACAGAAGGTTTCCTTTACAACTAGAGAAAATATACAAATTGTAGTGCGACGGATGAGCATACCGCGTTGACATCATAAATGATTGGGCAGTTCGCTTTGCGGTGAGAATTCTGGGTAGCAAGGTTGTCAGAATGAACAAACCCAACCAATGCAATTCGGGGTTCATCACCTGCGTGGAGAAGTGTGCATAAGGGGTGTAGATGAACTAGTCACTATTTTTGATGAACCAGTTCACGGATAATGCACTCCCGGTCTAGGAGGGAAAATGACTATCTCCATACATCTGGTTACTCATTTTGATTGTGTTGGTGGCTTGGATGGAGATGGATGGGTATCACGGGATGGATGTAGATGCAGTCGAGGTTTGTAAAGTGTGTGATACTAGAACCTATGGTACATGAAGGAAACAAAGCGACTGAAGGACTGTGCAATTCAGTTCTGGATATACTGGGAGGCACTTTAGGCTGCAACAGTGAAGGTTCCATGACTGGCAGAAGAAGCTATGGTGAAGTATCAATGAGTACTTCAGTTCATGATTGGGTCGCATGCAATTCATGTGCAGGCCTGATGAGATATGGATAAAAAATGTCTGCCCATGACATGTAAATTTTTTGACATGGATCTAGAGACTATTATGGTAGGCTGTCCCCCAGAATGGTGTGATCCAGTCAGTATTGAGGAGGTGTCGATGAGTCCGCTAGCTGATGCACCGATGGATCCATTTCTCAACCCAACGAGTTACCACGATTCTGACTGAGCATCGATGTGGACCCCCACGGATTCAGATGCAGAGTGAAAGTTTGAGGAATCTCGTACGAAGAAGAGGCAGGACCAGGGTGCGACTAGTGGTAATGCACCAGTGACGGAGGAGCAATTGAGCCATATCATTGCGGCTATTACAACAACAATTGATGCAGCAGGGGAACATATGAAGAAGAAAGCGATAGATGGATTTAGTGAGGTAGAAAATCATCTTGACTCTTAAATTATTGCAGTTTTGAATAAGGCATCAGAGGCAGCTACTATGCAGAGGATTGGCTCAATCCACATTGGGACATGGATTAGGAATGTTGAAATTATTTCGCATGCAATTGAGACCAATAATGAGGATCTCAACACCTCACTACGATAGTTATAGGATATTTCCATAGACATCAATTCACTATCGACACAGACATTGGTGCACATACATAGGGTCATCAATCAGGAGTTGGTAGACAGGGAAAAAATTAACAGTGGTCAATTTTTGAGGTTGCAGGAAAAAGAGGTGAAAGTGCACAAATAGATTGAGGCATTGCAGAAGGAACAAGAGAGGCTGATAGAGGATAATACCAAGGAAATTGAGGAGCTGGAAAAGGAGTAAGACTGCCTGACAGTGGAGAAGGCACATCTCTAGGACAACATCATTCTCTTAGAGACAACCATTTCTGATTCTTGTCAGCACATATTCGACAGCAAAATGGAGCTGGACGTGGTGGAAAAAGTAGATCATCTTGGGGTCGTCATTGCGCAATTACAACGTGACAATGCAGACTTGAAAGACCTAATACATCCAGAAACACCACCAAAGAAAGTTGTGGAGATGAAAAGTGTTATTGAGGACTTAACAACGGATCTGGAGGATATGGAGCAAGAAGTGAAGCAAGTAACTGACGCGACTATAAAATTTTGGGGCAGTGTAGTCCAGGATGAGCAGTTGGAGCAACTGACCATAGAGTTCCAGGAGGATGAGGGATAGTTATAAACATTGAAGATGTCACTTAAATAAATGCCCCCAGTTATACAGGTCACCAAGGAAGCAGAGTTGAATGAGTTGCAGTGGCGGGTTGCAAAGGCCAGATATCGTCAACAAAGGCGCTCGAAACAGTTATATACATTTCAATATGTTGGAGCACAGCTCTCAGTGAAGGAAGATTCGGTGCTACAAGCAGTTTAGGAGGGCAGAAATGATTTCACAACAAGATTTCACAACAAATATCATGGAGCATCCATTAGATCATGAGTTGACAGAATTCTGGGAGGATACTGAGAAAATCAAAGAACATGTTAAGTAAATTACCCAACAGTATGAGGACTTCAAGGTGAATATAAGTGGATGCACCATTTATAGTTGATGTGGCTTGAGGGAGAGCTAAAATATTATGTTGGGGGCTTGTTGGAAGGAAGTTTTGGGGTAAGTTAGCTATGCAACATCGTGGATGCTACGCAAGGTCAAATATTCCATGCAATATGGAAAACAATGTGCAAGTCAGATTTACAATATTTTATGTATTTTTGGTCATATTTTGTAGATTTGGACCGTATTATGTGGATTTTGGTCATTATTTTGTAGATTCTATTAAGAAGTATTTAGTAAGTTTGTTAAGTAGATCACCAATGTAAAGGTGCAAGCCTGTAAATAGATGTAGAACTGTAAGTGTTAAGGGTACTTATGCATATTCATAGTCTTCTCTGCTGGGAATACTTTTGGATATGTGTATGTGAGTTGAAGAGGTGCTTTGGAGAATTTGTATTTTGCTGCGAAGGTTAATATGACATGACAGAGATTGAGCAGAACCATTATGTCTTTGTCTATCTTCATGTTTTATTGTTTTCTATGATCCAAATGTGAATGTGATGTGTATCTATGAATGATGTGATGTTTCTATGCTATGAATGATGATACACTACTAGATATGTTTGCACATCTATGTTTTGTTTTGATTCATCTATGTTAATGCGATCCATTGAAGGATGAAATGATTCTCTTAATGCACAATCTAGATAATTAGATCTGTTGAATAATGTTGCGTTGAAATGATAAGTAGATGCCCAATCCTCCTTCATACTGCAGAATTTTTTTTTATGACCGTTCCCCCTCGAACATCTCGGTTAAGAGTTCATCTGCTTTGTAGGTGTTCCCGAACAGGGTAAAACCTATTTGGTTCGGTTCTTAGGGAGATCATGGTGGTTTGGATGTCGACGAAGAGAAAAACCTTGTCGACTAGTTTTGTGTCAAAAACCACAAACATAAGGATAGACATAATATAACTTGTGGAATTTCTCCAGTGCACATCTCAACCAAGGTGAAACCAAAACTCCAGGAATCAGACTATGAAGAAATTCCATTTCCCTCATCCGAAAAGATACCTTTATGGGTAAAAGGACATACCTAAGGGTATGTCCATTATTTCGTTAGTGACAGCTGACACTAAATTCCATAACCCTCGGGTATGTCGATTTCCCTATAGTTACCTATCCTATTTATTTTGTATATTCAGTGGATGAACAAGTTTGGTTCATTAAAAGAAGATGCAAGTGCTATGAAGAATATTTCTAGTTTTTGTTTCAATATAGGAACAAGTGTGATTTCTTGGTTTAGCAAGACATAGGTGAAATTTGAACTCAATTTAGTAGAAGGAAAGTATATAGAATCATTTTCTGCTTGTTCTGAGGCCATATAGCTTCACAAATTTATAGAAAAGTTGACTAATAAGTAGCATCATTTTCTGCTTGTTCTGAGGTTAGAGCTCACTGTTGTTCATTGTGAAAATCAAAGTAGCATCATGCTCTCTGAGAATCTAGCATTTTATGATTGCTTCAAGCACAATAATATTTGGTAACATTCCTAAGAGATAGAGTTCACTAGGAAGCATTTGCTTGACTACATTCCTTCAGATTTACAGGTGGATTCCATTTTGACAAAGGTCCTATCTATGGCAAGTTTGGATATTGAGGGTGAAGCTTAGCTTGGTAGAGAATGCTTTCCTCTCAAAAAGGGATTTTTCTTTCTTACCTTGTTTTGAGAATGTTATCCTTCAGTATCTACAACGCTTTCCTTCCTGCAAGAGTGAGAACACATTAGTGAAAGAGAGTTTCATGAGGGTGTAAATTGAGGACCTCTTCACTTATTTTTTGCACTAAGTTTCATGAGGTGGGGCACATTATTGCTGGAATGGTGGAGTGCTTTAATGATCATGGTCACATTCCAATAGGGAAAACTCCTCCTTGTGAGAACATTCATTGATAGGGTTTACTTTTCTTTTTAAGGAACACTCTTCCTTGATGGTGCATTTACTCCCTTGATGTTGCATTGAGTCATCGATGCCACTCTCTCATGAGGGTGCATTCCTTGAAGATATTAATAGCCTCCTTTTGTAAACCCCTCTCTTGTTCTATAAAATTTGAAGGAGGTTGCACTTACCTATTTCAGTTAGTGTATGAATATTTGCTATGAGAACATTTATGTCTGTAAACTATGGGTTGTATCAGCTGCTGTTGTGATTATTTTAAAGTAATATCTAGAGGTTTGATTATTGCTACAGAGTTTAGCATGTTGTTTGCATTTCCAAAATTTCCATAATTTCCATAATTTCCCTTTTCGTAGATCTATCATCTAGTTCAGTACTGGTTTGATTTAATCATATGATACACTATGTCTACACTCTTGAACAATTAATCTTTTAGTTCCATAGTTGCAGATTTAATGTTTTCATAGGTGTTTAGCTATCTTTTAGTTCTTCTATAGGATTGCATTCTATTGAGTGTAAACATGTTTATCATGTGCTGAAAATTTAACAGTAAATGATTGTTTTAGTGATATTGGCATTATACTAAGCTAGAAAAAATAGATTGAAGATACCTCAAAACATAACTTGAACGCACTACTATAAATCAGTTTTTACTATTTATATCAATCACTCTAGGGAATTTATAGAGACTAATCTAAATGTTTTCCTTAATTTTAGAATGATATAAAATATAAAATTATGAACATCAAAGAGTAGAACCATTCCTATTCAGATTGACATCTATTCTAGAGAGCTTGGAATCAATCATTACATAATACAATAAAAACAATTTCCTTGGAAACAATATAACAATTCCACTAACCTCATATAGACCGCCAGTTCTGGAAGTAAGGAGATATATTGGCTATTCTAATTCCTCCCCTTCTACATATACAATTACACAACCAATAATTATGCAGTCTGTCTGTACCCACTTTATCAAATCTACTGAGACAAATTGAGAGAAAAAAAACATCTATTATATTATGCCACTTTTTTATGCTAGGAACAAAGGTTTATTCTAGTTATGTGTATATGTTGTTTGGATGTAATTGTGGCATTTAAAGAAAGAATGACTGCAGGATACATATAAGACATTGATACCGGTTATTCCATAGAATCAACAAGGGTTAAATGAAATCCTTTTGTAGGAAGTTGATGTAAACTTTAAACAACAATGAATCACTACAAATCTTGCATATTACCTCTGCCAATTCTATAATGACAAATGAATATACACTAAAACGTGGTTATATGGTACCTGTCTTTTCAACAAAGGGCTTCGTCAATATATTAATAAAATAGGATGTCATTTATAGCAAGCAGGAAATATCTAAAATAAAATAGAGGAAAGAAAAATAACAAGGATGATAAGTATCAATTTCTCATAGCAAAAACGTATGTGAAGAATCAAAGAGAGACTCAAAGGGGGGCTACATTGTTTCATCAGTCTATGAACCATAATTAAATACTGAGTTATTCAAATTTCCATATGTGAAGGGAAGTTATTTCCCAATCATAAAGAAAAAGTTATATAACACTGTTAAGAACTTTATGAATAAATATACTCTAATTCCATAAAGTAGTGTTACACACTGGCTATAAATATATTTTTCAGGTTGTTTTTCTAGAATAGGTTGAGGATGACCTTGCATAAGAGCTTGTTCAGAAGTGTTTAGTGAAATTCCTTGACATTGAATATTTTGGTGGAGGTGGGCCTTTTATAATGAAATACATTTATCTCATTTTTTGGAATTAAGAAAATACATACTATTTTGTTGCTTGGTGGTATGAATTTTTTGTGGCTCCTAATGTGCATTAACAACATAAAATGTGCTTGTATGCTAAATAGGGAAAATTAAGACAAAGGTTGTCCGTACAAGAGACTGTACATTATGCCGTGAATGCTTTCGTGGGGATGGATGGCATATGCGAGTAAATTTACATCGTGTGAAGGAGCAATTTATATGTAAGTATCGTTACATGCAATTTTGTAAATATTATAATTATTTGGCTTATTGAATGCATTTCTACTTTTAAAGCTTTCTACTTCTCAAATATTAATTTTTTTTGCATTGTGCATATTTTTTCCAGTTACCATTGAATCAACGAGGGCATTGCCACCTAAGGTGATTTTTACTAAAGATATGAAGATTATCGAAGAAAAATGTAAATGGATATTGGTTGAACCCTTGTGAGTTGAAAATGTATGTCAGCATATTCACTTCATGCAACCACGTCTCAGTTCTGTAAAATCAATATCATCAATTTCAAAATAATCAAAATGGAAAAGGTTGTGCCTGTAACAGATATTTTTGACTAGGTGATATGTTGTGTGATGACTGAGTTTGAATTGAAGATCCACTGTAAATGAATTTGAATTAGAAACAATTATGGATAAACACTTTATAACTTAAAATGGTGAAGGCATCGAGTTGAGATAATTCTCACAAGAAAACGTCTGTTTTCCTTTACTATGAACTAATTCTTGTTTCTCTTCTATATAGGAATGGTTTGCACGAAGCTATGACTTGGGAGACGAGTCTTTAATTTTTCAAACATTTCATGTTGAATTGGTTCAAGAACCTTCTTTCTTCCATGTTCTAATACTATTTTTTATCATTGAAAGTTTCATGCTTTTCATGGTCATTGGTTAGCATGAGCAAGTGGTTGTTTCACTTTCATGTAAAACTGATTTTCGCGGGGCTAATGTTTGAGAATTCTCTCTCAAATATTGGACTGGGAATGCTCTCTAATTTCTAGTTCAAACTTCTTTAATTATAGACATTATTTAGTAAAAAATCTTGATTTTCCAGCATTAGTTACACACTAGGGTGAACTTCTTTGTACCTACCATGAGCATAGCATAAAAAAATGTAGTATGATTGACCATCTATTGTGCTAAGTTTTGGTTCTTTATACTCTACCGTTATGATTATGAATGAGGGGTTCCATTTTTGTGAAGAGAAAGATATTATAGATTGGGAAATCATTTTTAATTCAGCTTTTTTCTATGCTTTATAAATGAGTAGTAGTTTGACCATAGACACAGAGTTTCCTCTTTTCTTGTTGCTACAACAAATTTCATACAAAATCAGATATTATAGAGATGCAATTTTTTTCTCCATAATAGGAGAGTGACAAAAGGGAAACGAGATCTCTATCTTGTGGGAGCTACATGAGAGAGCTAGATTAGGTGCATTAATTTTATTTTAAATGCAGTAGCTACTTAAGTGTAAACTTCTTGTCCATCCTTCCTTGTAGGTGTAGAATGATGAGCCAAAGTTTAATCATAATATATATATATCTGAGTATATAAAGGAAGGTCTAAACCACATTGTTTTCTTCTTTTTTTCCATTTATAATATTATTTCATGTGCTTGACTAATTATGTTGTACAACTATGGGACTCTGCATCCAATATACATGTAGAGTAAATTACTACTTACATGTTTTCAAATTCATTTTGTTTTGTTTAAACAATGGCATTCCAAGTGGGCATTTTGGACAAAGTTGAACAGTTGTGGGATATTTGCTAGTTCTCATTAGAGGTATAAATGATAGTGGGATTAGCGTAGTCTATATTTAACTTTTATTTTATTTTATTTATATATCAATATGAACATGGTTTCTTTCCTTGATTGCAAGTTAGTGGTTGTTTAAGTCACTTTTGAATAAAATGATCACATAAGTATTCATACTTCTTGTTAGCAAGCAAACGCGAAGGTATTGTTGCTAATATTCACTAGTACAAAATGAGGAATTAGCTACTAGGTGACTAAAATTTCTAGTCACCACAGGTTTTCCAAGTGATTTACTACTAAATATGAGCAATTTTGATTGACTCAACTATAAACGACTAAAATTAATGACTAATTTAGTTACGAGTTAACAAATATGACTAGATAATAAGTGACAGAGTTAAAAATGACTAAAATAAATGACTAATTTAGTCACGACATAAAAAATGACTAGCTAGAAGAATATGAATTAGTCATTTATGTTAGTCATTTTTAATTGTGTCATGGAAAATTGCAAATTTGGCAATGAAGTGTAATTTTTGTAAGTTGTCTGCCTTCTATTAGTAATATTAGTGCCATGCACCTCGATCTTCATAGATCCAACAAAGCAATTGCATGAACTATTAGCCTTATGGGGGCTTTTATGTTTCGCAAAAAAAAAAAAAATCTCTAGCTTTCTATTTTTGGCGAATCAAAGGTCATGATAATTGATTGGGCCAGAGGTCTCACCAAGTTGCAGTCACTGAGTTATATATGATTGTTGGTTGAAAAGGATTGGGCTCCTAAAGAATTTTTTTCTTTCTTTATCCTTCAGGCACGTACTTGTACAGGGAGTTCAATTCTGACGCGGACCTACTGTGTTGAATACTTAGGCTAAGAGGACTAGATTTACAAGTAATTTGTTTGAATCTAAGAAGATGCTTGAAGACACATCTAAGAAGAGTAAATGGAATTGGAATTCAGGCAATTCTAAACATGGTGATGAGATTGGTGTCGGTGGACAAAAATTGAAACTGACAAATATTAGTATTGAGCTTCACGTTGGGTCTCCACTGCCTTCAGAATGGAATCATTAATGTTTAGACCTTCAGGTTTGTTCTGTGTTTTTCTTGATTATCTATTGTGTTTTTTTTCTATTCATGTTTTTTTTCTTTGTTGTGGATGTGGTGGAGATGAAATGGCTAGATCATAATTCCCTTACAGTAACAGAGGAATGCTACACCTACAGATCCACTATAATAGGCCATAAAGATCAAATCTATTATTGGATATCCTGTGATTTTCACAAGTTGCAGCCCCGAAAATAGGTCAGACCTGCCCAGGTTCATACTAATATTGCTATGTTTACAGATAAAACTCAGGAACTAGCAATTCAAGGGTTCGTAGACCAAAAATGTTGTGTACAGGATTTCGGACTAAAGGTTATAATATCTAAGAATTTCCTTGCTTCAAGGTTCAAGGGAGGGACCTGGACTCTTTACTTTCCCTACGGGACCCCTTCCAGAAACACTTATGAGAGGAGTTGTGCAAGTCTTTACCTGCTGCTGCACCTCTTTTTTTGTAGTAAAGTATAATGCTTTCCCAAATACGTCTAAAACTGCGTAATCTGCTTAATATTGTTATATTTGTAAGATTCATGAGCAACCCCCAGGAATTGTAAGACTCATTGATTAACTTTGGGGATTACAACAATCTCATATGGAAATAAGCCTTCCATTACTTGAAGAATCCAACCTTTTAATAGACTAATTCAGAATATTTTTTTTTCAGAAAGAAAAAATCCTGTCCTTGTTATTCTTAGAAGAATCAAAGGTCATCAGTACAATCATCCCATAAGTGGTTTACATACCAAAACAGCCCACAAGAGTTCTGCCGGGGGGGAAGGCATAACAACAATAAAGAAAGATCCCATCAGAAAACTCTCTCATCATAAAGTGAGGACTGTCTTCTCATCCACATCTACCGAGTGCCAAAGGGCTCTGAACAACATTCTAAAAGTGAGCACTCTTTCAATCATAACATATATGAGGGAAATGAAAAAATCCCTTTATCATGCTCAGAAGAGATGAAAAGTGTCCTAAGAAACCAAATGGTTCTCAAAATGTTCCTTAACACTGCCTTTACCCTGAGGAAAAGAGAGTGCAGATTTAGAGAGACGGTCAGCCATCTGATTGTGCTCTCGGTAAATGTGAGTGAAAGACAATTCCTGAAAGCTAGAAATTAGCTTTTTTGTCTCCCTACACCAATGAACCAGATCAGGTGGGGAGAGAGAAGTCGATCCCATCACCCAATTGATGATTACTTGAGAATCACCATATACATGGGATAGGGGGATCCCCATCATTTGGGAAGAGAGAAGAAGTGTGCATAAGTTGAGCAATTCTGCTTTGGTGTTAGTGCCATATCCGACCCCCAACGAGAACTCCAAGTAGTGGGAGTCATTTAAATATAAGCAGAAACCTACACCAGCAGTCATATAGTTTGATGCACCATCAATGAACCCACAGGGAAAAACCTTGCAGGGGGGCTTCCTCAAAATTCTGCTTCTTGTTTTTTTAGTAACAGTCAGAGGAGGGAGAACTTGTACAGAATTAATAATTTGCTGAACAATACTGAAGATGTTCCTTTGTTTCCCCTTGAAAATTTCCTAGTTGTGCACCTTCCAAATAATCCACATCATATGAAAGGGAAGCATAAAGAGGTGCGAGCTTCTTGATAGTTTCCCAAACCAACCATTTAACATGTCCCCAAGAGAAACATACAATGAGCAAGTTGGGAGGTTGAAATGATTACACACATGTTTAGCTATTGTTTTCTAAATAGTGCAGATGGAGAAAAGGTGCTCGACTGTCTCCTCGTCCGCACAGCAAAGAACACAAATACCTGGTCTCGATTTACCTCTTTTCTGTAAATTCTCCCAAGTGAGGATTCTGTTCCGGAGAGCTAACTAGATAAAACATGATATTTTATTTAGAAGGGCCTTGTTCCATAGATGGGAATCGACAGGATTTGTATCCGGAGGTGAGGAATATCTAACAATACAATCATATGCATTCCTGGCATAAATGGAGCCCAATTTTTTGTTGTAAACCCATACAAGGTCACCAGGATGATCAGTGAGGCGAATACCAGCTCCAGATGATCCCTCAACATATTCAGTCCAAATTGATTTGAAAGTGCCTCCAAGATCAAGATCATTGACGGTGAACCAGTAGCTCTGTGCATTTATAAGAGAGTTATGTGCCTGAGAGAGAGTGCATATATCCAAATCCTCCAGGTAAGATCTTAGATCCTCAGGGAGAATAAAGGAGGAGTGTGAACCCACGATCGGGTCGATTCCAAGAAGAATATTGTCCCCATTACCCACCTACCAAGCCATATGAGTACCCATCCAAGGGAGGGTATGTATGAACCCTCTCCACATAACTGAGACATTGTGAGTGCTGAAGCGTTTATATCTGAGCCAGTCAGCCACTGAGGGGATTTTTATATATTTGAACTGCAGAACTTGATACCATAAACCCTTGGAGTGGAGGATTCTCCAAAAAGTTTTGAGACACAGAGCTAAGCTAAACCATGGGAGGTTTTTTATTCCCCAACCGCCATGTTCCTTGGGCCAAGAAATATCCTTCCAGCTAGCCAGATGATATTTGCAATTTTTGTCAGAGGATCCCCACAAGAAATTAAACATGATTATTCCGAGTTTCCGAAGAATAGATGCTGGGAGAGGAGCAAGTCCCATCCAATACACATGTATACTAGACAGTACAGATTGAATGAGGATCAATCTACCCCCGAGGGAAAGATACTTATAGGTCCAGTGGATTATCCTTTTTTCAAACCTTTGTATAATCCATAGCCAGTCATTTACTCTATACCCAAGTGGTTTCAAAAAATAACCGAGGTAATTGAACCCAGAATGGAGTGGCATCATTCTATAAGGCAGGACTCCCACAAAATCTTTCTAATGTTTTCCAAACCAGCTTGAAGAATGTGGGCTAGGAAGAACCAACACACTGGGATTACTTCTAAAACATATTTGACAAGTATCAACTTTCATCCCCTGGACAACCATCTATGAAACCATACGTGAATTCTTCTTTCTATTTTGTTTTCCAACCATCCCTAATCTTTTATGCCATAACCATTTGGTTTTAATATAAATCTATGTATTTTAGACCTTCCTGCAGGATCCACAGATCTGAATTGGAATAGATGGATCAACCTTTTAGACATGTCCTCACTGATGCACCTACAACTAATAGAATATTTCTCCAGGTTGATCTTGTACTTGATGCTGTGCAGTAAAGATGTAAAATTTCGCAAAACATCTTTGCCTCTTCAAGTGTGCCATTAACAAATAGTAGACCATCATTTGTCATGGAATTGTTATTTCCCCATTACAGTCTTCAGTGCTGATCATGGCTGTGTCAATCAGGATTTAACATTTGAATTGATTCAATGCAAAAATCTACCTCTGGAGTGACTCCCACTCCAAAATTCTCAGGGTTTCTATGCAGATCTGATGTGGGGAGTCACTTTGTATCTGTTATCCAAAATTTTGTTTTGTGCAAAATATTAAAATAACCCTCTCACGAAGAGGGGAATAAACCCTTGGCTCATGAACAGGGACCTTCCTAGAGCAATTAGACCCCCTATATTCAAACACCTTTTGTTTCTCCAAGGGACCCTCGCTATAGTCCACTAGTTGAACATCCTCTGCTTCTATCCCTAGGGTTTCTGTAGATAACATTTTTCATCACCGTATATATATATCCCTAGTGGTACCATTCTTCCAAATATTAGAGTTTGTTGATGGCAAATATTATATGTTGAAATTTGAAGGTTGATGTTATTGATTATTGATGATTGATCATTTGATGATTATATCTACGTTTTCATGTTTTCTATAGCTAATTTGACATAATACATGTATTTTTTAAATTTATACACATCAAAATATATTAAAATATGTATCATAAAAAATGCTCCCAAAATGGAAGCTTTTGAAATTTTTTAGTTTTCGTTCCCGCTTTCCGCTTTTTGCTCCCTTTCCCCGCTCCCAACAACATATAGATTGAGACAATCTCTTATCTCTATGAAGAAGTTCTTGCCTTATTATCAATGATTCTCTCTTTAGATCATGTTGGGTAAGTTCCAACTATTTTCTCACTGCATCTATGTAAATTAGCATAGGGAAAACATTGTTTGATTGACCATAGTGCACTTATGCATTCTAGGCATTGTTTGTGGGAATCATAACTAATGGGGCAAAGATACTGCTGCTAGAAAGGTTACCACTCTTTCTTCCTTGCTACAATGGTTGTCAATGCATTTCATGGATGATTTTCAAGCTGACAAAGCTGCAATAACTACACGTTGCTTTCCTATGTAATTTACAGATTTAAAATTGATTGGGCTTTCTATTTTTCTTGCTATTCAAAGGGAAACCCTATGTTTTTTTGTGTAAGCAAGTTAACCCACTTCCTTGCCTCTTACCCTAGTTCTCCTCTGTCTCTCTTTTCTCTAATTTCCTTCTTGATGGGAAAGTTGGAAACCCTATGGAAAGTGAAAATGGCATTCTAAAAATATTCTTGAGCACTATGTGATGAGTTTCAGTTGTACTTTCTAGTCTTCCTTAAACCACACTTAATATTGGAGATCAAGTTTGTTTTAATATCATGTGCAATTCTTTCTATAGATTTAACCCAAATATCTTTACCATTGAAGATTGATTTTTGGAAGAGGATAAGATTACATAAGGAGGTAACCACATATCAATCCCAATCCACTATTACATTATAGTGCTTTTACAATTAAATTTGATTATTATTATTATTATCTTTTGTATGAAACAAAATGCATGTAAATATCTATGTAAATTTATATGTTAAATATGTTTTTTCTTTCGTACAAAATGTTTCATTACATTTTTTATTAGCAATCTGATCACCTAACAAAAAACATATATTGACATATCAAGTTGAAATCAAGTATAAATGTTGTGTCAATCTGACAAGCTCAAGAAAACAAAAAGCTAAACTTCATCTTCATTATAACATATAGCCTTGTATTCTTTTACGTTAAAACAACATTTTACTATTTTTCAAGCGGCTCTAAAACCTAATACAACCATCAACATTTAACAGATTAGAAAATTGTGTTAACTTGAATCAAATGACAAGTGCAAAGTGGTTGCAATGTGTCATCTAGTTAAGCAAAAAGTCAATGTAAATTAAATGAACACCTTAGAAAAATAAGAGGTTCGCTAGACATAAGAGAAGAACTATAAATAATATTTGATTTTTAAAAACATATTGTTGCAATGTATTCCTTTAAACTCACATTCTCAGTTGTTTAGAACAATTTCATTTGTTTAAAACAATTTAGGATATTTGTGTGCACATTGTTTATAGGCGGAGGCATCTCTCTATAAAAGGGGACATTCTAAATTACACAGTTTCATAATTTGTCGGATCTATATTGATCTTGTATTTTTTCTCCTTTGCCTTTCAACCCTTTCCTGTCAGTTGCTGATGGAGGTCGAAGTCACTATTTTCCTTTCAACCCTTGCATGTCTGGTGTTGCGAGAGGTCAAAGTCATGACATTTGCTGCCATAGGTCTGCGAGGTCACAACAGTTGCTGTCGGAGGTCACACATAATAGGAGGCTTAATTTGCACAGGCAGAGGAGGATTTTCTCAAGAAGAGGAGGGTTTGCAGAGGAAAAGGAGGTTTTGAAGAGCTCACGCAGAGACTGACAACATGCCCCCCAAATCGGTGAGTACCCTAATTTGATATCGCAATAACCTATATAGATACCTCTTGCAAGATAGAGTGCCACAATAACCTATATAACCTATACAGAGACCTCTTGCAAGGTAGGCCTTCCCATAGTTTTGTAGCTCATTTGGGTGTATATAAGTATTGAATGGAATCTTTTTTGAAATATTAGATGAGGCTCAAATGGGTTTGAAACTGGATATTTTCTCCTTAGTATGACCTTGTTTACCCATCATGGCCTTGGAGTCTGTAAATGATTTTTGTTTTCCTTTTCACACGGCCCGTTTGAATTAGTGAACAACAGACAATGATACCTTGGGAGAAGGATGCTAATAATTTGATAAATGGGGTAGAGATGAGGCTTGATTTATGTTCTGTTCAAAGAAATGCAGAGCCCGCAGAATTACAGGTCAAGAGGGAGAAATTTGCCTTATTTGATAAGGATTACTCAAGGGTTCTCATGACATATTATAGCGTCTCAATTTCTAACAAATGAAAAGATTATATCGGGCATCAGTAAGGAAAATGAATTGTTTAAACTAATTCCATTTTTTTCAAGAAATGGCCTTGGGAAAGGCCTCCATGTTAGGATTAGGTAAGGAGGTGCCTCATGTTAGGATTATTTGAAATATTTTTTTTGAACTGTTCCACTCATCTACGTTGTCAACAAGAGAATATTACAGGGCATGGGTAAAACCTATTGACAATTATGTCCAGATAAGTCATATTGTGTACAGGATTGACAGATTTTAAGGAATGATTCCAAACCTTTTGAACGATGCGAGACTATGTGCTTAGTGCCAACAATAGTACCTTTGCATTCACATGAAACATTCAAATGTTAGTGGTTAACTTATGAAAATAAATTCAAATTCTTTTTGTAGGGAAAAAGAAATTCCTGAAAGCACACGGCTATTTTCATTATTATGGGAGACAAGCAACTCTTCGATATAATTTTTGCTAGGTTTGAAAATAATAAATTGTTCAAGGGTTCTTGAAAGCTTAGCAACATAAATAATTACAATTGAGCAAGTGTGGTCACCAATCTAGCAATTTAAAAGTGGGGTTTCTCATGAACTAGCCATGTCCAATGCGTTCTCCAAAAATACGACAGAAAATGAAAATTGATAAATACAGGCAGTCCAGCCTCTCCCACCTGCACCCAGAATATTCCTTCATGGTATAAAGCCTGTTTCATTAGCTGAAATCAGTTCAGTCATAAAAGGGCTAATTCTGTTTACAGACGCTTTAGCAAATTTTTATAACTAGAGGAAAAATGGCTCTTCAATACCTTATGTCAACTGGAAATCTTCTTTTTTGAACTAATTCAACAAAAGTGGCACTTATGGCTGGATAAACGAATCCTGAGTTGCACTTAATAGTATGGCCTGAAACAAAGGTGCAATTTTATCTGCCATTAACTGGAGAAGTTCAGTAGGAAGATCATCAAGTCCTGGGGACATACTGGCATATGGTTGGATAAACAATTCTTGAATTACACTTCATATTATGGCCTGAAACAAAGGTGCAATTTGATCTGTCCTTAATTTGAGAAGTTTAGTAGGAAGATCATAAAGTCCCTGTGACATACCGAGGTCCGAGAGGAAACTTCTTAACCACTTCTCTCACTTCTTCGTAGATGGCCATTCTAACACTTAATCAGATATAAGGCTCTCTTCTATGGTGTAGTAGATATCTTCTAATAATAATGGATGTTTCCATTGTTCTTCTCCAACTGTCCCTATGGGTATGCTATATAAATTTTATATTAAATAGAATTTTTCAATCTCATCTACTCCAAGTCCGAGATCAATTCATCAGAGCATTCCTAAGACAAGAAATGAAGGTTTTATCTATTTGTCCTTCATTAACTGCTAAAAAGGTTTTTCATTTTATGACCATCTTTATCCCAGTTAACACTGGAGCTGGTAACTTCGACTCTGACTGTTGCTTGACAGCATGCAAACTTCGACTCTGACTGTGACAGCATGCAAACTCCACCTTCAAATTGTTGTCTTGTCCTCATGCATACTCAACATGGAATGCTATTTAAAAAAACATGCATGCAACTCAGAACTGTTGTTTTACACCACATAAACTCAACCAACAGCCTTGATGAACTCTGTTAAGAAACTCTGTTAAGAAACAGTTCAACAGATCGAACCCTCTTCAACTGCTATAGAGATTTCCCTGCATCATCATAACTCACTGCCTTCTTAACCGTCCACAAAACACTGTACTCACTGCCTTCTTGACTGTCCCCAAAACACTGTTCTAGCCCACTAGGCCTCAGCCTCAGCCTCCCATCCGAAATGTTACATAAAAATGCATACCTTTTTAGCCTTCCATCTCCTCTATTTATACACACGGATTCTCTTTCTCAACTAGATATCGAGCTGACCTTACATATGTGAATTTATATTTTAATTCTTCAAAGCCGACCTGTCTTATAAGTACAATTCTTCTCATTTATTATTTTGGTCCATTTTGAGATCTATTCGAGGGCTGCTTATTTGTTTGAGTTTCCACACTTCTAGGACTTCTCAACCTCATTCAATTTCCGTAGGGTTTCTTGACTTTCAACAATCCCCTTTTCAAGGGGGGCTTCTACCCAAGTTTCACATTTAAAAAGAAACCGATCTAGACATAATTATTGCAAAGTACATATATTTTACAAGATGCATGTTCTAAATCTTTTATATCTGTTCTATTTAAAGGTTGCTTCAAACTTTGAAATAGGGTTGGCATCAAAACTCAGATCAGCGTTGCTTCAATCTTCGGATTAGGGCTGCCTTCAGACACTCGGATTAGGGATGTTTCAACCTTCATATTAGGGCTGGCTTCAAGCTTTGGATTAGGCTTCACAAAGATACTAAGCATATTTGATCAATGTCTTCACAGGTATGCTGGCACAGTCGAGTCTAGATGGACATTCCACAAGCTTACACTATCCTTTAAGCCCTTAAACAGTCAATACTGGCACTAGGACATTTTATCTTTTCCACTGAAGGTATCAGAGCTACTAAACTGACCGATACCTCTATCTCTACTAGAGCCACCATGTCTACATAAAAATTAATTAGGCTTGCTTCTGTAAGTCTTCAAGTCACCATTGCTTGTTGTATGATGGAGATGATAATATTTGGTGTAAATTCATATTTAGAGTATATACCATCTGGCCATTGAATGTTTAATGTTTTCAGAGCATAAACAAAGAGTTGCCTATCTCCAGACTTCTGTGGCAAAGAAACATCTATGTTTTACATGAACTGCATTTTTGTATATTGTCATGAATAGGGATGTTGCACCTTGTATTTTCATTATAAAATTAATGTTTTTTTGGTAGTTGAAAATTATTCATGCCATGTTTGGAACCATGTACCGCAGGTGACCCATTCAGTTCTCGGGATGGAAATACTACGTTTTTTTCTTTTCAGTGTTTGTGGCATCATAGCTGATTGGAAACTGGAGGATGTGTTATAAGAACAAATCCAAAAAATTAAACAAATGGTTGGACCAGAGGATCATGCCATCTGTGCATTGTCAGGTGGTGTGGACTCCACAGTTGCAGCAACTCTTGTACACAAAGCACTGGGAGACAAGCTTCACTGTGCTTTTGTGGACAATGGACTTTTGAGGTGAGTTGAAAAGCATAGTGCAATGCATACCTGTTCTGGAATATTATGGTTTACTATGAAATGATATTTATAATTCAGTAGAATTTGATCAAAAGCATTAAAGGACATATTATATGTAACTTTTGCAAAACAATGCAATAATGTGTTATATTCCTGTTCTTTGATGATATTTAGTTGGGTTTTGTCAGGTACAATGAGAGAGAGCGTGTGATGGTCATGTTTGAAAATGATCTTCATTTGCCAGTGAATTGTATTGATGCAACAGAACATTTTCTTGATAAACTCAAAGGAGTAACAGATCCTGAAAGAAAACGAAAAATTATAGGAGGGGAATTCATCGACATTTTTGATGAATTCTCTGTAGATTTGGAAAAAAAACTGGGAAGGAAGCCAAAGTTTTTGGTTCAGGGCACTCTGTACCCAGATGTAATTGAGTCGTGTCCATTGCCTGGGAGAGGGAGAAATCACTCCCACACAATAAAGAGCCACCATAATGTGGGGGGGCTTCCAGCGGAAATGAATCTAAAACTTATTGAGCCGCTTAATTTGCTTTTCAAAGATGAGGTATATATCATTTAAACCTTTTCTTTAAGGTTTATTTATGTTTACTTATTAGATAATTTATGATAATATAGTCCTTTTGTCCCGAAGTTCTCTTTCAGGACTGATTTTAGTACTGGTAATCTCAGATTTATGGTTGTAAATATTAACAGGTGCAAAAACTGGGAGAAATATTGAGTGTTCCCCAAGGATTTCTTAAGAGGCACCCATTCCCTGGTACTAGCTTAGCCGTACGTATTTTGGGTGATGTCGCTGAAGGAAATGCCTTGGAGACCCTACACCTGGTAATATACTTGATATGTGTGTAATAAATTATAATTATGCACTCTTACTGGACTGTATAAGAGTGTTCTAAGTTTCTCTTCATATGTTTGCACCTTTTGATAGGTTGATGAGATCTTTATCAATTCAATCAAGGATGCCGGACTCTATGATCAAATTTGGCAAGCTTTTGCAGTATTTTTGCCAGTAAATACTGTTGGTGTGCAAGGTGATAGAAGGACTCATTCACATGCAGTTGCACTGAGAGCCATAACCAGTGAAGATGGAATGCCTGCAGACTAGTGAGTATTTTGTTTTCTGTATTATATTTCTTGGTTGTGCTACATTTTTCTCATTTTCTTATTGTGACCTATATTTGATCCTTTTAATCAGATGGCAAAACATGCCCCACAACCAAAAGTGTAAATACATTCTTTATTGCCACCTCGTGTTTCTTAATTCATATGTTAGCTTTTGTATGTTTGTTATAATAAATTACATGTGTTTGTTTGGGTTATAGGTATCAATTTGATCCCAAGTTCCTTGTTGAGGTTTTTGCAAAGATTTGCAACTGTGTTCATGGAGTGAATAGAATAGTCTATGACATAACCTCAAAACCTCCATCAACTGTAGAGTGGGAGTGAGATGCATACAATATAAATTGCATGTTTTTGTAATTTTTAATTGTGGTGAACCACAAAATATGTGCTATTTCTTGGTTACCTTCCAGGAAAAGGAAATTTTGGAGGAAACTTTTGTAAAAATGTTAGCATCTAAGTTCTCTACTGCTCCATTGTCAGCACGTTGTAATGTATTGATTTTTTAAAGTCTTTCTTTCTAGTTGCAAAGTGAGTGATTTATAAAATAAACCGGCATTTTAATGATCTTAAGTGTTTTAGATTACATCATTTGATTTTTACCAGGAAGAGTTGAGGCTTTAACATGACCTTTTTATTTAATGCAAAATACTAAACTTCGTTCAAGTAGTGACCTTCACCATTCAAAGGACATCTAGTTTCCCCATCTATAATCTATTATGCTTTTAAAGACTCGAGTACAACATTTCTAGCGTAAGATATAGCCTACAGATAAGTTCAAGTAACAGGTATGTAATGCACAAGGTAGAGTCTAGTTGTGTTCTAAACAAAGAAGACTAAACATTCTATGTATTTGATTTTTGATGGTTTGCTATTACGGGAAATCCAGTCAGGCAATCTTTGTCAAAATTGCAATTTTGGATAGGTGAATTTGTTGTTTTTAAACCAGTTCCTGTGACTGCCTCTGCTAAGTAGAGGCTTTGCTTTCAGTACACATTCCATCTGTTTTGCAAAGCTTCCCTACTTTTCCAGGGGAATGACTTTATTTTTATATTTACTTAGACAAGTGTGCAAAGTTCCTTCAGTGAGTAGAGCTCTTCCCATGCAAGGATGTTCAAAGGTCTTGGGAACTTCAAAAACCTCCCAAAATAGAGAAAAGCTTCATGGTCTCAACAGTAACTACCTCATCCAAGCTATCACCAAACATCCACGTTATGGCATACAAGCTGCCAAATCACTGGGACTAGGGAATGTTAAGCGACAGCCTGTAGGCTCTCTTTTATGTTTGATTTTTTCTGATGGTAATGTTTGGGATGTGCAGGTTGGGTCTGGTAGCAACCATCAAGGTATCTATCTACATTCTTTCATTTTGAACATTTTATTTGATAAGTAAATAGTGCTGCAAAAATTCAACTATACTGGTGTATAATATTTGAATCAGGTGTGTTCTCACTTATTCAAATTTTGGAGAAGGGAATAATGTCTACGTTAAATATTAATTAATTGTTGTTTGTTTTCTATTGTAAGTGAAATTTAATTAGGTTTTATATTGGCATGGGGGAAGAATCACTTGATATTTGTGCTAGTAGTCTTTGATTTGACTTTTTCTTGATAGATTATCTTGTGTCTAGAGGAAGCACTGTTCATGCTATTGAAATGCCTAATACGTAAGAATAGGAAGGATTGGTTTTGTATTTAAAATAGCATAAAGCCGACTAATATTATTCTAGATTTTTTTTCTTTCATGCAGCTTTGTTGATCGTAAAAAATCTAGACATTAATGAGATAGAATTCGTTTGATTGGCAGTCTAGAAACAAGGATTGATTTTGTATTCAAAAGAGAATCATGACTAGTTTTGTTGAGATATTTTTATTTTTTATTTTGATTTATATCCAGTTGCTTTGACACACTACTGTCTTTCAATTTCATAAGAAATCTAGGTAACCATGAGACAACATGGTGGGGACACAACATTCCTTACTTAAAATTTTATGGGGAATAGTGAGTGGAATAGAAATCAAGCCCTCATCAGATCAGGATGCGATAACTAAATCTGAAAAATATGGAGCTCCCTCCCAATGAGTATGAAACTTTGTTAGTTACCGAACTGAGCCTATGGTAAAACATTTAAAAAATGTAAAAGGTGCCTAACTTTTATGGAATAAGTTGAAAATATATTTGTAATGACTGATGCTTTTATATAATGTATTTATAGAATGCACTCTGCCATAAAAATTTGAGGGATACACTAAAGTAGAATAATTACTATTAGTGAGTGGAATAGAAACCAAACCCACATCAGATTAGGATGTGAAAAATATGCAGCTCCAATTGAGTCTGAAACTTTGTTAGTTACCGAACTGAGTCTATGATAAAACATTTCAGAAATGTAAAAGGTGCCAAATTTTTATGGAATAAGTTGAAAATATATTTGTATAATGTATTTATAGAAAGCATCTATACCGTAAAAATTGAGGGATGCACGAAAGTAGAATAATTACCATTAGTGACCACAATACTTACCTACCTAATAGGATTCACTGAAGTAGATTGGGCTAGATCAACAAATGATGAAAAAATCCCTTCAAGAACAATCCTTGAAGATGCAAGACTCGAGAGTTCCAATGTGTTGGAGCTTGCTAACATGAATATAAAAAGACAACTAGCATGATATAATAATTCATCAAATAAAGAGTTATGGGAATATACTTTACCTTCAAGTGTTCCCTTGATGTTAATGAAAGTACAGTAGCAGGAATTGATAAGACCAAAGGAACAGTTTAGAACAAATGCAACCTTGCAAAAGGGACATCTTGGTAGAGATCTATGCTTAAGCAGAAGCAGGATCTTGAAATAAATTTTGGGCAAGATTATAGGTATCTCTCTTTTAAGAATAGCCTAAGTACTAAGAAAATCTTCACTGACAGGAAAATTACAAACAAATAGGTTGGTCAAACTTAACTTTGGACTTGTAATTTTATACAGTGAGGAAAAAGTCCATGGGAGAAACAAGCTGCATTCACTGTCTCTTCGGAGACATCTGATAAAATGAGAACAATACAGAGACAATTACCATGGCCCCTGTGCAAGGATGAGATGCACAAATCGAGAAATCGTCCAATTTTTTTGAATTTAACATATGGTTTATTTCCTGGTTATATTTGGAGGACTGTATATTACTTGTTGAAGCTGAAGTTTTTTGGTTTGGAAAACAATATTTTCTGCTTTCTGTTTGAGGAGAAAAAGTCTAAAGAGGACTATCTTGAGCTTATAATAGGTTGGAAGTCCTTTGGGGACATGCGCGATCAGTTGGAAAATCTATACCATTGAAGAGAGAAAATAGGTTTTACATATCTAATTTTGGAACCTTGCAACGAATGCCCTGGGCATCTATAGATTGTAATTTTGTTTTAAGAGATAAGATTATGAATTTAAAAAAAAATTCCAATGAAAAATAAAGAGCATTTTGTCTTACCATCTACTATGAGGACTCATTTTCATCATGATCTAGCCACATTTGGATGTTGGATTCTGATATCCTAGATCATACAGTACTACTATTATGATGACATATTGGAGATGGGATCTTGTTTGTGTGTTGAGGATCCACCCATAAGAAGAAGCTTATGTATATTATCAGCCTTGCAGTGGGATTATTTGATGTTGGGATGACCAATTCATCATTTGTGATAGATTGGGTAAGTCCTTAACTAATGACATATAGATACTATTAATGGGATGTAATATCTACATAGGTCATCTCGTGGATTTTATCTTATATTTTTTCCTGGCTACAAGAAAGTTCTTTTGATTAGGTTGTGTTTTTAATATGTATGACCTAAGCCAAAGATTCATAGGAGAGTTATTTTCTTTGTTTTCAATCTACTGTTAAGGACATTCGTGATTTTCTGAATCTTTACACTATTTTAATAGTGTTTCTTGAACTTTTGTTTTGTTTTGGTTTTGGCGACCTGTTGAAGGCATTTGTGATGTAGATTTGAACTTAAAAAATACTTTTACTAATGGATTCCTTGTAAAATCCTGCCATAATGACAGGTGCAGACTGCAACATCTCAGTATTGACTCTTGAGCATTCATGGAAATTTATTTGTGCATCCAGGCTCTGTCAACATGCATGGGCTTATTACACAAGGACCCCGCTCCATCAAAAATATAGTATGGTAGAGGTAGGCCAGTTCTTCTTCATATCCAGTTATTAGTATTACTTGTTTTATATGTATTAGAAGTAGTAGCTTTCTTAGATTTATAGTCACCAAGATTATTTTTTCCTTGAATTGGTATGTCTTCTCCAGAGCTGTTACACATTTCAGCTTGGAAACACATAATGGCACTTCTCTTTTCATGGCTTCATATCTAGAACGCAGACCTTATACCTCACCAAAGAGATGTTTCTTCCTTTCTTATGGGATTCTCTTTGAAAAAGTATCCTTTGCACACCTTAAGAAGTTATACATTGAAAATAATAGTGGCAAGCATGTCCAGATCCATCTGTAGCTTCTTTCCTCCATTATGATGAATTATTTTTGCATGACCCCATCTCAAATGAGTATTGAAGAACACTAGACTTGAGAATTTACAGTTTATGCTCATAAGCATGTCATCTGTTCCAACCTTTCCAATGTATCAGTTTATTGCAACTTGTATACGTTATCATGTACAATTAATCTTGTTTTCATGTACACAAAGATTACAAAGACCTGCATGGCCATTAGCAATTAAATGCTAGTGGGATAAAAAAATTAGTTGAATCCTTTGCATATATGGTGCTTTTGGCATTTTGCTTAATGACCAGACCAAAACAAATTGTAAATTACTTTGTAACTTTTAGTTACTTGAAAGTTGACTTGAAAGTTGATTTTTTTTGCAAGTCCTTTCTCTAAGCAATAACAACTTCTTAAAGGGTGCTAACTCAATGGTAGAGCGCCTGCCTAATTATAGGCAGGAGGTTGATGGTTCAATTCCTCCGTGCCCTATCATAAATTTGTGACTACAAAAACGACTAAATTTACATATATACGACTATTAGTAGCTAATTTCTCGTATCTTAGTCGTATTTAGCTTAGTCATTAATATGTTAACATCTAGTAGTTTATTTAGTCGTATATTTGGTCATTAATGGTTGCAATCAGTGACTAAATCAGCGACTAAATCAATGATTAACTCAGTGACTAAATCAATGACTAAATCTGTGACTAAATCAATGACTAAATCATTAACTATCAATGACTAAAACAATGACTAAATCATTGACTATCAATGACTAAAGCATTGTCTATCAATGACTAAATCATTGTCTACCAATGACCAAATCAATGACTAAATCAGTGACTACTAAGTCAATCTATTAATGACTAGTGAAATACGACTACCTATAAGATAGTGGTAATTTTCTACTATTAGTCACCGACTCAAAAAAGTCATCTATAGCCTGATTTTAGTCAATTTTTTAGTCATTAATTTCTCATTTTCTACTAGTGATTTCATCTCATTTCATTTCCATTTATCTAGTGGCTAAGAGTACTTAGAGTTAATTCCCATTCTTCTTGATTTGAAATGGAATTATTTGAATATTTATTTTTACTATTCTATATACATTTTGGGTGATGATTTGCCCCATTTTCTCATCCTTCGCTTCTATATAAACTGAAATTCTCCTTTCCATAGCATCATCCACCACTATCTTCAAGTTAGTTATGAATTTTCAGTCAAATTCATATATGTTGGCATGAATCTAGATGACTCAGTAGATAGTTTAACATTCAATGCATGCTTGTCATTCCTATAAATTTCTAGGATTTTTGCATTTTTCATCATTCAAGCATAAAAAATAATGATTATCAAGTTACTATAGATACATAATGGCTTACCTTGTAATATTCCTTCAATTCTTTCAAATGCATTTATTAAGTGGAAAAAGGACTTGAAGGACTAGTATAGGGTAAGCCCTTATGGATCTATAATAACTTGATAATCATTATTTTGTATGCTTGAATGATGTAACATTTGTTTGAATATCATCATATCAAGCAATAACAACTTCTTAAAGGGTGCTAGCTCAATGGTAGAGCACCTGCCTAATTATAGGCAAGAGGCTAGTGGTTCTATTCCTCCATGCCCTATCATAAATTTGTGACTACGGAAATGACTAAATTTGCATGTATATGACTATTAGTAGCTAATTTCATGTATCTCATAGCATGACTAATGTTTAGTCGTATTTAGCTTGGTCATTTATATGTTATCATCTAGTAGTTTATTTAGTCTTATATTTGCTCATTTATTGTTGCAATCAATGACTAAATCAGTGACTAAATCCGTGACTAAATCCATGACTAAATTAATGACTAAATCATTGACTATAAATGACTAAATCAATGACTAAATCAGTGACTAATAAGTTAACCTATTAATGACTAAGTGAAATATGACTAAGTTAGTCAAGCTATAAGATAGTGGAAATTAGCTACTATTAGTCATTGAAGCAAAAATAATCATTTATAGCCAGATTTTAGTCATTAATTCCTCATTCTGTACTATTGGCATGTTTTAAAATCACTTTCCCGAAACACACTCTTTGCTGCTAATGGATTTGATTCTCTTTAATCAATGCTAGTTTCAAATTTTTGTGGCCTTGAAGTGTTAACTTTCCAATCTTATTCCAAGGCCTTAGCCTAATCTATGTTGGTGATATAAAATATAATCTTGATAGATTTTATATTAAGTGTTGATTTTAGGGTAGCTTTCTTAGTTTCAAGGAGTGATGATGAAACTAGTGGTGTTTGTGACTTAAAATGTGGAACCAATCAAATGCACAATGCTCACTACTCTTTTGTTTATTTAAATAAAATTCTATACTATGGAAGAGTAAGAGGTTCTTTGACATCCTTCAAACATGCTTATTGCAAAATAGAATCACTTTTACAAATTTGAAAAAATAATTTTTCAAATTTTTAGCAAGAATTCAATAGGTTGGCTTCAAACATAAGATGTGTTCAATTTTCTTCAACTATCTGTAATTGGAAATGAAAAATGTTTAAATGTTCAATGTTTTTCGTGTTTCTAATAATTGTTTTAAACTGATGTTTAAATGTACGATCGTGATTCAATTTTTATTTTTCTATTCCATTATGCTTTCTTTCTGAATGTTGAATTTAATGTTCCAAATTGATGGCTTGAACAACAATGCAAAATTCTAAATATCTTTTGAAATTCTAAAACTGAGAAGCATTTACACTTGAGATCCACTTTCTCTTTCACATTAAAACCCAAAAGCGCAAGTGAAGAGGATACTTGTGGCTCAACAATATGTTTCAAAATTTCAAAAGGTTCCTATTATACTTGAGATCCATATTTCTCATTCACAGGACCACCCGAAGGTGCAAGTGCGGAGGATACATAGGGCTTGAAATTTTGCTAAAAAATAAACCTAGACTATTACACTTGAGAGACCTATTTCTCTTTCACAATATCGCCCAAAAGTGCAAGTGAAGAGGATACGTAGGGATCGAACACAACTTACACTAGTGGAAAATGAGAGATTAGTGACCAAAAAAATGACCAAAATCCACATATCAATGACCACTTTTGGTTTGCGATAGCTGGTGGCTGATTCAGGGTCTTTTATTACGTGACCAAAATTGGTCATTTTTATTTTGGTCATTTATAGCTTGTCAGTTGGTCATTAACTTGGTCATATATTTGGTTATTAATTTGGTCAATATTTGAATCAATGACCAAATATATGACCACACTTGTGACCAAATTAATAACCAAATTTATATTTGAATCAATGACCAAATATATGACCACACTTGTGACCACATGGCAAACTAGAATATGACCAAATTTGATCGCATAATAAAAGACCGTAAATTAGCCACCAAAACTGCTTTTTGGTCATTGGTATGCAAATTTTGGTCTTTTTTTGGGTCATTTATATCTCATTGTTTGGTCACGTATCTCTCAATTTTTGGTCATTTTATATCTGAATTTTGGTCATTAATATCATTTATTGGTCACTAATTTAGCCGTTTTATGTGTGGTTATTATATTTTAGGAGTTTTAATGGTGTCCATTATTAATCAATATAAATTTTTAATATGATATTATGTTTAAATTAAAACAAAAATAGATTATTTATCATCATCTAATACACATGTGATTTATGCAATGTCACATTAAAAAGTTAATTACAACACTTATAAATAATATAAAGTACAATCATATAAGTTATGAACCACGCAAATTATATTATATGAAATGCCAAGTATTACAATAAATATGATTTTTCTCAAAAACTATCTCCATATAACTTTACATTAAAATCATCTAGTACATGATGAATTTTCAAAATATTACAATGGATAAACCATCCCACTTGTACTTTGCTGCTAAGACATAGTTAGATCCCATAGCAGCTTCAATTAACCCATACTTAGCAGCTTGAAAGCCTCAACAATAGACTCTTCATACTCAATGGCAAAGCCTCAGCAACAACCTCTTCATAATCAATGGCCCACTTAGTTAAGTTCATTTCTGCAAAATCTAGTAAAAAAATATCAGTAGAAAAACAATGAACTATAAAGTACAAAAACAATGAACTGTAAAGTACAAAAAAAATGAAGAAAATTATTTATAGTGTTCAATATCTTGGCCACCAATTGCTTTTCATTTTTCTATACAAAACACTTGAATTGAGCAATTGGACATTTATTTCCAAGTTTCTATTCATACTCATGTACTTGGAAAGATTCTAATGTTTTACCTCAAGTTTAAAGACACTCCCCATGGTATTCTGGGAGATACCCTCAATAAGAAGGGAACGTACAATAGAAGGGAAACTTTATGAACTGTCTGGTGGGTCCCTGAGCCTGCCAACAACCCATGCCCTAACAACTTTCATCTGCAAGCAAAATATGACGTGTTATGTAACAAGGTTAAGCATCACATGACATTAACAAGAACGTTGAATCATATAACAATTGCGTAATGCCATGTTTTATCATATCCCAACACACTTATAAGAAGGATTCATTCCCATAGATATAAACCAATGATTAAGGCCAACCTGATTCAAGGCCAGTGCCCTTGTGTTGTCACTACAAATGTTTGTAGCAAAACTCATAGTCTCACATGCTGAAAACCTTCGTACCTGGAATGGGGTGATTTTTTAGAGGTTGAAAGACCAATCACCCATCCATCCATAGTAATAAATTATTGTGAATCGGATACTAACCAAAGCCTTGTCTGCCATCATCTTCTTCATTGAATAAGCTAAACTGTCAATAAAATGACAAGAAAACATGTTAAGAAGTGAAACACCACTCTCAAATAAATCATAGACAGTCATTAGATATTAATCTGAATAAGCTAAATCTATAAAAACTTCTGTAATTAATCATACATCAAGGTGACTGCCAATGGAAGTCCTTATGGAACTGCAGCAATGACAATGGAAGCCTACAAACAAATACTTCCATTAGTATTTATCTTATGTACATTTTTATATAATCCTTGGACATGACACTATTTAACATTTTTGTAAACAAGGACAACTGATTTTATACAAACTATCCATTCAAGCATAATACTGACAAGATACTGAAAGTAGGACATGCTGACCTACCACAATCGAGAAGATGTTAACAATTATGTTAACTGTGTATCCAACCTTGGTCTTTCCTGCTTGAAACATGGGTTTCCCATTTGAGTCTTATGTATTTCCTATAAAACATCTAATAAAAGAGAACGAAAACTATAGTCAATACAAAGTGGTAGTTCAAAACACAAATAATTTAGAGAAAACATCCAAAGGTAGTACAATATCAGTTACCTAATAAAGAGGCTGACAATCAAGCTACTGATCAAGTTGTTTGGCAGAAATGGTGAGGGAATGAATGACAAACACAGACTGAAACAAGAAGCCAATTTTTGTTATTCAAAAATGCAGAACTCACTCTAGAGTCTATATTGATTTCTGTAAGTATAAATAAAACCTTATACATAGAATGGTCCAATGTGGCCTGCTTCACTATTCAACTATTTATATGAATCCAACTATTTATATTGATTCATAAGAATCCAACTATTTATATTCATCCATAAGAAGCATGTTGGGTATAAAAATATGAATCCAACTATTTATATTCATCAATAAGAGTTGTAGATTAAATTTAAATGTATTCAAGACATGGAAAATAATTCCTCTCTTAGTTGTACCTTTGCATGCACTCACTCACTGAGGATTTTGAACCAATCGATTTTCTTAGAAAAGAGTGAAACAAGTAAATACTCCAAAAGACAAAATGAAATCACAAATTTAGATTGCACTATTTTGTAACATAGAAACAAATCATCCTGAAGAATGGCAACAAGATCAATGCCTAGGTGATATTTTCAAAAACCAAGTAAGAAAAATAACATATTTTAATGTTTGGATCAACAGACTAAAGGAGAAAAGATGCCTCAAAGAATCAACATAATTTTCCTCTAGGGTGTTGGTCTGCAGAAGTAGAAGCAATCTCCTAATAGGAACAAAGTGTCAGGAAAGGATATTGGTCTCGTATTGAAGCTAAGTCTCCAAGATATCTGACTCCGTGGAGAAAGGAAACCAATCTTAAAATGGACTCGAGATGCATAGGATGTGCCACAAAATCAACTTGAATAATATCCTGTGGAATCGTCTTTGGAAACCTACACATATTTTGACCAGATATTTTTTTTAAATGTGAAGACCAACAAACTGTCATTTCAAAATCATAGTGCATAGGGTGTCTATATGGTAGCATTAGATGGCCATTCAATTCGGGAATATACAAATTTCCACTAGATCAAATGGAAAAATACTACCTAAATACAAATCCAGGGAAGTTTTGTTGAATGCATAAGTCTTCCATAAGACAAGAAAATTGTTATTATCCAATCTCAATCTAGAACTTCAACCACCATACCATAAAAATAGAAAATTAGTTGGAATAGAAAAAGGAATATACGCAGGACAAGAATCGGATCACAAATTTTAGAGTGAGACAGAAGATAGGCCACTCTTAAAGCATCTTAGGAAAACAACATATTTAAAGTATGCAATAGAAACAAAGTTGAAGATGAGAAGCAGTTATTTCTAAGATACTCCATCTACATTTTTAAGATATGAGAAATAATATCCGTCTCTTATAACCTATTGGCACCTTCTCTCCTTCATGCTTGTGAGGTATGGAAGCCACAGCTGAGGAAAAGAGGTTGAAACCACATTAACAAGGTACTCATTAATAAGTTTTCAAAATGCATTAACTTTTAACATCGAGAAAATTATCGCATGCCATTCGGTGAATTTATATGTGGTTTTGAAGCTGACATGAATATAGCATATCCTATCATTTTCACTTTGTTAGTTTCCATAGGAGTTGTAGATCACACCATCATTTTTGGAAGAAATAAATTCTCTGCATGATAAATAGCCAGTCCCTAGCTGGTGTAAGAATAGAAAGCTATTGGTAATAGCAAACCAAGGAAGACAACCTCACTTCAATGCAATGCAAAGCCATGTACATTGTCCTCTATTACTGTATTGGTTACTTTTATTCATATTTACTGGTTATACTATTACTAGTACTTCTATTGGTAGTACTTGGTACTATTTTTGGTCTTACAACATACTATTGGTTATGTATAATTTATATCTAAGTGAATACTTTTTTCTATGTAGCTTTGTGGTATTGGTGCAGTTCTTTACGTCACGCCTCAAATACTTAAACAATCTGGAGTTGACACCTTGTTAGTTCAAGAAGGAATTAAGGTAGATTCAGCTTCTCTTTTGGCAAGTGCAGTTACCTGTATGCCAATTTTTCCCTTTACAGTGCTTGCAATGTTTCTAATGGACCATGCTAGAAGAAGGTAACACAAATAGACCACACCTATTCATGTAAATTGAAATCATGTATATACAAGAATGACATCTTGTATTGGTGCATATCTCTATCATCTACTTGGTTTATTTCATTTCTAGCTTAGAAATTTCTGGTGTTCTGGGAAAAGTACAAATAGACTCAAGGAAATGTTTAATGAATCGTTTAATCGTTTGACATCTCTAGGCCTTGTATAATATGCTTCTATGTCATCAGAAACTGCACTTAAGGGGGGTGCTTCTCGAATAAACCATCCCAAAACTGAACCACTACAGAAACTTATTGCTGGAACTTGTTTCCCATTTCTAGATGAAAACTTGAAAGAAATACAACATAGATATCATAAATCTGAATTTGGCCTTTTTGGGTTTGCCAATTTTCTTTTCTAGAAACATAGATATGTAGTATGAATGATCTCCCTGTGCTGGTTATTTGAAGGTTCTTAACTGGATTTTTTCCATTCTTTTATGTTGGTGCAAGAAAATTATACTCCTATCTACCACTCCAGTTCTATTCATTACATTGCTTACAATTGCTTCAACCAGGGATTGTCTAGGGAGGTATCTCGGATGTGGGCCTGATGGTATTCTTTTGTGCCTTCAATATGGGATTTGATGCAGTGCCAAAAATTTTCTGTTCATAAATCTTTCCAACAAGAGTTAGAGAAATTTTCTTAGCTATTTGTTTTATAATAACATGGAATGCATACATGCTTATCATATTCCTATTTCCTACCATGAACAAGGGCTTGGGAACACCAGGTGTTTTTGGATTTTTCTGTATTATGAGTGCAATTTCCTAGATATTTATCTTCCTTAAGGTTCCAGAGACCAAGGGATTTCCTTTGGAAGTTATCACAGAGTTATTTGTTGTATCTACATCTCTAGCTAGAAAGGAAGAAGCATAAATTAACCAGAAGCTTAGAACTAAATGATCGACATAGCTCTGTAGATTGTGAAATATGATGGTTATGGTTTTGGATTATTCAATTGAAGCATTGGAAAGCACAAACATAAAATTGAGCAGGCCCCCCTTAAGATTGCACCCTAGGCCCTATCTATTTATTTTTTGAAGTCCAGACTTAAGAGTATTCTATGCAAATCTTCTCTAAAATACCTCATAATATCGTTCTGCAATGCAAAACAGTATCAGAAGCCACAAAACATAAAAATAAGAGACCATATCAACTACCAGACCAACGTTTAATCATTACAAACCTCAATTTCTTGAATTTGCTTCAGACGTGGCTCTTCAAAATTGTGTTTACGTGGAACTAGTGTTTCTTGGTCTTCCTATAGGTATTACACATTTGCATGGAGAATTAATCTGGTCATTTCCTTGACATATTTACAAAAGTAGAGGACTAAAACATCATATTTTTTGAAATATAACCTTGTTTGAATCCTTCAAATTAAACAAATGAGATCATTAGTTTTATTGCCTAATGACGTTGGTGTGGACCTCATGAAAATAATTTCGTGCATTGACTCCCATGACATATGTGGGGATATCTTCGCTTCGGGAAAAAGCTGCAATAATCACCTTCTTTTCCCTGGCTTGAATATGCCTCTCAACGTCATGTCTGTTCACAAACACTCCTCAGGATATTTTAGTATAGGAAAGGATGGGACGTCCTTAGGAGTGCCTTGGGAGCGTTCTCCCAAAACAAGGAGCGTTTTGGGAGTGAGCTTCAGAAGGAAGCAAGCTTTGGGAGCAGGAGTGAGGGAGGTGGGGGGTGCTCCAATGCAGCATAGTTTTATAAAGTGTAACACACTTAAATAAAGTACATATCACATCATAAAGTAATTTATAAACACTTATTATGAATTCACTTAATGTCGTTAGTGAAACCCCCTTGTTCTTGGACCCCTACACCTAGGAACCTGATCCAGAAGTACCTCTAAGCTATCAAACCTAACAGTTTGAATCCCATGCATGTGTGTTTTTCTTGCTTCCCTGTTTACTTCAGATCTAATATTTTATTAGCAATAGGAAATTTAATGTTAGGAAATATTCTAAACTCAATCCAGCCCCTAGATATTCCAAATAAATCTATTTTTTGAACTCATTAAAGCATAAATCATTCCAAAGTTAAGCTATCTAGAAGTTGGAATATTTTTCCTAGCATCTAACTTGCAAGGAACTATTTTTTTTAATCTTCTAGACTTATTTCACAAGTTGTCCCAAATTTTTTACATAGATTATCCTTTAGGGAAGCCACCTAAATCTAAGTCTGGTAACCATTTATGATTTCTAAATCAGAAACAACACCCGGCCTAAGACCTTAAATGTGTCAAGCAATGATTTCACCAGGCAGCGAAATGCCTTGTAATTGACGTAGCAATTTTATTTAGTAAATGTGTGCGTGTTTGTTATCTATGTGGTTTGTGTTGAATTTGATCTAGCCTTGACATTTATTGAGTTGTGTGCCTTAGTTTTACTCAAGTGACTTGTGCATTCATTCCTATCTGTTTGTTGCTTGTTTGAATTCTCTTGAGGATTTTGTTTCCATTGTCATTTTCCCTGCTATCCCCTAGAGTGAATCCAAACAAGGCACCATTTTATCCTTCTCACTAAACCTTAAAGTGCCCTGATCCTCCACAAATCGGTCTTGTCAGTACTATGAGAAATTTGGTTTCACCAGTAAGTATTAAGGAACATTTGACTAGGGACACCTCCCATGGTTAGTTTGGATATACTTTCGGTGGATCTAGGAAACCTAAGGAGATGGGACCCTACCTGTCATGACACTTTGGGACAGAGTCTTGAGGTTCCACTCATCTCGCAATCATCATTCTTTGTCTATATAGAGGTCTCCACACCCTATGACAACAAGTTTAAAGTATCCATCTCTGTGAACTTGAGTAATATATAAGTCCACTAAATGATAAATTCAGTAATACTTTTCACATCACCTTGAGAATTCCATTTTCCACAATCAATCTTCCAGCTGCTGAAGTAGCTTCCCCAACTAAGAAGCTAGAATGTTGAAATCCCCCTTTCCTTTTCTGAAGAGACACAATCATGACATCAAGTTAAAAAAATGCACTTCCATGGGAAACTTTCTTATTGGGATCCACTATAGACGGGTAATCTAATTCATGCAAAACTAGGTCGAATAGAATAGAGAGAGTATTAGGGCTGGCATAAAAAACCAGAGATATTCTGAATTGGGCCACTATCATGAATTATGTCTTAAAATGTAGCAAATACCTGACCAACTTAGAGGTTGTGAGATGTGCTCATCACAAATATCCACTTAGAACCTTCAAGTGTTACATACCCCAAATTGCAAAAAGATTTTATGTTTTAGGAGAAATTATGTTTTAATTTTATTATAAAGTTTGTAATTAATGACCAAATGGGCTCAAGGATAATTGCATTTAATTTCTGAATATTTTATTATTAAATAAATAAAAGATGAGACAACAGCTTAAGGAGGCTATTAAATGAGTGTTTTACTGGCCACTTGGTGGAATAGGCTGGGTTGAGAGCAGATTCACACTTGGAAGCATCCTCAAACTACTTCTAGCTGTTGCAGGAGGCAAATATTATATGAAATGTCAAGTATTACAATATATATGAGTTTTCTCAAAAACTATCTCCATATAACTTCACATTAAAATCATCTAGTACATGATGAATTTTCAAAATATTACAATGGATAAACCATCCCACTTGTACTTTGCTGCTAAGACATAGTTAGATCCTACAACAGCTTCAATTAACCCATACTTAGCAGCTTGAAAGCCTCAACAATAGACTCTTCATACTCAATGGAAAAGCCTCAGCAACAACCTCTTCATACTCAATGGCCTACTTAGTTAAGTTCATTCCTGCAAAATCTAGTAAAAAAATATCATACTCAATGGCCCACTTAGTTAAGTTCATTCCTGCAAAATATAGTAAAAAAATCTCAGTAGAAAAACAATGAACTATAAAGTACAAAAACAATGAACTATAAAGTACAAAAACAATGAAGAAAATTATTTATAGTGTTCAATATCCTGGCCACCCATTGCTTTTCATTTTTCTATACAAAACACTTGAATTGAGCAATTGGACATTTATTTCCGGGTTTCTATTCATACTCATGTACTTGGAAAGATTCTAATGTTTTACCTCAAGTTTAAAGACACTCCCCGTGGTATTCTGGGAGATACCGTCAATAAGAAGGGAATGCACAATAGAAGGGAAACTTTATGAACTGTCTGGTGGGTCCCTGAGCCTGCCAACAACCCATGCCCTAACAATTGTCATCTGCAAGACAAATATGACGTGTTATGTAACAAGGTTAAGCTTCACATGAAATTAACAAGAATGTTGAATCATATAACAATTGTGTAATTCCATGTTTTATCATATCCCAGCACACTTATAAGAAGGATTCATGCCCATAGATATAAACCAATGATTAAGGCCAACCTGATTCAAGGCCAGTGCCCCTGTTTTGTCACTACAAATGTTTGTAGTAGAACTCATAGTTTCACATGCTGAAAACCTTCGTACCTGGAATGGGGTGAATTTTTAGAGGTTGAAAGACCAACCACCCATCCATCCATAGTAATAAATTATTGTGAATAAGATACTAACCAAAGCCTTGTCTGCCATCATCTTCTTCATTGAATAAGCTAAACTGTCAATAAAATGACAAGAAAACATGTGAAGAAGCGAAACACCACTCTCAAATAAATCATAGACAGTCATTAGATATTAATCTAAATAAGCTAAATCTAGAAAAACTTGTGCAATTAATCATACGTCAAGGTGACTTCCAATGGAAGTCCTTATGGAACTGCAGCAATGACAATGGAAGCTTACAAACAAATACTTCCATTAGTATTTATCTTATGTACATTTTTATATAATCCTTGGACATGACACTACTCAACATTTTTGTAAACAAAGACAACTGATTTTATACAAACTATCCATTCAATCATAATACTGACAAGATACTGAAAGTAGGACATGCTGACCTACCACAATCGAGAAGATGTTAACAATTATGTTAACTATGTCTCCAACCTTGGTCTTTCCCGCTTGAAACATGGGTTTCCCAATTGAGTTTTATGTATTTCCTATAAAAAATATAATAAAAGAGAACGAAAACTACAGTCAATACAAAGTGGTAGTTCAAAAAACAAATAATTTAGAGAAAACATCCAAAGGTAGTACAATATTAGTTACCTAATAAAGAGGATGACAATCAAGCTACTGATCAAGTTGTTTGGCAGAAATGGCGAGGGAATGAATGACAAACACAGACTGAAACAAGAAGCCAATTTTTGTTATTCAAAAATGCAGAACTCACTCTAGAGTCTATATTGATTTCTGTAAGTATAAATAAAACCTTATACATAGAATGGTCCAATGTGGCCTGCATCACTATTCAACTATTTATATTGATTCATAAGAATCCAACTATTTATATTCATCAATAAGAGTTGTAGATTAAATTTAAATGTATTCAAGACATGGAAAATAATTCCTCTCTTAGTTGTACCTTTGCATGCACTCACTCACTGAGGATTTTGAACCAATCAATTTTCTTAGAAAAGAGTGAAATAAGTAAATACTCCAAAAGACAAAATGAAATCACAAATTTAGATTGCACTATTTTGTAACATAGAAACAAATCAGCCTGAAGAATGGAAACAAGATCAATGCCTAGGTGATATTTTCAAAAACCAAGTACGAAAAATAACATATTTTAATGTTTGGATCAACAGACTAAAGGAGAAAAGATGCCTCAAAGAATCAACATAATTTTCCTCTACGGTGTAGGTCTGCAGAAGTAGAAGCAATCTCCTCATAGGAACAAAGTGTCAAGAAAGGATATTGGTCTCGTATTGAAGCTAAGTCTCCAAAAGATCTGACTCTGTGGAGAAAGGAAACCAATCTTAAAATGGACTCAAGATGCATAGGATGTGCCACAAAATCAACTTGAATAATATCCCGTGGAATCGTCTTTGGAAACCTACACATATTTTGACCAGATCTTTTTTTATATGGGAAGACTGACAAACTGTCATTTCAAAATAATAGTGCATAGGGTGTCTAGATGGTAGCATTAGATGGCCATTCAATTCGGGAATATCCAAATTTCCACTAGATCAAATGGAAAAATACTACCTAAATACAAATCCAGGGAAGTTTTGCTGAATGCATAAGTCCTCCATAAGACAAGAAAATTGTTATTATCCAATCTCAATCCAGAACTTCAACCACCATACCATAAAAATAGAAAATTAGTTGGAATAGAAAAAAGAATATCAGCAGGATGAGAACTGGATCACAAATTTTACAGTGAGACAGAAGATAGGCCACTCTTAAAACATCTTAGGAAAACAACATATTTAAAGTATGCAATAGAAACAAACTTGAAGATGAGAAGCAGTTATTTCTAAGATACTCCATCTACATTTTTAAGATATGAGAAATAAGATCCGCCTCTTATAACCTATTGGCACCTTCTCTCCTTTATGCTTGTGAGGTATGGAAGCCACAGCTGAGGAAAAGAGGTTGAAACCACATTAACAAGGTACTCATTAATAATTTTTCAAAATGCATTAACTTTTAACACCAAGAAAATTATCGCATTCCATTCGGTGAATTTATATGTGGTTTTGAAGCTGACATGAATCTAGCATATCCTATAATTTTCACTTTGTTAGTTGCCATAGGAGCTGTATATCACACCATCATTTTTGGAAGAAATAAATTCTCTGCATGATAAATAGCCAGTCCCTAGCTGGTGTAAGAAGAGAAAGCTATTGGTAATAGCAAGCCAAGGAATACAACCTCACTTCAATGCAATGCAAATCCATGTACATTGTCCTCTATTATTGTATTGGTTACTTTTACTCATATTTACTGGTTATACTATTACTGGTACTTCTATTGGTAGTACTTGGTACTGTTTTTGGTCTTACAACATACTATTGGTTATGTATAATTTATATCTAAGTGAAGACTTGTTTCTGTGTAGCTTTGTGGTATTGGTGCAGTTCTTTACATCACGCCTCAAATACTTAAACAATCTGGAGTTGACACCTTGTTAGTTCAAGAAGGAATTAAGGTAGATTCAGCTTCTCGTTTGGCAAGTGCAGTTACCTGTATGCCATTTTTTCCCTTTACAGTGCTTGCAATGTTTCTAATGGACCATGCTAGAAGAAGGTAACACAAAGAGACCACACCTATTCATGTAAATTGAAATCCTATGTATACAAGAATGGCATCTTGTATTGGTGCATATCTCTATCATCCACTTGGTTTATTTCATTTTTAGCTTAGAAATTTCTTTTGTTCTAGGAAAAGTACAAATAGACTCAAGGAAATGGTTAATGAATCGTTTAATCATTTGACATCTCTAGGCCTTCTATAATATGCTTCTATGTCATCAGATCTGCTCTTAAGGGGGGCGCTTCTCGAATAAACCATCCCAAAACTGAACCACTCCAGAAACCTATTACTGGAATCTGTTTCCCATTTCTAGATGAGAACTTGAAAGAGATACAACATAGATATCAAAAATATGGATTTGGCCTTTTTGGGTTTGCCAATTTTCTTTTCTAGAAACATAGATATGTAGTATGAATGATCTCCCTGTGCTGGTTATTTGAAGGTTCTTAACTGGATTTCTGCCATTATTTTATGTTGGTGCAAGAAAATTATACTCCTATCTACCACTCCAGTTCTATTCATTACATTGCTTACAATTGCTTCAACCAGGGATTGTCCAGGGAGGTATCTCGGCTGTGGGCCTGATGGTATTTGTTTGTGCCTTCAATATGGGATTTGGTGCAGTGCCCAAAATTTTATGTTCATAAATATTTCCAACAAGAGTTAGAGAAATTTGCTTAGCTATGTGTTTTACAATAACATGGAATGCATACATGCTTATCATATTCCTATTTCCTACCATGAACAAGGGCTTGGGAACACCAGGTGTTTTTGGATTTTTCTGTATTATGAGTGCAATTTCCTAGATATTTATCTTCCTTAAGGTTCCAGAGACCAAGGGATTTCCTTTGGAAGTTATCACAGAGTTATTTGTTGTATCTACATCTCTAGCTGGAAAGGAAGAAGCATAAATTAACCAGAAGCTTAGCACTAAATGATCGACATAGCTCTGCAGATTGTGAAATATGATGGTTATGGTTTTGGATAATTCAATTGAAGCATTGGAAAGCACAAACATAAAATTGACCAGGAATATTGTTCAACACTTCTTTATCTCCTCTTTTTCAGATTACACCCTAGGCCCTATCTACCTTTGCAATGCATGATTCAGAAGCAGATTTTGTGATTGATGTAAGTAGTCAAATGTATTGTATCTTAGGGTTTTAAGATGAGAGAAATTGGCTTCAGTTTTCTTATGAAGGAAAGGGGTAGACTAGGATACGATTGGTTATTAGTAGCATACATTACCTTTGAAGACTTTAAATCTTTTATTGGAAATCGCTATATAGAATTTAAATTTGAATTGCCCACTCTTGTAACATGATCGAAGCAATGTAGCCATCATTATATTGACAAAAATTGGTTTGAATCTACAACCTAGATTGCCAAAATGTATTCTATTTCCCGAATTAAGAGAGGACAGTTTGTTTGATTATGGATATCTTATTTTCAATATAAAAAAGTGTCCATTACAGGTTTCTTACAGGCTTGTCCATAGATGAGAAATATATTAATAACTTTAATACACATAGAATACAGGATTGGTTAGCTTGCAGTAGCTCAAGCTTGGAATTTCATGGCTTTTATTGGCATTGTGTTAAATTCATCTTACACATACCAAAAATAGTATCAAAGACATACAAATCAATGAAATAGGATTCTAAGATACAAAAGTCCCACTCAATCTTTATGTAGGCCTTGGAAAAATCAATTTTGTAAATCTTCCATTTGACTAGTTTGTTCGTTTCCCTCCCCCTTTCATGTTTAGTATGAGATTACTTTTTACTAAATCATGTTAAATCATATAGCACAATGTTATAAATAATATTGCAGTATGTTATCCCAAACTACTCTCTGATATTCTAATCTAAACAACTTACTAAAAAATCTATTCAAAATGGGACAACTTATTAAAAAAATGCATTCAAATTGGGACAACTTATTAAAAAATGCATTCAAATTGGGACAACTAAAATTATAGTCAAGAATTTTAAGATTCAAATTTTATAACATTCTTAGAAGACTAGCATTGTTTTCCTAATAGCCATGGATGGCAAGAAATTTTGCATTATTCTTTATTAGCAGCCATGAAAGCTATTATTATTATTTTTTTCTTACCTGCAATTTAGAAAGATTGTTTTCCTGAAGAAGGCATGTTTGATAGTTTGGAACATGAAATATATAAACAATCCAGTGCAAAATAGTCCATCACATAAGGATATCAATAATTTCAGCCATTTCTTTACCATGAGAAGGAATAACCTGTAAAATGAATAAATTTAGGATATGCCATCTTACCAAGCAAATTAACTCTAAAAAAAATAGAGTAAACCACTTCACTAACTATAAATTACTTTCATAAGGCATCATTTCAGTGCTACCTTTTGCAACATTTCCAGACCATCTATTTGTTTTTTGAAGTCTGGACTTAAGAGTATTCTATGCAAATCTTCTCTAAAATACCTCATAATATCGTTCTGCAATGCAAAACAGTATCAGATGCCACAAAACATAAAAATAAGAAACCATATCAACTACTAGACCAACGTTTAATCATTACAAACCTCAATTTCTTGAATTTGCTTCAGACGTGGCTCTTCAAAATTGTGTTTACGTGGAACTAGTGTTTCTTGGTCTTCCTATAGGTATTACACATTTGCATGGAGAATTAATCTGGTCATTTCCTTGACATATTTACAAAAGTAGAGGACTAAAACGTCATATTTTTTGAAATATAACCTTGTTTGAATCCTTCAAATTAAAAAAATCCTGTCCTTGAACTGCAAGATCCTGGGCAGCTACAGCATCGACCTGTTTTGTAACTTTCGGTTGATTACCTCTCTGTATGTAATTGTATCACCCTTCTTACATAAACCTCTTTTATTGTTGTTTTAAAAGAAGCATCCATAATCACTTTAGTAGATTCAGAAAAAGTTTCCTTTGCTGATCCTTCTACCTGAAGTGGGATCAATCCTATGTATACACATGACTGTGCTTGGAAGGAGTTTCATCACTACATGTCCAATCAAATGAATTTGTTGTGAGGAAGAGAACCATGGTACATAGAATTGGTACTGTTGGTCTGTGCCACCATGATTTAGAACCACAATGAGTGTTTCCCATGTGTTTCCTTTGCTTTGTTTGCAGTTCAAACTGTAGAAGATGCAAGACTCTCTTGGGGGCTCAGAGGTAAAGGAGTAGATCTTATTAATTCTTTAAAAATAGCTCCATAGTTCAGGGAAGATTCCACTTCTATACATATGTGAGCCATAATTTTCACTGTTAACATAGGATATGTCCCTGCTAGACTTTCACCACTAAGCATAACACAATCAATCCCATCAAGAACAACATTAAGTTAGCCTTAAGTGAATTAGTCTCCAAAAACAAATACCACAAATCAGGAAGCAATTCATTACCGTCGAAGTCATCATTGAGGATCTTGAGTAATGGAGCAACGCAATTTGTCGAGAAAGAGGCATTACTGCAAAATGAAGTTACAATTATAGATTCATTATAAATGATGCAACACAATTTGTTAAGATAGAGGCATTACTGCAAAAATGAATTTAAAGTTATAGTAATGTTGTAAAATCTAGTGTTGCTTGTTAATAATCTGCCATAGAAATGAGATCATTAGTTTTATTACCTAGTGACGTTGGTATGGACCTCATGAAAACAATTTCATGCATTGACTCCCATGACATATGTGGGGATATCTTCGCTTCGGGAAAAAGCTGCAATAATCACCTTCTTTTCCCTGGCTTGAATATGCCTCTCAGCATCGTTTCTTTTCAGAAACACTCCTCAGGATATTTTAGTATAGGAAAGGATGGGACCTCCTCGGGAGTGCCTTGGGAGCGTTCTCCCAAAACAAAGAGCATTTTGGGAGTGAGCTTCAGAAGGAATCAAGCTTTAGGAGCAGGAGCGAGGGGGTGGGGGGTGCTCCCATGCAACATAGTTTTATAAAGTGTAACACACTTAAATAAAGTAAATATCACATCATAAAGTAATTTATAAACACTTATTATAAAGTCACTTAATTTCATTAATGAAACCCCCTTGTTCTTGGACTCCTGCACCTAGGAACCTGATGCAGAAGTACCTCTAAGCTATCAAACCTAACAGTTTGAATCCCATGCATGTGTGTTTTTCTTGCTTCCCTGTTTACTTCAGATCTAATATTTTATTAGAAGCAGGACTTTTAATGTTAGAACATCTTCTAAACTCAATCCAGCCCCTAGATATTCCAAATAAATCTATTTTTTGAACTCATTAAAGCATAAATCATTCCAAACTTAAGCTATCTAGAAGTTGGAATATTTTTCCTAGCATCTAACTTGCAAGGCACTATTTTTTTTAATCTTCTAGACTTATTTCACAAGTTGTCCCAAATTTTTTGCATAGATTATCCTTTAGGGAAGCCACCTAAATCTAAGTCCGGTAACCATTTATGATTTCTCAATCAGAAACAACACCCGGCCTTAGACCTTAAATGTGTCAAGCAATGATTCCAGCAGGCAGCGAAAGGCCTTGTAATTGATGTAGCAATTTTATTTAGTAAATGTGTGCGTGCGTGTTATCTATGTGGTTTGTGTTGAATTTGATCCAGCCTTGACATTTATTGAGTTGTGTGCCTTAGTTTTACTCAAGTGACCTGTGCATTCATTCCTATCTATTTGTTGCTTGCTTGACTTCTCTTGAGGATTTTGTTTCCATTGTAATTTTCCCTGCTATCCCCTAGAGTGAATCTAGCCAAGGAACCATTTTATCCTTCTCACTAAACCTTAAAGTGACCCGATCCTCCACAAATCGGTCTTGTCAGTAGTATGAGAAAGTTGGTTTCACCAATAAGTATTAGGGAACATTTGACTAGGGACACCTCCCATGGTTAGTTTGGATCTACTTTCAGGGGATCTAGGAAACCTAAGGAGATGGGACCCTACCTAGCATTACCCTTTGGGATAGAGTCCTGAGGTTCCACTCGTCTCGCAATCATAATTCTTTGTCTATATAGAGGTCTCCACACCCTGTGACAACAAGTTTAAAGAATCCATCTCTGTGAAATTGAGTAATATATAAGTCCACTAAATCATAAATTCAGTAATACTTTTCACATCACCTTGAGAATTCCATTTTCCACAATCAATATTCCAGCTGCTGAAGTAGCTTCCCCAACTAAGAAGCTAGAATGTTGAAATCCCCCTTTCCTTTTCTGGAGAGACACAATCACGACATCAAGTTAAAAAATGCACTTCCATGGGAAACTTTCTTATTGGGATCCAATATAGACAGGTAATCTAATTCATGCAAAACTAGGTCGAATAGAATAGAGAGAGTATTAGGGTTGGCATAAAAAACCAGAGATATTCTGAATTGGGCCACTATCATGAATTATGTCTTTAAATGTAGCAAATACCTGGCCAACTTAGAGGTTGTGAGATGTGCTCATCACAAATATCCACTTAGAACCTTCAAGTGTCACATAGCCCAAATTGCAAAAAGATTTTATGTTTTAGGAGAAATTATGTTTTAATTTTATTATAAAGTTTGTAATTAATGACCAAGCGGGCTCAAGGATAATTGCATTTAATTGCTGAATATTTTATTATTAAATAAATGAAAGATGAGACAACAGCTTAAGGAGGCTATTAAATGAGTGTTTTACTGGCCACTTGGTGGAATAGGCTGGGTTGAGAGCAGATTCACACTTGGAAGCATCCTCAAACTACTTCTAGCTGTTGCAAGAGGAAACTTCCCTATTTTTGTGGTCGTGTTCCCCAAGAAAGTGGAGCAAGAGCAGGTGCCTCATTAAGTGAAAACTGACCTAAAATACCTAGGCATGCTGATAAAACTTCCCATTGAATTCAACTGAGGTTGCTCATTCTTTACTTGTGAAGTTTCTGAGTGAAATTGGTGCACAAGAAATTCGATGGAGGGGACAAGAAGTAGTGTTTGAGTGAAAAGTGTTGAAATCCTGAACTAGTGCAGGTGATTTGAGTTGAGTTCTTACTGCTACAGGAAGGAATATTACTGTTGATTACTATGTGGAGTTGCAAAGGTTTCTAAACCAGTTCTCTCACCCAGTGCTTTCAACCAGGTGGACCAGTAGACAGGCTCGAGGGTCCTAAGATTTGCAGTTCAGGTATCTTTAGGAGTTTGTTGGGAGGAACAGGCTCCTTAAGTTTTTGTCTCCTCTACTATATTGTCAGGTTCTACATGTTATTTATAATTTCTCTATACAATATTAGGAACAAGAATGAATGAATTTAGGAAATAATATATTTATATGTTTGTTTCATTTGTTATTAAAATTACTTGGAGAAAATCTTTTGCTGTTGAAAGATAGATGAATTTTGGATTAGATATGGATTAGAATGAATGATTATGGTTAATTTCAAATTTACTAAAAAATTAAATACCTAACTGTATTTTTCCACAGCTTCAAGAAGGTAGTACTCTAGTACATTAGCTGAGATTAAATTCTGATGGATAAATCAAATCAAGAATGTAGGATTATGTTTATTTACTTTGTATAGATTCCTTATAGGAATGTTCAGAATTTTCCTTAGTTAGAATACACCTATTAAAAAGATAAACAAGAACTATCATAAAGGAAGGTCTTTTAAGAACCAGTACACAGTTTGTGTAACTGGGTTCTTTTAAACACAGTAATTAATTACTAGCTATAAGCTTAGGTTATTATAATTATACATAGTTATTAAATATTATAGCAACATAAAAATAGCATAAGCAAGAATAGCTAATAAACAATAAAAATGAAGAATAGTACTCACTTAGGTTTGGCTTTAACATCTAATCAATTTTTAATGATACTGTAAGTAAACATCAAATAATAAACACAGTATAGTTAAACAATTAATAATGTCGGGTTTTAAATTAAATTAAAATTACAAACCCTAAATTTAGGGAAAACTGTCAACTATATTTCTTTTACTTTCTCTTCCCATATTAGGGCTTTTATAGTTACCCTCTTTCTCTTAAATCAAACCCTTTATAATATCCATATTATAAATGCACAAAATTAAAATAAAAATTATACAGAAATAGTATTAAAATTGTTTATCAAGTATAAACTAAAACAATATAAGAAAAGACAAATTAAAAATTCCCAATCCAATTACACGGTAGATCTCAGGTTGTATTAACAAACCCTTCTCTTTTCATTATTTTCTTAAATAAATATTTTTACTGAGAGAGAAGAACTCCAAATTAGTTTTAATACTAATATCCTTATAAAGAATTCCCTCCTTCTAATCAAAATCAGAATTATGGACTTAAACAACAACAAAATTTCTTCCATAATCCTTTATCAAACCATTTCTCAGACACAGGTATTTAGCAGTAAGGTTTATCAAAATTCCATTAAATTAAAAACTCATATAGACTGATTTATCCAACGAGGAAAAACCCCACAGTCCAAGTTTGCTAGCAATTCTTTTCTACCACAGTTCGATGCCAAAAACAAGGCTCCCAACACAGCAAATATATCGAAGTTAATCAAAACACATAAGATTTTAAAACCTATCTTAACATATTTAATAACCAACTAGACAGAGTTACGACCAGTGGCCTTCACAAGTTTTTCTGTAAATTAGTCTACGCCCTGACCAAATAACTGTAAGTAAAAACAAGCCATGGCCATACGACATTCTCAAACAAGTATTATACAATGTATCCACGGCCAAGAAGTTTCGAATCAAGTGAAACAACATCATCCAAAAACCCCACACCCATCGCAGAAGGAACCTCAGGCAAGAACCGAGGCTTACCGGTTGGTTGAGTAGCATGGAGAACTTCCTCTTGAAGTAGTTTATGCCAGCCAGCTTATAGTAACACCTGTAAAATAACCTGCACATTAAAATAGTGAAACATTATGTTCTTATTCATAAGAAAAACCAAGCTACAGTAATAATATGATAAAGATTTTGTAGGCAGAAGCTTACCTGGAGAAATCACCCTCGACTACACAATAGTTTGGATGATTCAAGCCAAGTGAAAAACTCTTACTCTAACAACTGGGTAGGAGAAGCAAGCAAGCCAACACCTCGACGAGATGGTTTAAGCCAACATCCAAGGCCACGATGAAACCAAAACTGAGACCACACTTCTATTCCAGACAGAGTTTACAATTGGACAAACGCACGAAGGAAAGCTCTCGCAGAGGTAAAGCAATGGAACGAAGGCCTTTGCTCGTAGAGGTAAAGAAATGGAAATGAAGGCCTTTACACACAAATACAACTCAATTGCACCAATGTCCATGAGGCCATGAGCCACAACGTTCTTCATAGCAGTGAAGAGAGGGTCAACAATGCAAGATTTCAGGGTTTGGGCAACTTTTATAGTAGGGTTTTTCCAACACAAAAACCCAGCCACCAATTTCTCGCCACGTTTTTTCCACTTCCACCTAGATTTTGTGGGTTTATGTTCTATAGTGTCGAGAGTTTGGGTTAAAGCCTGCAAAAGGGGCATATATAACCTATGTTATGAACTCCTTGAAAAACATATAAACACTAGACTTTTATTTTATTATAATATGCCTTAGTATAGTATGAGAAGGTATTATTAGTTTTAATTTTTGCATAGATAAGATCTATACCTTTAAAATAAGGATCATATAATTAGTATTAAAACATGCAAGGATTTTGGGTTATATTTATTCTCTAGTTAATGGACCTTCTACCCTTGAAAACAAGCTTTTTCACCTCACTCATAACCTTCTCATGCAGTCTTTTGCATTTTCATTTGGTAATTACATAAGTAGATAAAGAAATTATACTCTGCTTGATTTTGATAGTTTCATTGTTATAAATGACATTTCTTATACACCCGATGAAAACTCTCTAGACTTAGGTGTAATTTCCTATGAGGAATTTAAATGACTGTTAATACAAATACATACAAATTACCCTAGTAATAAATAATTTTATAATGAAAAGATCTAGGTTGCAACATTTATCCTTCCATAGAGTTGTATGTAGGACTTAATATAACAAAAAATGGATAAAAATATGAGGTATAGGTTATAGTCAACGATAAGTAGAAAACATATATTTCTATGTTGTGCTTGAGTTTTCAAGTACTTACACTTATGAATAAATAAATAAAAATAACTACACAGTTTTGACGATATCTTCTTTTTCCCAAAGCTGTAAGCTAAACAAATATACTAGAATTTAATTTATGCTAGTTGAGATAATTAATTTCGATCCTGAAATTAGATTACAAAATGTCTTACCTGTAAAAAGACCTGTACAAGAAGCATCACTTCACTGCATTAGCTAAAAAGATAAGTAAGCCTCAGACATGAACTGAAGTTCCTTCATGTTTACACACATTAAATCAAACTTTAGTACATAGTAAACAAACAGATGTTACAATTCATGTTACTTCTGATCATCACCTGCTAAATCAGTCTTTAATACTGAATTATGAAAGCAAATAATTAAGTATGCAGATATAGAAATTAATGAAGGAATTAGTTTAAGTTTTTTGTTTAGACCTTAATGTTGTTAACCGTTAACAGTTAAATGTCCCTTTTAAGCGACAATTGTAAACATTTATTGTCATAGGAAAATTTTTAAATTTTTATGAAATTTTGGAGTATTACATGTGGTATCCGAGCACACGTTTAGACACTAGGCCTGAATGCGCCTCAACCTGCATAGACAAGCAGTAAATAAAATGCATGCATATTGATTTTTCTTTTTCTTTTTGAAATGTTATTACCAGAATTTTTTTTTCTGAGCTAGAATTGCAGGTATGGAAAGACTCAAGGAATATGTAGATGAAGAGTCCCCATTTAATGAACAAAGTAATTCTAGAAGAGAACCATTTCAGGAAGAAATAACTAACAATTCTTCATAATTATTACAAATTGTTAAAGAATTAAGAACTAAAATGGAAACAATTAAAAAAATGAAAGAATTCTAAGAGCTCAAGAGGAGTTGAACTAGATACTGATGGAAAAATTTCAAAGTGAAGGAAAACATAAACACACAAAATTTGAAAATACGTGCTACCAACACAAAAGTAAAAAGTCTAAACAGTCTAAAATTGAAAGTAGTTCATCCTCTGAAATTCACATAGGAAGAATCGCCAATACACTAGTGATAGCAGTGAGGATAATTACCATTTAAGAAAAATAAAATTTAATCCTTATGAGGAAATTTTAGGAGAATTTAAGAATATAAAACCACCAACTTTCAACGGTGAAACTGAGAAAGGAGAGGAAGCTGAATCATGGATTTTTGGAATGAAGAAGTATTTCCAGAGCTATAATTACTCCAACCAGCTAAAAGAAAGGATGGCCATTTACAACTTAACTTGAAAGGTAGATATCTAATGGCAGGATTTAAAATAAGTAAAAGGTATTAGGGAAAAAAACATTAACTGGAGTACCTTTAAGAAATAATTTAAAAGGAAGTTTCCATTGGAACAATACTACGAAGAGCGAGCTAAGGAATTTTATGAACGGAAGTTGGGAACTATGAACATGAAAGAATTAAACAGTAAATTTTTAAGTTTACTACGTTATATGCCTTACATTGTGGATGAGAAGCCTAAGGGGCAGCGGTTTATAAGTTGTTTATCCTTTCACATTAAAGACATAATTGAATACTATAATACAAAAACCCTTGAGGAGGCTATGTGAAAGGAAAACTTTTGCTATGAGCAGAACCGAAAAAAGGAAAGCATGTTAAACTGGAAGGCTAAGAGGTCTAATAATTTTGAACAGAAGAAGAAGGGTTTCATATCTAACCACAATTTTAGGAATAATAACATACATAATTTTCCTAATAAGAATTTCAAAGAAAATAAAGGTAATTCACAGTCAAACCCTAATGGACCTAGAATTAAAAAACCTGCTATTAATCACAGCAACTACATTAAGAATAATGAACGTAAAGAACCAGTGAAGTGTTGGGATTGTAATGGACCTCATTATGCATCAATATTACCTAACAAAAAGAATACTTTCAGCAACATTCATACAGTATAGGAGGAGATGATTGCTGGTGACTTAGCAAGGGCGATGCCCAAGATCAATGCGGCACTGGAAAACATGCAGGCGGATTATCAAACTTACATGCTGGAAGTAGAAGGTAAGCTGAATCAAACACCCATTTCTATCTTAATAGACCCAGGGGATAGCCTGAGTTATATTTTTCCTGATTTAGTAGAAAAATGCAATTTATCAATAGAAAAGCTTGCAAAGTCATGGTTAGTTCAACTAGCTACTAGATCAAAAAGAAAAGTGATTAGTTTTGTAAAAGACTATACTGTAGTTATGAATCAGTTTGAAACATTGATGAAGCTTAATGTACTTCCTTTAGGTTCTTATGACATGTTAATTGGTATGGACTGGTTAGAATAGCATAAAGTAGTTTTGAACTGTTTCGATAAAACATTTACTTGTGTAAATAATGAAGGAGAAACAATAACCGTAACATGAATCCCTATGAAAACCACTATCAAACAAATCTTTACTTTTCAATTAAAGAGAGTTGTTCGAAAGGATTGTAAATCCTTTGTTGTAACTGTATTTAACGAATAACATATTAATAATGAAGATAAACTAAAACTGGGATATATTCCAATCATGAGGGGGTATTTGGATGTATTTTTGGAAGAAATTTAGGGACTGCCTCCGAAAAGGGAGTTAGACTTCACTATTGAGTTGGTACTTGGTGTAGTGGCCAACTCAAAATCCCGTTATCATATGAATATATTGGAACTAAATGAATTAAAATCATAGTTAAAGGAACTTATTGATAAAAAGTATATAAGGCCCAGCATGTCTCCTTGGGGAGCACCTATTATTTTTGTTAAAAAGAAGGATGATACTCCACACTTATGCATTGAATACCGTCAACTTAATAAAATGACCATTAAGAATAGATACCCGTTTCCCCACATAGATGATCTGTTTGATCAGCTGTGCAGAGAAACTATATTTTCAAATATTGATTTATGATCTAGTTAGCATCAAGTCCGAATCAAAGATGAAGACATTTTTAAAACAACTTTTAGGACCAGATATGGTCACTATGAGTTTGTTGTCATGCCATTTGGGCTTACTAATGCCCCAGATGTCTTCATGTGCTTAATGAATAATGTATTGCACAAGTATCTCGATAAATTTGTAGTGGTATTCATTGAAAACATTCTAATTTATTCTAAGTCTAAAGAAGAACACGAGGAGCACTTAAAAATTGTTTTACAAAAGTTGAGAGGACATCATCTTTACGCTAAATTTAGTAAGTGCGATTTATTTAAGGATAAAATACAGTACTTGGGCCATGTATTAACTAAAGAAGGGATCTCAGTTGATCCAAAAAAGATAAAAGAAATTGAAGAATGGCTAGTCCCAAAGGACGTGACTGACATGCGATCATTCATGGGGATTACAGGTTACTATCGAAGATTCATTGAGGGGTTCTCAAGAATCGCAAATCCCATAACTTCTTTACAAAAGAAAGGGAAGAAATTCAAGTGGAATGAAAAGTGTGAAGAAAGTTTTAAAAAGTTAAAAACATTACTAACTACTGCACCAATCTTAAATATTGTTGATCCTAATAAGGACTTTGTTGTATGCACTGACGCATGCAATGATGGTCTAGGTGGGGTCTGAACTCAAGAAGGACACATAATTGCATACAAGTCTAGGAAGCTTACAATTCATGAGAAAAACTATGCAACCTACGATTTAGAGTTGGTTTCCATCATACATGCTTTGAAGTTGTGGCACCATCACTTAATCGGAAGAAAATTTATGTTAATTATAGATAATAAAGGATTAAAATATTTGTTGGATCAACCTAACTTAAACGCAAGGCAAGCTAGGTGGCTAGCTTTCCTTAGTGAGTACAATTTTGAGATCCAACATATTAAGGGAAAAGAAAATAAGGTTGCTGATGCTCTAAGTAGAAATGCAAGACTGGATTTTGTAGCAGCAATCAGCACTTATAAAATAGATTTAGAAGAACAACTAGAGGAAAAAGTAAAATTGGATGAAAATTATAAAAAATTACAAGCAAAAGTAACAGAAAATTTAACTGAAAGTTTAAGTACAAGGTATAGTCTAAATGAAAAATGGTTAATACTATATAAAAATAGGTTGTGTATACCTAATGTGCCTAAAATTAAGCTATTGATTTTAAATGAAATTCATAAGAATCCTTACTCAGGACATCCTGGTTATCAAAAGACTATAACCATGTTACGAAAGGATTATTTTTGGCCAAACATGAAGAATGAACTGGCATAATACATTGCCAAGTGTTTTGAATGTCAACAAGTTAAGACTGAACACCACCATCCAACCAATTTACTACATCCATTACCCATCCCTAGCTGGAAATGGGAAATAATCAGTCTTGATTTTATTATAGGTCTAACTAGAAATCAGAATCTGAATGATTTGATAATGGTAGTTGTTGATAAACTTAGTAAAGCAACTCATTTTATACCTGTAAATACCACCTACAAGGCTGCTAATATTGCTGATATATCCATGAAACAAATATTCCATTTACATGGGATACCGAAAGTTATAATTTCAGATAGAGACCCTAAGTTTACAAGAAATTTTTGGAAGTCATTATTTAAAAGTCTGAATACTACTTTAAATTTCAGTACCTCTTTTGATCCCTAGACGGATGGACAGACTAAAATGGTGAATCAAGTGTTGGAATATATGCTCAGAATGTATGTTAGAGAACAACCAGGTAAATGGGAAGATTACTTACACTTGGTGGAGTTTTCTTATAACAATCACTACCAAGATTCAACAAGATACAACCCATTTGAAAGTTTGTATGGAAGAAAGTGCAATACCCCTATTTCATGGAGTAACCCAGTTGACAGGTTACTACTAGGACCTGAACTACTAAAGGAGATGGAGTTAATTGTAAAACAGGTGTAAGGTAACTTAAAAGTTTCGCAAGACAGACATAAAAGTAAAACCGATCTTAAACGAACTCAGAAAGAGTTCCAGGTGGGTGAACATGTTGGCACCCCGATATTGTGGGACTTTCGAAATACTATCCAGAATGGGACAAGTGGCATATCAACTGGCTTTACCACCAAATTTGAAGGTTCATAATGTTTTTCATATCTCTGTATTAAAAAACTTATGTACATGATGCTACTCATGTTATAAATTGGAATGATGTGCAGGTTGAACTCGAAGGAGATTTTCTGGTGGAACCAGATTGTATCCTTGAAAGAAGGGAGATCTTGATTCGAAATTGCACCATTGGGAAGATGAAGGTGCAATGGAAGCACCTTAGTCCAGAAGAAGCCACCTGAGAATTGGAGAGTCATATGCGGGCATCATATCCAATTTTGTTCTAGGGAAACTTTGAGGACGATGAATAAAACAACATCGACGACGATCTTATATTTAAGGGGGTGTGTATGTCACATACCTAAAATTACAAAAACATTTTATGTTTTAGGAGAAATTATGTTTTAAGTTTATTATAAAGTTTGTAACTAATGACCAAGTGGGGTCAAGGATAATTGCGTTTAATTGCTCAATATTTTATTATTAAATAAATGAAAGATGAGAGAACAACTTAAGGAGGCTATAAAATGAGTGTTTTACTAGCCACTTGGTGGAATAGGTTGGGTTGAGAGCAGATTGACACTTGGCAACATCCTCAAACTACTTCTAGTAGTTGCAGGAGGCAACTTCCCTATTTTTTTGGTCATGTTCCCCAAGAAAGAGGAACAAGAGCAGGTGGCTCATTAAGTGAAAACTGACCCAAAATACGTAGGCATGCTGATAAAACTTCCTATTGAATTCAACTAAGGTTGCTCATTTTTTACTTGTGAAATTTTTGAGTGAAATTGGTGCACAAGAACTTCGATGGAGGGGACAAGCATAAGTGTTTGAGTAAAAAGTGTTGAAATCATGAACTAGTACAGCTGATTTGAGATGAGTTCTTACTGCTACAGTAAGGAAGATTATTGTTGATCACTCTGTGTAGTTGCATAGGTTTCTAAACCAGTTGTCTCACCCAGTGCTTTCAACTAGGTGGACCAGTAGACAGGCTCGGGGGTCCTAAGATTTGGAGTTCAGCTATCTTCAGGAGTTGGTTGGGAGGAACATGCTCCTTAAGTTGTTGTGTCCTCTGCTATATTGCCATGTTCTACATGTTATTTCTAATTTCTTTTTGCAATCTTAGGAACAAGAATGAATGAATCTAGGAAATAATTTATTTATAGGTTTGTTTCATCTATTGTTAAAATTACTGGAAAAATCTTTTGTTGTTGAAATATAGGTGAATTTTGTATTAGATATGGATTAGAATGAATGATTAGGGTTAATTTCAAATTTACTGAAGAATAAAATGCCTAACTGTATTTTTCCACACCTTCAAGAAGGTAGTACTCTAGTACAATAGGTGAGATTAAATTCTGATGGATAAATCAAATCAATAATGTAGGATTATGTTTATTTACTTTATATATATTCCTTATAGGAATGTTCAGAAGTTTCCTTAGTTAGAATAAACCTGTTAAAAAGATAAACAAGAACTATCATAAAGGAAGGTCTTTTAAAAACTAGTACACATTTTGTGTAACTGGGTTCTTTTAAACGCAGTAATTAATTACTAGCTATAAGCTTATGTTATTGTAATTATACATAGTTATTAAACATTATAGGCATAGAAAAATAACATAAGGAGGAATAACTAATAAATAGTAAAAATGAAGAATAGTAATCACTTAGGTTTGGCACTAACATCTAAGCAATTTTTAATAATAGTGTAAGTAAACATCAAATAATAAACACATTATAGTTAAACAATTAATAATGTCAAGTTTTAAATTAAAATAAAATTACAAACCCTAAATTTATGGAAAACTGTCAACTAGCTTTCTTTTACTTTCTCTTCCTAGATTAGGGCTTTCACAGTTACCCTCTTTCTCTTAAATCAAACCCTTTATAATATCCATATTATAAATGCACATAATTAAAATAAAAATTATACAGAAATAGATTTAAAATTGTTTAATAAGTATAAACTAAAACAATATAAGAAAAGACAAATTAAAAATTACCAATCCAATTACACAGTAGAGCTCGGGTTGTATTAACAAGCCCTTCTCTTTTAATTATTTTCTTAAACAAATATTTTTACTGAGAGAGAAGAACTCTGAATTAGTTTTAATACTAATATCCTGAAGAATTCCCTCCTAATAAAAATCAAAATTATGGACTTAAACAACAACAAAATTTATTCCATAATCCTTTATCAAACCATTGCTCACACATAAGTATTTAACAATAAGGTTTATCAAAATTCCATTAAATTAAAAAATCATACATACTGATTTATCCAATGAGGAAAAACCACACAGTCCAAGTTCACCAGCAATTCTTTTCAACCATAGTTTGATGCCAAAGACAAGGCTCCCAACACAGCAAAGCTTTCGGAGTTAATAAAAACACATAAGATTTTAAAACCCATCTTAACATATTTAATAACCAACTAGACAGAGTTATGGCTAGTGGCCTTCACAAGTTTTTCTGTAAATTACTCTACGCCGTGACCAAATAACTGTAAGTAAAAACAAGCCATGGCCATACAACCTTCTCAAACAAGTATTATACAACGTAGCCACGACCAAGCAGTTTCGAATCAAGTGAAACAGCATCATCCAAAAACCCCCCACCCATCGCAGAAGGAACCTCAAGAAAGAACTGAGGCTTACCGTTTGGTTGAGTAGCATGGAGAACTTCCTCCTGAAGCAGTTTATGCCACCCAGCTTCTAGTAGCACCTGTAAAAGAACCTGCAAATTAAAACAGAGAAACATTATGTTCTTATTCATAAGAAAAAACAAGCTACAGTAAAAATATGATAAATCTTTTGTAGGCAGAAGATTACGTGGAGAAATCACCCTCGGCCGCACAAAGTTTGGATTTACAGCGATTCAAGCCAAGTGAAAACCTCTTACCCTAGAAAATTGGTAGGAGAAGCAAGTAAGCCAACACCTCGATGAGATGGTTTAAGCCAATAGCCAAGGCCATGATCAAACCAATACCGAGACAGCACTACTATTCTAGACAGAGTTTACAATTGGACAAACACACGAAGGAAAGCTCTCGCAGAGGTAAAGAAATGGAAACAAATGCCTTTACACGTAGAGGTAAAGCAATGGTAACGAAGGCCTTTAAACACATAGACAACTCAATGGCACCAATGGCCATGAGGCCATGCCAGCTGCGACGTTCTTCACAGCAGCGAAGAGAGGGTCAACAATGTGATATTTCAGGGTTTGGGAAACTCTTGTCGTAGGGTTTTTCCAACACAGAAACCCAACCACCAATTGCTCGCCACATGTTTTCCACTTCCACTTAGATTTTGTGGGTTTATGTTCTATAGTGTCAAGAGTTTAGGTTAAAGCCTGCAAAAACGGGCATAATGATAACCTATGTTATGAACTCCTTCAAAAACATATAAACACTAGACTTTTATTTTATTATAAGATGCCTTATTATAGTATTAGAAGGTATTATTAGTTTTAATTTTTGCATAGATAAGATCTATACCTTTAAAATAAGGATCATATAATTAGTATTTAAACATGCAAGGATTTTGGGTTATATTTATTCTCTAGTTAATGGACCTTCCACCCTTGAAAACAAGCTTTGTCACCTCACTCATAACCTTATCATGCAGTCTTTTGCATTTTCATTTGGTAATTACATAAGCAGATAAAGAAATTATACTTTGCTTGATTTTAATAGTTTCATTGTTATAAATGACATTTATTATACACCCAATGAAAAATATCTAGACTTAGGTGTAATTGCCTATGAGGCATTTAAATGAATGTTGATACAAATACATACAAATTACCTTAGTAATAAAAAATTTTATAATGCAAAGATCTAGGTTGCAACATTTATCCTTCCATGGAGTTGTATGTAGGACTTAATATAACAAAAATTGGATAAAAATATGAGGTATAGGTTTTAGTGAAAGATAAGTAGAAAACATATATTTCTATGTTGTTCTTGAGTTTCCAAGTACTTACGCTTATGAATAAATAAATAAAAATAACTACACAGTTTTGACGATACCTTCTTTTTCCAAAAGTTGTAAACTAAACAAATATACTAGCATTTAATTTATGCTAGTTGAGATAATTAATCTCGATCTTGAAACTGGATTACAAAATGTCTTACCTATAAAAAGACCTGTACAAGAAGCATCACTTCACTGCATTAGCTAAAAATCTAAGTAAGCCTCGGACATGAACTAAAGTTCCTTCATGTTTACAAACAGTAAAACAAACTTTAGTACATAGTAAACAAACAGATGTTCTAGCTCATGTTGCTTGAGATCATCACTTGCTAAATCAATCTTTAATTAATACTGAATTATGAGAGCAAATAATTAAGTATGCAGATACAAAAATTAATGAAGGAATTAGTTTTAGTTTTAGTTTAGACCTTAATGTTGTTAACAATTAACATTTAAATGTCCCTTTTAAGCGATGATTGTAAACATTTATTGTCATAGGAAAATTTTTAATTTTTTATGAAATTTTGGAGTATTACAACAAGTGTGTCAACTAGCTACTGATTTTGCTTGTACACAATTTTACCATTGCTTATCACAACTTCATATTTCTCTCTCTCATTCTACAATATAAAAATTTGCAAGAATAATGAGTTCAAACAACTGAGATGGTAGATATAAATCCCCCTCTAATGAACATGTGTGTCCCACAGAAGGTTTACTCCACATGCACCTTGACTAATAAAATACCAGAAATGTTCTAACTCTAGATAACCATTAACTATTGTTGCATTTCATGAGTTTGAGAAAGTAAGGAGAAGATCAATTAACAAATATTACTGGGCTAAGGTATTTAATTTGTTGATTTTGCAATGTTGACCTTGGGAAATCATCAATATTAATATCCCTTCCATCTCCAACATCAAGCCTATAATCATGACTTTAATTAATTTAAATTTGACTTATTCAAAAGCACTGTCATTTAGTACATCTTCTCGTACATTTTCTGTGTTTTAACTAGGGAAATATATATTATAGAGAGAGGGAAAGAGAGAGAGATGCTTAACAATATCAAATTAATATTTTCATCATTCAAGAACAATTTAACAAATAAAAATGAGCTTTTTCCATAGCAGCTTTATCTATTAATCATTAACTTCTAGAACGAGTTCTATATAAAATAGTTAATAACACTTCAGGATGAGAAGTAAGCTTACATGGGATAACACTACAGGACACATGAAAATATTCTTAACTCATGGTTTAAAAGGTCATTCATTAAATGGGACTTCTCTAATTAAGAAGTTTTCTTTCTATACAACCAATTGTTGACTACATAGTTCTTTTCATGCCAAAAGAAATAGCCAAGCTTACCAATAGAAAAATGGTCGTGCTGTTGGTTTTTTATAGCATTCATCATAATAGTAATGCAAGCTATGCCCATAATGGTGGCCTAGATCAATATGCATACATACCAAATAAACATTTCAAATTAGACAAGGACTGAAGAATTGTTCCTCGACATAGACAACATACACTAGAATTAACTACCAATGATTGTTTTGGGAATGATGATAAGCTTACAGCTTAAAGCCAATGTTGAAAGGCTATTCGATTGTCTTTCTCATCCTTGGATAATCCCTTTCCAACCTGTAAATAGTCCCCTAATATTTAATCCAAAAGTATAAATGGAGGCATATTTTGGCAGGAAAAGTCCTTCATGAGGTGAAAATAGGTGTCCTAGCTTAATGCTCAAACTCACAAATGCCCATATGTAATACATTATTAGAAAATTACAAAATAACTTGTTAAAACAATTTAGAATGCTTGTATTCAAAAGAAATAAGAGAACAAATGACAAAGTAAGCATAATACTTTTGCAGCCTTTACTCTTCCACGCGACCAGCATGAAACAACTGTGTCTAGTTTCCGTTTACCATCATCAAAAAATGATTCTATGTTCTACTTAAGTGTTGCAAATTCTATTGCTTGCCACCGGTATGCACATTTTAATAGACTTTTAATAATAACTTAGTAGATACTATATTTAAAATTTGTACCACAAGAAGCACAAAAAATCAAAATTCACCATCCATGAGTCTTGACTAGTTCCACAGAAAAACTTTAAAAGCACTAGTTTCAGATCATATAATATGTAGTGTATTATTTAAATGAATGAACTAAAATATATGTGGTGAAACACCAAGGCAAAAATAAAAAATAAACTAATTAATTCATAGTGATCAATTATAGCTACAATGGAAGTCAAGTGATTTTGGCTCAAGGAAATTGTTAAGAGCTTTTGGCAATTGATAATGTCTTTGGGAATACTACTTGAAAAGATATTTTCCTAAAGTTCAAGGTTGTATATAGAATTGCAATGTTCATAGGATGGAAGCATGCCTGATAAATTTGAGAAAGCTACTGAAAATATTTGCAAGCTCGAGGAAGATCGAATATTTGGAGGAAGGCTATCTTGTAGAGAAATATGAGAAACATTAAGCAATAGCAAACTAGGTGAATTTAAGAGATCAGAAGGAATAGTCCCACTAAACTTGTTACAAGGGAACTCCCTTTAATTTAAGTTTTGAATCTTTCTAAGGCCTAAAGGAATGTGACCACTAAGATTATTATGGGCCATCCGGACCCTATACAAAGGGGCACAAATTTTAAGATTGTGAGGGATTTCTATATTTAATTGGTTAGAGAAGAGGATAAGCCTTTCTAATTTGTTTCCTGCACACAATTCAGAGGGGATGGGTGTTGTTAATTCATTAGTAAATGCATCAAATTCTACTAGCCTAGAATTTTTACCCAACTGTTTAGGAATGCTTCCCGACAGGGAATTGTTCCAGATATACAAAATTTGGAGTCTATGCAAATCAGCAATTCCCTTAGGGATTCCTACCCTGAGTTTATTGCAATTCAGGTTCAGTAATGTGAGCTTTCTAAGCATCAAAATCTCTTTAGGAATCTGTCCAGTGAGCATTTTAAGAGATAAATCCAATCACTCCATGTTTGCAATATTGCTCAACTACCATGGGATGAATCCAGTAATATTGTTATTATACAGTATCATTGTCTCTAGCCTCTTTAACTTTCCCAATTCCACAGGAAAAGGCCCAGTTAAATTATCATTTTCAATATGCATAAACTCTAGCTTTGACATGTTACCCAATTGCCACAGAATCCCACCCTTGTAAATATTGGACCCAAGCTCCAAATGCCTGAGCTGCTACAACTTCCCAAGTTCTGGAGGGATTGGACCACTGATCACATTGCCTACTAGACTCAGGTACTCCATTCTGGACAATTCACCATACTGGTTGGGAATGCTCCCATTGAAGTAACTGCCAACAAATTTTAGCATCTACAGATTAGCGAGCTCGAAAAACTCCCATGGAAGGTCCTGGTAAAATCATTGTTGTAAGCAATGAATTTCACAAGGTTCTTAAACCTTGAAACTCCCTAAGGGAAGGACCCATTGAAGTAATTATAGCTGATGTCAAGGCTTGTCAGACTGTAAATCCTGAAAATGGGTTCTGGCAATGGCCCACGAAACTGGTTTTCTCTAATATTGAAGATCAAAATGTGGGTAAGCAACTAGACTTCTTGTGATATTGATAATGTGCCAGTGAGGTTTTTGCTTGAAATATCCAGTGCCACTACCCTAGACTCATTGTTACATGTAATTCCGGTCCATGAACAAGGAGACACATACATACCATTGACTATGTATTTCCAGTCTGAGAATTTTCCCAAGCTTTCCACAAGTCTTGATTTGAGTTCCAATAGGGCATCAACCTCCTTATGCACCTCATTCCTAAATACAAACCCTAAAAAAAAAATACAACTAATAAAAAACCAAATTTGAGGATTCCAACACACCTTATTTTTGGCCTTCAGACCCATCATGCCAATCCCACGATTGTCTAGCTTCTTTATCTTATTCTATCTCAGACACTGTGATATATACGCATTGTATATACCACCTTCCATGTTACAAAATCTCTTCTCAGAAGTAGACTATGAAATAAATCTGCATATCTGACTTCTGGGAAACCTATGCAAGGTGTGAAACTCAACGAAGTAAATTTCAGGCTTCAATAGATTGTAAAGAGCTTAAACAGATAATGAATGAATACCTTCTCCATAATTCATGTCATGGGAAAAAGTATGTACTGAACTGTGTATTCTGTAAAAATAGATTTCTATCAGGAACTGCTACAACAAGTTAGAGCTTTCAAAGATTACAAACAATAATCTTATTTGATCTGTATGAATTCCTCCTATTATCCAGTTGATATATGTATTTGACAGTGATATATGGAACGATGCATCACACAAATTTGTTTGACATCTTTGGCACTTGCATCACCACCAGCACCATGGTAGAATAGTGTAAATTTTATAAGGATCTCACTGGCACAGTTAGATCAGTTGAAGATCATGCAAAATCAAACTATCACAATGGATTGGATTTATATGACCCTGTCTTCCTCCTCCCCTTTTTTGTATGTCATTGTATTATATAGAATAGACACAGATAAAATATAATACACTTTGTCTTCCCTTAGGTTATTTACATCGATCATAATATTGTATCTATTGTTATTTTATAGCTTCATATTCAGATTCGGGAGTTCAGATTAGCTACCTAAACTATTGTGCCATAAGCCTGAATATCCTCTTTATGTTTCCAGAAGCCTGAACGGAGTTCAATTAGGTTTATTCATTATCCTCAGAGGATTAATCCCAACCATGCATTATGTGCAAACAAGATCAAGCTACCCAATTGCATGTGTGGTCGCTGACAGTAATAAAAATAGGATAGACCAATTTGTAAACAAGGGAGAGGAAGTACCCATCTGATTGTGCAGATCATGAATTTGGATCAAAATGACAAAAATATAAATGTTAGATCTACATAACCAACAATCTAGAAATTTAGGACAAGGTCAAGGATTTATTATTTGCACTGTCAACAAAAATATGGGAAAGAATGCAATATATTGCACTATACAAGGTCTGAATTCTAGGTCTACATAGTACAAATTGTTATTGCAAGAGGATATAACACTGCCTCTATGTAGGGTGACTCCAAAATAGTCTTTCCTTCAATCCAAAAGGGGCTAGTGCCCTATAGGAAGAATAATATTTTTCCTGAGTAAGAAACCTAATTGCATTATTTATCATTTCAATCAACTTCACATAACACACATCCCAAGGAGGTTAAACTCAAGAGAGAAGAATCTAACTAAGAAGTCTGTAGAATAAGAGAAGGTTTATTTCTATGCTAAGTATATATAAAAAGAAGTCAGGATATTCCTCCCAATCATGACATCTCCAAGCCTCAAAAGGAAGACACTGGAAAACATGCCATTGCGTCTGGAACTTCAATCCATTGGAAGAAATAACATTGTTGCAATACCAAAGATATAAAGGGAAGATGCAAGGATAGAGATTTATATGGAACCTAGGTACATCTACCCTATATTCCATTCATATATGCAATCCAAGTGTCAGCATGCTTGAGCCCCCTTCAAAGGAAAATCATCAATGTGCGAGGAGAGGAAAATATCACTACAAAAGCTATATCACTACAAATGTTCAAAGTTAATACAGTAAATATATATACAACTAAAATGAAAAGGGAACATAATAAATTACATTTTGGATTTTGAAGATTTTTATACATCCTTTTCCCCCTTACATCTCACAAAAATCTTGATAATAATGGCTCAATATGCACAAACCTTGTTATTTAAAGGTGAAAAACAAACACCAGTGGTGGGTGTTGAATGGTGTTTTAGCCAAGAAATATATAAAAATAAATATAAAGCAAAGTGAAACCTGTGAAAACAAAACATGAAGCAAATTAAAACTTAAGCAGTCTTCCATGAGTTAAAAAAAGGGAACCTCCCAAACATGTTAACCTTTTTACAAGGAAAATTTAGCCACAATTATCTCCCCGTTCATTCAACATTCACTGAATTCATGGATAAATTTGAACACATATGGGACTAAAAAGTGGCAAAAAATTTCATGTTTGATATATCCTATAGGTTGTTTCAGTATAGAATTAGTGAGAAATGTAAGTACTTTACAACAGGTGGTATTTTGAACTCATCAATCCTAATGCATTGACAACATGTATTGAAACAATTGGACGTAAATGCAACACAAGTTTTTCCTACCAAGGGTTAAGAATATTTCCCATGGACTAAACCTCTACATAGGATTAAACCTTGCTGAGATGCAAAATTGTAATAGATAACATAGTAAGAAATTTAGTTCCATAGGATTGACAATGAACCCGTCTTAATATTTTGTTGTTTCCAAAACTCTAAAAACACCATATCCCAAATCTCATTCTAGAATTGAGGTTGAATAACAATGGAGAAAGATTCCACAACCTTACCATGGCTAACGAAATTCACAACTAGAGGTTTTTGTAATAGTATTTGTATGCAGCATTCAAAGTGAAAAGCACTTAATATATTTCTCATTATCTAGAAAACCCTAATTGTTGTTAATAAGGAACATATGAGCAGTAAAAATATGTAAAAAGAGGATCTAAAGCTTACAAGGGAAACTATAAAATCACCTTAGGAGAGCGACCAGTTGTGTCCCACATATGGCACACTGATCCATCATCTCCTGTTGTTACCAACATATGTCTATTTTTTCCAGAATATTCTAACACTCTAAGGACCTATTCTAGGAAATCCAAAAACCATGTCAAAAAAATTAATATATTTAAAGAGGAATGAAGGCAACATAATATGAACAAAGGACAAGGCCTTAAAAATAGTGTGAGGAAATGATAATGGGAAATTTAAAGAAATATGATATGACTGCAACATAACTATTAGTTAATCATTTCACACAAGAAGAATGCACATGCTCATGTGGATATTTTAGTTATGTATCCCATGATTTGGAAGCACGACTATGAAGAATCGGATCCCCCTTGAGACCGATGGAGGCCAGATGTTCATATTTACAATTATACATCACAACAGTAATTGTATTTGTGTTCCCTTTTAACCATTTTATGCATCTTCTGTGCTGTAGACCCCATACCCTAACAAATTTCCTATGCAACTCGAGCAAAGGTATCTTGAACCCTTTCTACTAAAGAAAAGAGCTAGTATTGACTCCTGTAAAATAAATTGTCTATTTATGGCATACTGCAACCTCAAAATTTAAAAGTATAGTTATAATTATTACAGTCATGAGAAACAATCTATTGTTATAATAAACACAATCATTATAAATAATGTACTGTTATAATTAACACAATCATGAGAAGGTCTGATAATTAATAAAAACATGAGAAACAATTAAGTATCATAACATGGTCCTAAAAGGATGTGCCAAGTATGAAAATCAACAATGAAGACTTCACTGAGGTCTAATTAGCTCAACCCAAAATCTATTAAGTGCCAAGAGGGATAAAAAACTATGAGGTCCAAACCTTTAAAATTAAAAGAATCCATATTAAGATGGACCCGTGCTTAGTGTGCTTGGCTGGTCAGACATTTTTATGTCAGTAGGAGAAATGCACACAAGAAGATGAACACACACATGTCACAAACACACAAACATATTCACCCCTCTACTTGTAGATCACCTCACTTATCTCATCACAAAGATCCCACTTTGCTAGAAAGCATTGTTATTGTGTGTGAGTATTTATAACACAACTAGATGTGTGCATTCCTTAAGAGACAAAGTTTGTGTGCGTTCAATTATCAAGATTTGACTTAGTTTTTATGCATCCACCAAAATTTTTTTAGGTGTCATTATTCTTGGCTGGAAGAAGGGAAGAAGAGAAGGTATATATGCTTTCTAAAATAGGTACATGCATTTTTCTCCCATTGAGACTAGACAATAATCTGTATTGCTCCATTTTTCTCTCTTTAAATTATATGTGAAACTCACATTGAGTTTAATCATGTGTGTCAAAATGGTGTAGCCTAAAATAAAATGGTTGTTTCCATGATGAAAAGGATAATATCTCATGGAGGGCATAATTACTATACAATGGATTTCAATAACAAACTAAGTAATTAAGATGAAATAAAACATGGTAAAGCATAAGAATGAATGTTTTGTTTTTCCAACTTTTCCTTAATATAAGTTTTCCTAGGAATTTATCGATCCCTTCAAAAATTTGTCCAAGGGTTCAAATTTGGCATGTATTTTAAAACCACTAAGTCTAGTGTCACACTTGCCTATCCTATTACATGAAAGCAAGACTCTACCCAATCACTATGGTTTTTCAGAAAACAAAGTTAGAACTAGTTGAGACGTTTTGACTCTCATACCAATCACTAGATCCCTCAACCCAAATGCTAAAGGAGGATTTCAAAATCTCTAACCTTGACAAGATAGTTTTGGATTGGATTAAAGATATTATTCCATACTCCTTGTTAAAGTTGGAGATTCAATTCTCCCCTAACTGATGAGAGGAATAGAAAATTCAATCAATGGGCATAGGTGGTAGTGACACAAAAATGTGGTAGACACCCAACTTAATAAAATTCAAAGACTCAAGCCTAAACATTATACCTAGATCTTCAAAATCTGTAGAGTGTGGAGAGTTGGAAACCTTTGGTGGACCTGAAAATGCTACCTTTGTTTGGTCCTTCATCTTGGGTTGGGTTGTTATTGGCCATAGACTATATCTTAGAAACCCTGCATCTTCTGCATTCATTTTGTCAATAGATTGAAAGCCTTAAGAACCTATTTTAGTATTTTTTTCCAAGTGAACTTGGAAGTCTCAAAATCATGCATCCATATCTTCTCCACTCCCTTTTCATAAAATACCTCCATGTTAAGGGATCAATTACACTGAACTGTCGATTTTCAACTTGCCTCACAACTCATTACAATTGAAATTTTGTTTTTAATCTCGAAATACACTGAATGAAATTTTATTTAAATCCCAGGACCTAAATAAATAAATAAATTTCATGGGTAAAACACATGTTTATTTGAGCTAATGTCTCACTATAAATCATAGTAAGTGGAACTGGAAGTGGTATAATTTTTCCAACTCTTAAAGTATTGAGATGGAAATCCATGCACCATAAGTAGGGAACCCCCTACCAAGTCTCTCACCCCTCTTCCTCAATTGATGCAATATCAATGGAGAGAGGGAGGCCATGACATAGATCTGCCCGAGCCATGAAGGAGAGGCAAGAGTGTCACCACAATTGGCCACACAACTCTCCTACAACCCTCATTAAATGATAAATTCCTGACTCTTGTGCTAGTTGGTATGATTTTGTAACTCATACATGACATGGAACCAACAAATGATGGGTAGAGGTCATCCAATAATGATAAAAATGATCCTATCATCCCCATGCAGACGTAATCACAACAACAACTTTAATGAATATTCTCAATGTTTGTTGTCATTCCATTTTATGCCTTAATAACAATATTTTGCGGTAAATTCAATTTTTATGTTGTATGGCTAAGTGGAGTTTTTGGGGACACTCAATTTGAATGTCATGTTAACCATACTACATGAATATGATCTTCCAGCATATGATTATGGATATATTTAGGGTGAACTCGACATTGCAAATTTTTCCATTGTGCACCAATGGTTCATGTATATTATACGACATGGACTCTACATTAAGGAGTCCATCATTCAACATCCACATTTCACAAGTATCCTATCCATATGGGTACCTTGTTGCAGGGATTTGTTCCAACCCTACAATATTTTCCTAGCACTACTTCTAGGCAAACTCAAAAAATGTAGACACCACAAAGGATCCAAGCATAGATCATTTTAGCAACCCTTATGGAAAGATCTATCTCAATACACAAATCTAAATATTAATTCAATTACAACAGAAACATAACAACAATAAATATCATATGAAATTTTCTTTAAACATGCTAAAACAACATAGATTTCAACCCCAATGTCCTAATAAATCATTGTAATAAAAGAACCATAAAACTTGCTCAATGGATGAGAAAAATCAGTTCTGCAACACAAATTCATGAAAACAATGGTAGTACACTTCATATTATCATAGTAATGAAGATAAAGTACAAAACCCTAGCTCATTCCAAGCTAGTACAACAGAACTTTCCAACTCATCTCAAGCATGGACTCTTCAATGCATTCCAAAATCTAGTCTGTCCATTTGTGACTACCACAAACCGTGGCCCACAATACAAAGGCCAAGTAAGGAATCCCACCAAGCTCTACAATCCAATCCATGGAGTTTCAAAACAAGCTAGCATCACACCAAAATTCAAACCCAAGGTATCCCATGTGCATCACACAAGCCATCAAGGATATTCTCACATGCATCCCACAAGCTTCAATACTCAACACTTGTTGTCACTTCTCTCATTCATCATTTGTGATCATTTGGAGGCTTGAGCTTTTGGAATAGAGTCATAGACTTAAATTTTAGACTGATCTTGTAAATTCTTGTGGGTTGTTGGAATCTCAATTAGGACTTAGGAGTCATGATTAGGATGGTATACTACAACCTATCTTCCAACTTCAAATTCAAATTTCAAGGGCCCTCAAGACTCTAGAGGCTATTTAGAGCCTCCTTGATATTGTATTTTGTTTCATACTATTATATGTAGTGCACTTGGTGCCATTTTGATATATTAAGTTCTGATCCATACACACATGCAAATAGACTTTGCATATTTTTCTCTAATGGTTTGGGATCATAGTTTGGAATCTTTATTATTATTTTTCATTAAATTTATAATATCTTATGTATTTTTTAGTAAACTGAGTCATTAATTTCAAATTGATCTAAGTCACTATCGAGTCTGGTTCAAGTGGAGCTGACCCTTGACCAATTATGAGCCCAATTTCAAGCTTTAAAACATTGGCTAGCATCACACCAAATATCAATCTAAGTTACAATGTAGTTATAACAAAGAAACTATATTCCCTTTATATATGATTAGGTGAGGGAGGCCAACAATAATACATGGAGTAATTCCACAAGTAAACACTATGCTAGTTAAGCCAACAAAAACACCCAACTGGAGTGCTACACTAAGCATATAAGCAAAAAGACACATCCTTTAGGGGTTCCATATCCATATTCCATGTCTTTGGCATGGCCACGCTATGAAACATGTCCAAAACATGTTTAGTACATGTCTTGAAACAAGACTCATACTAAACACATGTCAAAGACATGTCCTAGACGTGTCTCACATGTCCAACACATGTGGGTAGAAAAGTGACCTATAAGCCTTTAAAAAAAACTCTCAAAATTTTTTCTCACTTTCTATAGAGGGGGAAAGATCTATCAAATTTTTCCATTGTACAGATGAACAGTAAAATCAGGATTTTATGGGATTCCATGTGTTTTGAAGGTGAATTTGCAAACCATATTTTCCATTTCTTCAACAATGGTGATTTTCTTCATTCATTCCATAGAAATCATGGCACAATCAGCAATGGTAGTCAATAAATGTCAAAATAAATAGGGGAATGTCAGTGTTGATGTCTCCCCCCCCACTCTAAGCTCATATATCTCTACTAACACTAGTGCTCCATCTGCTGCAAGGGTATTATCCAATGTTGAAAATAACCCTTTTGTAGCTACTAGCAAGATAACAAGATCGAGAAAATAATAAATAAAGGGACTTGCTTCTCTATCAAATCAGTTTGAAGTTGTCATATGTAGAACTAACGTAGGACTTGATTCTTCAAATTCAAGGCTGCAGTTAAGCCACCAATGGAAGGAACTTTTGTTATCCCTTAACAAAGATTAAAGCTAGAATATATGGTATGTGTAGCAAATGATAGTTGGTTAAAAAAATATTTTACCTGGTTATCTTAAGGGTTTGCAGGCTTACAAAAAGGCTATTAGCCTATTCCTTGAATCCTTTTTGAATGGTTCTTTTTATATCAATAAATTTTATGACCCATGATATGTGCCACAATTGATCATTAAATATGCTTGGGAAATGAGAAATGACAAACTATGACAAGCATGCTTCTAGCATTGTCTCAAGAATCAAAACTATCATGAGCACTGGGGGCTTTTTTTCTCTCTACAATATGTATTATGCCAACCATTTTGAGCATGGTCCTAGCAAGTACTGTAGTATTTTATGGTTTGCAAAAAAATTTGAACGCCAACTTATTTGAGTGCACCTAAGGTCTAGGAACAATTGAGCACATTTTTGTTGAAAGAGAAAGGACAACAAGAATATTGAAGAGAACGATGAAAGTAGGAACCAGATGGAGATGGCACTGAACGATGATATCCTATCTCAATTTATAGTCATGGGAAACAACTTGATTCTTGCAGTTTAATCCCAAGCCATGAAGCATTCTCAATGAAAATGATATCTTTTGAGGGTATCTTTTGAGATCTTCTGTGTCTTGAGTTTTTAGTCAAGACACAACTTATCTTATGGATANATATATATATATTGTAATTAATCATGGTGTGGAGGTAAAGGCAAAAGCCCCACCATTGATTTGGTTATGTTTTGGTGATTGGAACTATTACAGATGGTATATCGGGATATGCAGCATACATATTAAGTTATGGCATCATGTAACCATGCATTTTAATTAAATAACCCCAACCAGCTATGTTCACTGCAACCATATTGAAAAAGGGCATGATTTCCTAAGGATAAGGAGGGGGAAAGTTAAACCTTGATCCCATGGGGGAAAAGCCAAGTGTCACCACTCTTTTTGTCTTGCTCACCTTCCCTTATCTCATCCAACTACCACTTTAATGTTCTGCTTATTAGTTGGGGTAGTTATCACTAGAGAGTGGAGTGTGGTAGGACTGTCAGTCCTTGCCCACATGCACACTCCACCAGTGGATTGATTCTCACAATGGCAGAAAATTGCTACCCCATCACTCCATGCAGACTCTCCATTATTCCATTGGCTCCACTACTGCATGGGGACATCCCTTCCACTCTCCCCATCACCAGCTGTTCATTTTCCTCACGTCGAGTAGAGCTAAAAGGACCCACGATCCATTGATTGGGGGTTTGTTCATTCTCCCTTTCTTCCGATTGCTAGTCTGTGAGATGTTCTTCCTCCTATTCCTGTAGGGGATCATTTTCCCTTTCCCCATTGTCAGATTGTGTGATGTTCGGTTACTTCATTGTTGAACCGTGGTTGTTGTCCTCCCCTTATCAATTGGGTTGTTGTGAGTACCTACGTTGTGTGGGTTGTGGTCTCATTCACACTTGTTGGCTAAGTTGCCTTTGCGATATGGGTAGTTGTAGGTTGTTGTGGAATCATTTTGGCCACGATAGGGCCAAGAACGATTTAGGGAGTTGTTTTTCCCCTGTTAGAGCTTTAATAGTTGGTTTGTTGCATGCATGCAGTGGTTTTGTCCTTGGACTGCATTGGAGTGGTGAATGAGGGCCTGATGTGCTTGATAAACCTGGTGTGTTTGGGAACCACACCGATAGAGCTAGAGGGTTGGATTTCTTCTCCACAACCCTTGAATAGCACTGGAAGGGAGGTCAGGGCCTAAGGGACTGTGTAGCAGAGAAAGGATTGATTTCCTTGTGTTGGGTGTGGGTGGGTGCCCTAGAAGTCAGGCTAGTTTTTGTGTAGGTCTCCTTAGCTCTTTAATGAGCTCACCAGCTTAGCATGTATCCTTTCCCAGCTCTTGGATGGCCTGATAAACCCAACTTTGTTGGCTTGGTTGATCTGTTGTTCACCTGATAAACCCAACTATGTTGTCTTGGCTGAACTGTGCATCCTTTTGGTGTTGCTATCCTTGGCTATGTGTAAGCTTGCTAGTTCCTTATTCCTTGGGGAATCATGCCCAGATCGGGGGTGGAAACGTTGCTGAGAGATTAAGGAGCACACTGGCCTATGGTTGGGTGGAACGCTGCAGTGATGTAGCTGGTTGTGAGACAGTTCTCATAAGATAAGTATTCTTGTCTATTTTACTTCTACAGTTATGTTACTGTTCATGATTTATGATGAACATGTATATGAATGAATGTTTTTTTGATTCCACTGAATATATGTATGATTATGCATCTTAGTACTTTTGATGTTTTAAGAATTTACTTCAAATATTATACGTATGTACATGTTCATGGGGATAGATGCCCAGATGTTTGGTGTATTGTAGTGTCCTCTTCACCATTCGGAGGGTTGGGGACGTTACAATAGGCTTCATTTCCACTCCATTTTATGGGTATAGAAAAAAATCATGCTAAATCAATCTATTTCCTCCTCACATTGATAGAGAATACTTTCAAGGAACATAAAAACAACAAGGAGGGAGGAAACAGGGGATTTACTAACCTGAGAAGGAGAAGTAGATTTGAGATTGTTCCTTCAAATCCCTCGTCCTCTTCAGGAGCCTCCAATTTCTGTCATGTGTTGTTATGTCTTTTTCAATTACAACAAGATATATAGAGAATTTCCTAGACCCCAAAGTTAATTTCTAACATGCTTGAGTTATTGAATCGCCTCTGAGACCCAAACACCCTATCCTGCTACCAAAGCCAATAATTTGGTGCCATTCGAACCAAATCGTTGCATATAGGAGTAGATCGAGCCATATTATTTTGGATTTCACTGCCATCATAAAACCCTCGCTGAAGCCAAAAATTTGGTGCCATTCGAGCCAAATCATTGCATAGAGGAGTAGATTGAGCCATATTAATATGGATTTCACTGCCATCAGAAAACCCTCACTGAAAATTTGGTCCCAATCGAGCCATGGCCAAAAATTTGACACCAATGGATTCAAATCTCTATGTAGTGGACTAGATCGATCCTTTTCACGGCCATCATAAAAAAAAAATTTGGTGCCAATGGATCCAAATATCTATGTAGTGAAGTAGATAGATACATATTGCATGGCCATCATCAAACCATCACATGGTTCCATACTTTGGAACAATGGCAGGAGACCAAATTATGGGATTTCCCCTCGAGTGTTCCCCAAATGCTGGGTATACCAATTGTTTCACCTCGCTTGTGGGAAGATCATTTTAGGCTTGGTAAACCACTTAGAATGGGATAATCATTGGGGTCTTTCATATCCAACATTTGTCAAAAGGTATCTTTATCAGGGCTTGGGTGTGTATTAACATTTTTTAATGATTTTGTTTTTTTATTTATAATATTATATCATAAATATGTTTTTAAACTTTGGTTGTAATTTATATATGTGAATTTATATGTTAATGTTTTGTTTATATATGAAATTTTATATTTATATATTAATGTTTTTTTAATAATATTATATCTTAAATGTGTTTTAGTAACATAGAATTTGATTTTAGTTTATAATTCTGAATTTAAATATTAATGTTTATTTATATATGAAGTTTTATATTTATATATTAATGTTTTATATGTTACTGATGATGGTTATTTTTTTTTAAAGAAAAGAAAATCATTAGTACTCTTTTTCAAGCCCAAAGAAACCAATTGCATGTTGTCTAGTATTTTGGGAAGGAATTATAACGATAAATTGTTGATGTTTTTATGAAGGGAGTGATATTATGACATTACATTATTAATTTACTAAATTCTAACACTACAGATGGATTCAAAGATTCTAACACTACAGATGGATTCATAGATGGGTCTCTGAATCCATCTGCAGTGTTAGAATTTAGTAAAATGTACAAATTTATTGTCAAATTTGTAATTTTTTTCATTGCTGGAGTGACACAACTAAAAATGACCAAATAATTGACCAATTGTAATATGGTCATTTGTAGTCTAGATATCCTGTGATCAAATTTGGTCGTTTTTAGTTGGTTTTTATCCCGTGACCAAAAGTGGTCATTTATCTTGGTCATTTTTAGTTATCTCACTTAGAATTATCAATTTTGGTCATTTATCCCTTTAAAAAAACCGTGGTGACCAAAATTTTTGGTCTCGTGGTCACTAATCTCTCATTTTCCACTAGTGTTATATCAAGAATTTTGAAAATAACGAACAAGGCCCTCTCATTGTGTTTGAACTGATCTTAAGTGATAGGTCCATATTTTTGAGAATTTATGTGAAATTTATTTAAATGATGGTATTAAATGTGTCTTAGTTGTGATTTCAAGTTGTTTGGCAAGTCATCAATGTTAAATTTCCATATGCTTAGCTAAGACATTAGTATTTCATTTCATTTTCATAACAAAAAAGCATATAAACAGGATCACTGAAAGATAGACAAGCACAACCATACAAAAGGAACACAAAGATTTATCCTGGGAAAAACCTAAAGGGAAAAACCCAGCAAAAGATTCCTCAATATAGATGCCCCAAAAAGATAAAAGATAAAACCAGCAAGGAGATCAAAGCCTGATCCTCCTCCTTCTCCAGCTACTTCTCTTCTCCACTAATGCGCTACACAAGTGAGAGAGTGTGTATGTCAAATGAGGAGCACTACACCTCTATTTATATTCATCCATTCACTTAAGTTAACTCATTTGACACGTAGGCTCGAGTTACACATGTAGGCTCAAGTAACCACACTGGGGTGCTGATGACCCACCTTTACAATTAGAGGGGACTACCTCATGACTCTTATTAGTTCTTCTGATTAGGAGCATTGGGGTACAATGTAATACAAGTGGTTCTCCCAGTAGGATCATCGGGGACCACAAAAAGATACATATAGAATATTCTTTGAAGTTACAATATTTCAACACTCCCCCTTAATGAGAAGGGTATTCTACAGCAACATCAACAACAACAAGAGTAGAGATAGGGGACATCATCAACATCAGCAGGGTAACACATCTATAAATCATTGGAAGCTTTTCAACATCATGTAGTCTTCATCTTCAATCTTCAGTCTTCATCATCAGCAACATCTTCAGCATTTTGATCTTTCAATTAGCAACAACATCTTCAGCATTTTGACCTTTCGCTCAGCAACATCTTCAGCATTTTGATCTTTCACTCAGCAATATCTTCAGCACTTTGGATTTTCAATCAGCAACAACATCTTCAGCATTTTGTCCTTTCGATCAACAACATCTTCAGCATTTTTGACTTTTCGATCAGCAACAACATCTTCAGTACTTTGATCTCTCAATCATCAATATCATCATCAATACTTTGCCCTTTCGATCAGCAGCAACATCATCATCATCATATTCTGATCTGTCGATCATAATCATCATCACATTCTGATCTTTCGATCAGAAACATCATCATCATACTCTGATCTTTCAAATAGAAACATCATCAATATAGAGACATCATCATCATACTCTGATATTTCGATCAGAAACATCATCATCATAGTGCGTCATCATCATACTCTGATATTTAGATCGGTACATCATCATCATCATACTCTGATCTTTCGGTGAGTATGTCATCATCATCATCAGCAACAACCTGCAATCCACAACTCAAAGAAAGAAAGTCTTTGGATCATTTTTGGACTTAAAGTCCAGGGATGATACAATCCCACCACATTCTCGACAACCGAAGTTACTGGATTGATTACGGGAGAATCAGTCCTTATCACTTTAGGACTAAGTCCAAGGACGATGCAATCCTTACCACATTCTCGACGACCAAAGTCATCAGATACAATTACGGGATAATCACTCCCTATCACTTTAGGACTTGAGTCCAAGGATGATGCAATCCTACCACATTCTCGACGACCGAAGTCACCGGATACAATTACGGGATAATCACTCCCTATCACTTTAGGACTTGAGTCCAAGGATGATGCAATCCTACCACATTCTCGACGACCGAAGTCACCGGATACAATTACGGGATAATCACTCCCTTTCACTTTAGGACTTGAGTCCAAGGATGATTCAATCCTACCACATTCTCGACGACTGAAGTCACCGGATACAATTACGGGATAATCACTCCCTATCACTTTAGGACTTACGTCCAAGGATGATGCAATCCCTCTTCATTCTCGAAGACCAAGGTCTCTGGATCTATTATGGACAGATGTCCCAGGATGATACAATCCCTCTTCATTCTTGAATACTGAGGTCTCCGGATCACTTTAGGGCAAGTGCCCAGGGATGATACAATCCCACCACATTCTCGAGGATCGGGGTCACCGGGTCTATTATGGACAGATGTCCTGGGATGATACAATCCCTCTTCATTCTCGAGGACCGAGGTCTCCGGATCACTTTAGGGAAAATTCCCAGGGATGATACAATCCCACTGCAACATCGCTACTCCCCCTTTCAAGGAAGGCCTTTCCGAACAACACCAAGCTTGTTTTGAAAGTGTTCGAACTCTACTTGAGGCAGAGGATTTGTCAGTACATCATCATCCAAACCATCATCATCTACATCTTCAGTATTTGAATATTGATCTATCACCATCTGTATCTCCAGTATGCGAATACTAAAAGCATCATCATCTATATCTTCAGTATAGAAATACTGAAAGCATCATCATCTCTATATTTAGTATAGAAATACATAATCACCATCATCTATATCTACAGTATGTAAATACTGAAATATCATATATATCTTCAGTATGGGAATACTGAAATCATCATCATCTATATTTTTCAGTATGGGAATACTGAAACATCATCATCTCTTTATTCAGTATAGAAATACTAAATCACCATCATCTGCATCTACAATATCATCGTCTTCATCTTATCTTGTATGTAGAAATACCGGATTTCTATGTGTTACGTCGGAACACGGGGTTCTTTGTCATCACAACTGTGGTTATCACATAGAATCATTGATGTGTCCATCTTCAGGTCAAATAGACTTGATATCAGCTTCTGAAACCATATGGCTTCACAACTTAGTAGACCAATTTTCTATGTATTATGCTTCAACCATGCTAAGAGAAACATTGGACTGTTTCCTGCTAAACCATGAACTCATAGCAGACCTCAAACAAAAGCATATCCCTGATGTGATTTTCCTGTCTGAGATACTTCCAGCCCAATATGCATCTGTGTAGTCATACAATATATACTCATGGATACCATCATAGTATAGACCAAAGTCTATAGTCCCTTTCAGATATCTCATCACATGTTTTGCAGCTACTAGGTGAACCCATCTTGGTTGAGAAAGATATTGACTTAAGGTGTTCACAGTAAAACAAATGTCTGGTCTGGTATTTGTTAAGTACATCAATGACTCAATGATCTGTCTATAGTGAGTCACATCCACTAACTCTAATGAGTCATCAGCTAACAGCTTCAAGTTGGAGTCCATGGGTGTGGCCATGACTTTGCATTCCAACATATTGAATCTCTTCAATATCTCTACCACATACTTTCCTTGGTTGAGAAAGATTCCTTATGAACTTTGCCATACTTCCAGACCTAGGAAATAATGCATTAACCCAAGTTCTTTCATCTCAAATTTTTCTGCTAGTTTCTTCTTGCTTTCCATGATCTGTTTCTCATTCCCTGTCAAGAATAAGTCATCCACATATAGTAATAGAATGACAGGTACATCTTCTACAACCTTGTAAGGAAGGTTAGGATCGACTTTACTCTTGTCAAATCCCATGCTCATTAGGAAACTATCTATTCTTCCATACCAAGCTCTGGGAGCTTGCTTCAGGCCATAGAGGGCCTTCTTCAACTTGCATACTTGATTCCATCTGTCTTCAACTTCAAATCCTCGTGACTATTCGATCATACCATTAAGGAAGGCTTGTATTTACTTTATCATGGAAGAAACTACCATGATATTTTTGAAGGAAGTGTACCTTGCTTCTTGGAGTAAGTGTCTCTTCAGAATTAATTCCCTCTTTCTGATAGAAACCTCTAGCCACAACTCTTACCTTACTTCTATCAGCAACATATCTTATCTTGCAAATCCATTTGGAAGATACCACATTCTTGCTTTCTGGTTTGAGTACTATATCCCAAACATCATTCTAGTATCATAACATCTTCTATGAGTTTGTCTTCTCAGGTCATCAACATATCCTAGTCTTCTGCATTCAACCTTGAAGGTTGGAACCCACTTTACTCTTGGTAAAGTCTCGATCCATCACAAAGCTATCCATCATGTCGTACCATGTCAAACTCAGATATAATTTTCTGTAGTCACTCCCCTTGAAGTGGAGTATCATCTTCCCTCTTCATTCTATACAGGTGGTTCTATGCTTGACATATAATAGTCAATAGAGTATGTCATGTCATAGTCTATTCTTTCTGGGGAGAATCATGAACCTTGCTTTGTACACTTGTTCCATCATATCGTATACATCATTCCCCATGATCAAATGTTATTCTTTGATCATAGCTTCTTTCATAGCATTATTTTCTTCATCTTGAGTTATCTCTTGTACGCATGGTGGTCTTCATCCTTCAAGGTGGATCTACCACTCTCTGAAGCTCTTTCTTCCGTCATGGTGTCTCTGACCCTGGGAGCTTCAGATTCATGTTTATTGGAGTGAATATTGAATTGGCATCACTTGTTCTTTGGAAGAAGTTTCATCCTTCTTTTCTTGTAGGAGGTTGTACATGACCTTTCCTACAATTCAAATGCACCAGTTGCATGGTTAGAACTATTCAATAAAACATATGCATAACGACAAATTATTATGCATCATGCAACTGTTTAGTCAATACAACATTCATCCATATCTCACATAAACTTTCTAGATTCCTTCCATCTCCACCATGACATTATTGAGATTGTGCACTAATCCAATATGTCAGCAAAGAGGTTTGATAAGTGGCAATGGAGAGTTGTATAGCACCATGAGCTACTTACCCATCACATGCATATTAGTAGTATACAGTCATTAATGCAAACAATCTATCATGCATAACACATCAACTGAATATAATCAAATGCATAACAAAACAATATCATTAAATGACAATTGAATACTTATCTTTTGTTTGTTTCATGGGTAGACTCCTTCTTGATCATTCTGCTTCATCATCTTCTTCATTCATGAAATCATCATTTCTTATCCAAATGATAAGATGGAATAGAGGTTCTTTAAGAATTGAGTTCTTCATATTCCTCATCGCTTGAGGGATCTTCTTTGAGAGCTTGATCTTCAATTGCTTCCATCTTTCTTCTTCTCTTCTTATGAGACGAGCTTCTTCTTCTTCCCAAAGTCTGTTGAAAGTAATTACTTCCTTCTGGCACACATTATTTGCATGAATGAATCCCATGATTCTGGGATGCCATTCAAGGTGGCTATCACCGCTTCTGCATTCTCCACTTCTTCTTCTACCGCTTCAAGTTGTTCTGCATTCTGGATCTTCACATTCTTCAACTGTTTTCTCAAATCCATCTTCTGATTTAAGTTCCTATCTTCAAATAGCTTGGTCAAGGAATCAAACATCTTCGGTGTCTTTGGGGAGACACTTGTGGTACAAGTTGATTCATGACTAAATCAGCAATGATCTTCTTGGCCTTGACCAAGTTCTTCTTGTGTAAGGCTTCTAGCCTCATCTCCCTCTGGAACTGGAACCTCTATACTCATGTAGGTGTCCAAACCATTTTCTTCAGAGAGATCATATAATTCTAGGCTTGGAATTTGTCAACTTCACCAATCTTATCATCAAGCTGATGTGATAGATCACTTTGAAATGAGAACCTCAAATGAAAATAGCAAAGGATTAGATCTTACCGATTTGAGGTGTCCGTCTTGGTTCCAAAGCTCGCTGATCTAGTGTTTGTCATAGAAACCCTAATTTTCAAAAATTGGAATATTTCATATCTGAATGGATAGGCAGATGTATCTCTTCAAATGGAGCTGTCCAATGTACTCCTTTTCTGAAAACAGTGGAGGGAAGCTCCCGGAACAGGAAGCCCTAGATTTCCAATTTCTTCTGCAGAAATTCCTGTTACTGTTTCTGTGATATCTCCGAAGTTACGGATCCTCTATGTATGAAATTTTGTAATAAGGTAACCTCACATGTACCTGATCCAAAACCGTAGGTTTAATCAGAATTTGTTTCACCATTTTGGATTTATGATCATTTTCCCAAGGTGACCTGTTACAGGACTATTCAGAACAGTGAAGTTGTACAGCATGCCACGTGTCACTAGTTCATCTTCTCAGTCTGATATTCAGACCACTGAAATTAAAGTCCGTTTAATTTCTGGAACATCTTGAGGAATTCCATTTGGACCTATGTATCCCAATATAATGCAATTCTCCCCGGGTGTCCTGTTTAGGGATGAATTCTGGAAGAGGCTTGAACCCTAACTTGGAGAGAACATATCTCCTGGAATACAAAGAATATGAGGATGAATTTTGGACGCAGTGTTCATCAGGATTTTATATTTGGCCCCTGAAATTTTCAGCTCCCAATCCTTCACCAATCTCAGAATATAGAGAATGTACCAAAACGTAGTAGTTTTAGTATTTAGGGTTTTTCTAGCTCGGGGTCAAACTAGGGTTTGACTTTCCCAGATTTTCACCCAACCAAATTTCTTGATCCAGGTCTCTAATCTTTGCTTTTTATGAGTATAACAATCCTATGCTGGTCTCACTCAAAAATTCCTCTTCTGTAGAAAGCCCTAATTTCCACATCGAAAACTGAAAATGCTTGGAATCGAATTCCGCTTCGAAAGAAAGATGCGCCCTTCAATGGAGAGTCATCCTAGCATAATTTTGCTGATGGATTGTGGAGAGAGACCCAAAAAGTAAGAATCCCTAGCTTCTGCAGGTGCACAATGTCTTCTTCTCAGGTTAGCTCTGATACCATGTTAAATTTCCATATGCTTATCTAACACATTAGTATTTCATTTCATTTTCATAACAAAAAAGCATATAAACAAGATCACTGAAAGATAGACAAGAACAACCATACAAAAGGAACACAAAGATTTATCCTGGGAAAACCCTAAAGGGAAAATCCCAGCAAAAGCTTCCTCAATATAGATGCCCCAAAAAGATAAAATATAAAACTAGCAAGGATATCAAAGCCTGATCCTCCTCCTTCTCTAGCTACTTCTCTTCTCCACTAATGCGCTACACAAGTGAGTGTGTGTGTGTGTCAAATGAGGAGCACTAAGCCTCTATTTATATTCATCCATTCACTTAAGTTAACTCATTTGACACTTAGGCTCAAGTTACACATGTAGGCTCAAGTAACCACACTGGGGTGCTGATGACCCACCTTTACAATTAGAGGGGACTACCTCATGACTCTTATTAGTTCTTCTGATTAGGAGCATCGGGGTACAATGTAATACAAGTGGTTCTCCCGGTAGGATCATCTGGGACCACAAAAAGATACATATAGAATATTCTTCGAAGTTACAATATTTCAACAATCAATTTCATGTGAATTCAAAATTCATGTCCTAAAGGTTCATAAATTGAAACATTGTGTCATGTTCTTCAATTTTTTAACAATTTCCTTATGCAAATATGTGATTAAAAGAACAAAATTAGACAAAAATTTAGACATTTAAGAATGAAATGAACGAAATAAATAGTAAACATGTCGTAAATTTTCATATTTGAGCATTCTTTTAAAGAAAACTTGAAAGAAACACTACTACTCGAAGTGTTCTTTCTTAGTTTTTTAAGGAGGTTTCCAAGACTTCCAAATGCAAGGGAAAATGACCCCAAATTATTCAAAAATGATCCTAATATGTCCTAACATTCCTCAAAAAATGTTGTGGATGTAAACCAAGGTTCTGCAAAGTCTAAAATGAACTCAATCCAAAGCCAAAAATCAGTGATCTAAAAAAATTTCAATCTCAAGCCAAATGCACACAAAACTTAAAATCCTTCAAAAATACCTAAAACCCAATAAAAGAGAGGTAAATAACATCTAAAAACTCGGTTAGAATATTCCTAAGACATCTACAATAGAAAAAAAAATGAAATAAAATGATCTAAAACTAAAGATCCAACCATAAAAAAAATCAAGATCCCTAACTATACCTCACTGTGGGTACTGCACCATTGTATTGAAGAACATAGTGATGGCACCACACATTGGTAAGACAAAAATGGTGTTATTGGGGTGGTAATTCCCTGTGTAAACTATAAAAGGGCGTTACCGATCTCAAAGGAGGAAAAACACTAGATCTAGGCCAAATTTCTTGAAAAATGGAAAATCGAGGGTTGAATGAGGTTAGTTTTGGCCTCCAGAGTTGAATTAAAGCCTTCAAAGAAAAATATCAAGCATGCATTAAGAGAATTAAAAGGTAAGAAACACCCAACAAAATGAAAAACTCAAGGAAACTAGTTTCAAGAGAAGAACCCCTTATCTCCCCAGCGAAGTCACCAATCTGTTAGTGGAGTATTCTACAACTGAAGCTATATCATACTCTCCTATTTCTATGGGGTGGGTGAATCCCAATCGACAGAAAAAAAATTCAATTATCACAATAATACTAAAATCTTCAACCTTATTTAATGGAGTTTTAGAAGGGGAGGAAAGAGAGGAGAATACCTCTTGTAGCCTTGAAGTTTGATGGAGTTCCTTTAAGGTTGTCCTTGCAGTTCCTTGAATCTCCTTCACACTTGCAAATCTCACCACAAAATCCTTCCTACGAACAAAGGTTTATGCTTGTTATTTGTATATCTTGTTTGGATTTAATTGTGGTATGCAAAGAAAGAATGCTTGCAGGATACATATAAGACACAGATGCCAGTCATTACATAAAAAACAACAAGGGTTAAATAAAATTCTTTGCAGGAAGTTGATGTAAAGTTTAAACAACAATGAACCACTACAAAACTTGCATATTACCTCTGCTAATTCTATAAAGAAAAATGAATATACACTAAAACATGTTTAGATGGTACTTGTATTTATATCAAAGGGATTCATAAATATATTAATAAAATACAATGTCATTTCTAGCAAGCAGGAAAGATCTAAAAGAAAACATCTGAAAATAAAAATAACAAGGATCATAAGTATCAATTTCTTGTAGCAAAAAATTGTGTCAAGAATCAAAGAGAGACTCAAAGGGGGGCTACATTTTTCATCAGTTTATGGACCACAATTTAATATCGAGTTATTCAAATTTCCATGTGTGAAGGTGTTGATGCCTGAACAATACTAGGTACAGATAGTAGGGATTCTCCCCAATAACCATTCCAAATTAGATCGTTTATTGTTTGGAATGGGGAATCCATTCGGTTAGCGGCCCAACTATAGTAGAATTAAAGGAATGTTTAAATATATTTTACCGGTTGCGGCCCAGTCCACCGTTTATGTGATTTTATATTTTATAATGAAATGGAAGTGATAGTGGGAAGAACCTCACTAGAGATGCGCAGGTCTTGCCTTCATCTTACCGCTCTTACCCCACAGTCACTCTATGAAAGCAAAGAACAAATAATTCTATTCTAAACTAACTCTAACTATTCCAAGGGAGCAAAGTTTAGATTGAAATGAGTAAATATACTATATTTTTTGAACACAGAATCCTAGAGATAGCCATTAGATTCTTCAATACATAAATACATCAGAAAAATAACACAAAGATAGCTATGTGAAGTTAAGAGATTTATTACTCATGTTATTGCACAATATTCGAAATATAATAATTAAACCATTCATAAACTTGCAGAAATAATTAAGTAGGTTGGAACGATCTCGCATTTATGTTGCAAGAAAAAATCGAAGTAGTTCTCATTCAACAATCCACATAACCATCTTAAATCTCATACAGTTCTTCCTCCAGCGAAATTTTGGTCCTCTTTATTATAAATAGAAATAGTTCTCCTTACAAAAAGTTTTAGCATGTGTGTGCTATAAAAATTCCCTTCTCTATTCTACTCTACCCTTACTTATACATTTTCAAAATGACTTTTGGTTATCCATTCCCTTTGGGATTTCCTCACTCTTTGATTACAAAACTTTTGTCCTCTAGTGTGCTCACTAGGAAAATGGAATAAATACAAAATATTGCATAAAATTATCCACATGTGAATAAAACAAAACAACTTAGGTGGGCCTAGCCACTCCATCCATGAAGTGCTTCCATGCAGCTGCATCTTTCACTATGATTCTGAGATCCATAGGCTCTATTATTTTGACCGACACCTCCTGTACAGCCAGCTGCGATTTTATCTCTGCTACCTTCTGAGGAGTGGCTCTAAGCTGGTCCTCCAGCAAACAATTGTTGAATGCAGCCTGAGCCACCAAATTCTTTACTATATTCTCATTCAGGACTTTAACCTGTTGTATATTGAATTCATCTTCCTGCAGCCTACCATGTAGGTACTTCAGGTGTTCTTCTTGTCCTAGAAATTCCTGAAGTCTTCTGGATGCAGAGGTCTAGAATCTGTTATGTGTGGTGAGCACCCTTTTGTAAAAGTCCATGTGTTTATCCAATGTTTTCCCTACTTCAGATGTTAGTCTTGTGGTAGCCTTGCTGTTATAATGCATGAGATCATGCTCGATATGCAAATTTTATATACTCTTCTGAGGCACATTTTTTGGAATTTCTTCATTGGTCTCTAACCAAGTCAATAGATCCTAGATGACTTCTACAATTTCTTCAGTTCTTGTTCTAAAGTCAGTCAATATTACCGAGATTTCTTGTAATCTGATCTTGAATTGCTCATTCTTATAGACTTCCTTTGTGAGTTTTAACTATACTTGATAAATTTTCCTCCTCAGTAAGAGGGCATGCTCACAAAGCATTGTTATATTCATTTTCCCCTCATTTTCTACCTTCAACAGAGTCTTCAAAGAATTGTTTTGTGTCTCTAGTTTTGCAACTCGGGCTCTTAACTCCTCTGCATGAGTATCATTTGTGGCCCTTTGTGTTTCCATATCTGAAATGTTTCCTTCTAAGTATTTCTTTTCTCCATTGATAATGGTATTTTCCAAATACCAAGGCATCCCTTTCTGCTTCCAGGATCTGATAGGCCTCCTGTAGCCTCTCTAAATCCAAAAGGGTGGAATCATACTTCCTCTTTGTCTCTTGGCCTACTCCTTGCTCTTTCCTCAAGGTCTCCTTCATTTGTGTCATTTTTTCTTTGTATTGGTCAATTGCTCCTTTTAGATTGCTAACATTATAAGCATTCGTTGTGCCGTTGCAACACAAATTAAGGCCACCTGCTCTAGATATTCATCTATAGTTTTACAACAGTGTTTTCAGTAACTGTGGTAACCTCAGGCTAGGTACCCATTTTCAATGTCTTCTCGGATCTCCAAATGATGGTCTTCCACTTGGGATCAAAATATACTTGATATACCTGAGAAGCTGCTTGTTGTTTAGAAGGGGTGAAAGGGATCAATCCTAATTCAACAATATGGAGGTGACCCCCACTCAATATATTCTTCAAAGTAGAAGGAAATATTTTTGGATTATCTTGAGCAGTATTTTTCTCTTGATTCTCCCTATCCTGGTCTTCTTGATCCTTTTTCCTCAGCTCCTCATCTATCCTATCCGCTTCTTCTTTTTCTCACTCGGCTAACACGTTCTATGTTATTTCTTCCTCTTCCTTTTTTCTGGTAGCTTCTTCTTATTCTTTTTCTCTCTAGGCCTCTTCGGCCAACAATTTCCTTGCACCTTATACTAACCTTTGTGTTTTTTTTTTCCTTTTCCCTCTATGCAATTTCTTCCTCTTTTCTTTTATGTTCAGAGGTACTGCTGTTGCTGCCTTTGTCACATATGACTGTGATTTTCTTCTTAAGACGCTTGTTTGGAACAATCAGATTACAAGCATTCCAATTTTATTCTTCTTCTTTGTCAAAATGATCAGAGTACTCAAATTTTACTTTCACAAGTGCATGGTGTGCAGCCACCTTACCCTGAGCATCATTTGTTTAAAAACTCTTTTCACCAAAATGGAAAATTTCCATATCTTTCACAAAGTCTGGTGCACTTTTAACTTTGGAAAAATTATAACTCCCGACATAGAATGGCATCAGCGGTAAAACAACCTTCCTCATATCAAACAAATAACTCCCAAAACCATCTAAGAAGAACTGGCTTACTGCTTCTTTGTGTACCACTTAATAAGTGGCATACTTGGGAAGCAGTGAAGGGGATTTGGTTCCTCCATACATGCTCAAGTAGGTTCCCTTTTTAGAAAAGAAATAATCTTTGTATTCCATTATAATGTCCCAAGAACCCTCAGACATGAATTTACATTCTTCAAGGAAAATAAGCTGGTAAAGGGGCATTAAGAACTACTCACAAATGAGCTTGTAAAAGCTGTGATATTTGTGAGCCCATAAAATATGGTATGCTACATAGATGGGTGCTTTTCCTTCCTTCAAACTGCAGTTTAGATTCTCAAATGGATGTTAGCAGAGTATACAGTCAATCAGAAAAGATCCCATATATAACTCAGACTTCCCCAGGTGCAATTTTTCCTGTGCTGCAGTTATACAGGAGGACAAACCGTTAGCTATAATATCTTCCAAATTGAAGTGACAGTTGCCTCCATAGTTACATGGTACATCAATGGTATGTACCCAATCTTGTAAAATTTTCCATCAGCTCTACCAAAGATCATGTTCAGCATTAGGGCTACCAACCTGTATGGGGTGCGCAGACTGGTAGTCTCATATTCCCTAGATGCCCTTTGTCAGAAGGACTTTCCTTTCATCGTCATCATCTTCACACATCAAATGTAATCAATAGTAAAACTATTTAGCCAATCATTGGTCATGTTAACTTATGAAACTAGAAAATTGTAAACTTTAGCTATGAATGCAGGGGTGAAATAGGCAAATCCTTTATCTTCAACATTGTACATGATCATCCCTTTCACATCAGCCTTAGACAAAATCCATCCAATCACCTCGGAGAAAGGAAACAACTCCAGTCATGCAGATAATTTTGCAATTCCTAATCTCAATATGTTGTTAAAAAGGGTTAGATCCTCCAAGGATGCATCTCATATATTTTAATCTTGGAGCATATGATATATCTTCACCCACTTGAATTCAGGCTATGCTCTCGTGACATATTTAGTGTCCTCATAAATTAATTCAACCCTCGGCATAGTTTCTAGGCCCGATTCTTCATCTGCAACTTTAGCTTTCTTCTTTCCTTTCTTGGGCATGGTATCGGACGCAGACTGAGCTTGTAGTAAACACACAAAAACATGTCTTAGAATCCATATTGTTAGAAACCACATGCATTCCTATATATGAGAAAACTGAATAACTACTATAGAAGCTATATCTTGTTGACAAATCATTTCTTCCTAGAACAAAATTAACTAGTATATTATTTACCATATCATCTTTACCCATCAGAAACAAATTTTCATCGTAAAACCTCGTACCATCCAAAATCCAAATCTAATGTAAGGTTAAAACTGGGTGACAAAATCTAACTCACATGCAATATCTCACTGCAACATCGAGAGTTTAAACCTATCGTTCACAAGTACAATGCCAGGTACTGATCAAACAACCTTTGAAAACATACGCATGACCCCTCTATGATACCTATGTTATGTGATACAAACCAGAAGAGAGCAGTGGTGCCAATATGGGGCCTAAATGAAACGTCATGGCATCGACCATAAAGGTCAACTCTGAGGTTACAAAATCAATGGAACAAAAAACCTCTAGAGCTCCATGGCTTCGACAACCTCTCTCACCGCAAACAGATAATAACCGGTCAAGAAAAGGTCAGTGGAAATTTTGGGCTGTCTCGGACTCATCATTTCATAACTAGAGCCCTAAGCTAGCCATGTATGAATGGAAACGATAGGAAATAGGCTGGGAGGTGGTAAAAATGAAACCAAGACCTGAGGAAGCTAGGTCAACAAACAATCCTGGATGGTCGGGTAAGATGGCATGCCAAAACAAATCAAATGGAGGGAAGGAAAACTGTAAAATCAATAACCCTAATCTAGAAACCTAGATGAGCCACCTATTGAGACAGGTCACAAAATTACCATCCTACCAATCAAAAGACATGGGTTAGATCCTACCTGGAAGGAGAAGATCGATGACTACTGAAAATGTGGTGCCAAAATCCCCATAAGCTCCACATGGACGTTACCTAGCTCGTAACAGATTCTAAGAAAGGGTAAGCTCCACAGTCTTGAACAACCTGTAATGCCCATAATCAAACCATAATCAAACTAAATCCAAAACCTCAATGGTTATATAATGAAAACATTGACGATGCATTAAAATCGGTAGGTGGGAAATTACACCACATGAGCATATGAAACTCTGTTTGGCACACATATACACTTCATCAACAAAACCGCGTCGATGAGTGAGACAAAATTCCTCTGACTGTGGTGACTCAAAAACAATGACACTACCGTAAGTATTGGGTCTCCTCAGAAAAACCACCCGCAAATGTGACTACATAAAACCCCCAACGTTGTGGTCGTTCTGAATCAGCGATAAAACTTGAAGAGGACCTGACACTACCGGAGACAGCGAGGTAAGAACGCCCGATCAAGACCTATCAATAGACCCAATTGGCTACGAGAAAAAATTTAAAGATCTGATAGCATAGGCTTCGAAATGAACAAATAGCCGTCATGTCGGTCATGTTTGGATGAAAAGTCCCACTAATAAAATCAACAATAAAAGCAGGAAAACTGCCGATAGTATTGGCTAGAAAACAAAACGTTTTCCGACAAGGTTTAAAAACACCGCAGCACAAAATCAAAAATCGGTTGGAAAGTTTGTTAGATAAAAAACCAAAAGGTAGCCTTTGTGTCAGCGGAATGAAAAAAACTTCCCGAAGCATTGGATCAATAAACGCATGAAATACACGGAAAAATGTCAGATTAAAAAGCCAAATAATATCCATTGTGTCGGCGAAAATCCCCAAAATATTTTCGACATATTGGATCAAAAATAATTTCATACTTGGTGTAGAAAAGTAGAACTCCTTCAGCTTAATAAAAAATAAAACCAAGTCATGAACAACAATTTTCAAAGGGAAAAAGTCAATTAAAACCAAAAGCTAAGAAATTAAAGGGGGCCCCTAAAAAAAACGTAATTTTTTTTTGGGTAGTGGTTGCAGCAACAAAAATTGGCGACTGGCTGGTGAACATAGATCTCTGGAAAAAGTACCTTTTGAAACCCAAAGTTGTTGTATGGCATCCTGTTAAACCAACTCATCCCAATTCTTTTCAAGATTTATTTAAAAGTCTAGTCCTTTCTAGGAATGCAAAATTTGAAACTTATAATTTATTGTAGTCCAATAGGGTAAGGTAACCAGGTTTTCAAAGTATTAATAACTCTTCTGAGGCCAAAATGTGAGATTCATTTACTTTTGTATTTATTTTCTTTCTAATATGACACCACAAGATCGTAACCGAGTTTGGGCAGGCGTACTTGTTTGTTCCTCATTCCCATTCCTTTTGCGTTCTTTTGATGCTTTCAGACTTTTGTCTTTTGAGTCTTCCCAAATTGCTTCTTTTGCATTTGAGATTTGCTTTAGGTTCTTCCATCCATGGTTTCCTTTTGTGTGAATGATAATATGTTTCAGCTCACTGACGGAGAAGAACCTTTGAGCAATCCAATCATTTTACTAGTTCATGTTTTCATTATATCCTTTTGATGTATTTTTTCTTTCTGGGAAATTTGGACTCTTTAAGCCTTTTGGCTTTAATTTGTGGCATGGGATTATTTTGAATACCATACACCTGTCCATCCTACTTCCTTTCCATGGGTCCTTTGCTGCAAGCTTCATAGGACAGATATTAAGGTGAAGTGGATGGAGCCCCAAAGTAGTATTCTATACTTCTCCTACCTTAGTTATTTAACAGGGTTTAAAATTGGAATTCAATGTGTTCTCAAAATAACTTCCCTTCAATATTCTATCAAATTAAATAATCTTGTCATGATAAATTTTGACATAGATAAATCCCAATGAGCAGTTCTTTGGCTTAAAATATTGGTAGTTTTTCCAAATTACAATGCCCTCCAAGCACCAAAATCTGAGATGGATTATTTGAAATAAAACTAAAATAAATCAAAAGAAAATAAAAGCAAATCAGCAGAAATAAAGAAAACGTAACTAAAATAAATCAAAACAAATGTAAAGTTTATTTATGTACAAAAAAGGTTCCTACCATGCTAAGTGAAATAAGGCTTGAGAACCAGATCATTGATAGGAATATTCTCTTCCCACCACTGTAAATCCTGTAACTTATATGTTGATGGGCCTAGCTTTTTAGTATTTTGAAATGGGTCAATCCAAAGATATTGAAACTTAGTATGCTTTCTCTTTTCATCATGCGGGTGATCCCACTTTAGAACCAAATCTCCCACTTCAAATCTTCCCTTCCCGGACTTATGTTTGTCAAACCATCTCTTAACAATATCCTGCTGATGCTTAAACCTCTCTTTAGAATTTATCCTGGACTCTTCTAGTTTCAACAAGGTATTAATTCGAGCTTGTAAAACCTCACTACTAGACCCTCGAGATTCTTGGGGTAGCTGAGAAGACGGCAACAAAATGTTCGGAGGCAAAATAGCTTCCTTTCCATAAACTAAGGTGTAAGATGACACGCCTAAGGAATTCTTGGGTGTGACCCGATCAACCCATAGTGCATTTGTAAGAGATACATGCCAGCTTCTCTGGTTTTCTATGATAGTTTTCTTTAAAATTCTAATGATATTTTTATTAGTTGATTCAGTTAATCTGTTACCTTGTTGATAAAATTAGCATAATAATGAAGCTTCATTCCTTTCTCATTAGTAAATGCATTCAACTTAATATATGAAAAGTAAGATGCGTTATAAAAAACTAGGGAAATTGGAACCCCAAACCTGGTCATGATATTACCTTGTAAGAAGTCTATGACTGCATCCTCGTTCACTTTTCGTAACAGAATTGCTTCCACCCATCTGGTGAAATAATCAGTGGATGTGAAGATGTATTAGTGTTGTAATGATGAATTTGGATTGATTTCTCCAATGATATCAATGTTGCAACGACCCAACTTCCTTTTCTTGTCTCCCACCACTTCTCTGGCATGTATCACACTTCCTTACATAAGCATGATCATCCTTAAACAAGGTTGGCCAGTAGTATCGAGCTCTTAGGATCTTGTGGGAAGTGGTATCTCCTGAGAAAGGTCCTCCAGCAGTACCATCATGCAACTCCTTAACAACTTTAGATGCATCGTCCTTTTCCAAGCATCTCAAAAATATTCCATCATAGTTTTTCTGAAAAGAACTCCGTCAATTATATGATAAGATACTGACTTTAAACGTAGTTCTCTTCTATGTTTAGAATTCTAGTGTTTAGGTAAATACCCCTGTTGGAGATAGTGTATCATATCTCTGTATCAATATTTTGGAGCTGTAAATAGAGGACACATATCAATCATATGCAACTCATCTTCATTTTCTCAGTCCTCATCTTCATTATTTTGAATTTCATCCATTAACTTACAAAGCCCTTGTCCTTTGATGATAGTGGCTGGTTTAAATTCTAAATCATATTCTTGCAAAGTTGTTACCCAATTTCCTCTTTTTTCTCCCAATTCTTTCTGCATGAAAATGGTTCTAACCGTCAGGTGAGGAACAATTACTTTGGTTCTATTCTTCAAAATGTAAGGCCTGAATTGTTTTACTGCTTTAAAGACTGTATACACATGTTTATAAATGACAGGGTAATTCAATTCAACACCTTGTAAACCAGTGCTCATGAATGATATGGGGTACTCATCTAACCTTTCTTCTTTTTGTATAAGCACTGCTGCGAGTGAGTTATCAGAAGCAAACGTGTATACGATAAAATGTTTCTCAAAATCAGGACTTTTGAGTGAAGGTGCATGAGCTATTGCAGTTTTGATATTGTTAAATGCACCCTTTTCTATGTCATTCCATTTAAACTGTAAACTTTGCTTGACCATCTGTTGCAAAGGATTGAATATTTGTGCAAAATCAAGAACAAACCTTCGCACAAAATTTATAGTCCCTATGGAATATTGCATGCCTTTCTTATTGTGGGGTAAGGGAATCTGTGCTATAGCTTCTATTCTTTTGGGGTCTATGGAGATTCTCTTTTTAGAAATGATGTGACCCAATAGCTTTCCTTCTAACACTGCGAAAACACATTTCTTAGGATTCAAAGAGATACCATATTTTTGATAGCGATCAAAAATTTGTTTTAGATGGAACATATTCTCCTCTCTTTTCTTGGAGAAAATTGTTACGTCATTCAGGTAGACTACCACATTGTGGCCAATTAAACCCCGAAATTCTATATCCATTTCCCTTTGGAATATTGATCCAGCATTAATGAAACCAAAAGGAATTCTTTTGTAAGAAAAAGTCCCCCACTTTGTCCTAAAGGTGGTCTTTATCCTATCCTTCTTTGTTACCAATAGTTGGTTGTAGCCTGAAAACCCGTCTAATAAGGAGAAAAATTTGGATCTTGAAACCATCTGTAATATTTGCTCCACTAGAAGGATGGGATAATTATCCTTATCTGAGGCACGATTCAAATTTCTGAAATCTACACATAGTCTTATTTCACCATAATTTTTCCTTACCGGTACCAAATTCGCCACCCACTCTGAGTGTCTAAATCTAAAAATAGTCTCCGCATCAAGCAAATTTTTTACTTCACTTTGAATCAGGGTTTCTAGCTTGGGATGCATCTTCCTTAGTGGATTTTGAAATGGTTTAATTCCCACTTTAATAGGGATAACATGTTGGATGATGCAGGTATCATAAGTCTTCAAATCATCATATGTCCAGGAAAAAACATCTTTATATTGCTGAAATAAACTGATGAATTTGCTTCTCTCACTCGGTGAACAACATTTCCCCAAGTTCACATACTTGGGTTCAGTCTCTATTCCAAGATTAACCAACTCATACTGCATGGATGAACTATGTGTTTTGACATTGGTTGGATTCCTGAACTTGTTATTCAAATCAAACATTCCCTCCAATGTTTTGACCCCTTTAGGTATGAAGTTCACACTTTGGAGATTGTCTTGATGTTATTCGTCATCAATCACAAAGCCTTTGAAATTCTCATCATTTGTTAAAAACTCTATGATTTGTGGATCATCATCGAATACCCTCAAATTTGTGATATTGTCTGGTATGGCTGGCCTAAAAATCAATTCGATTAAGCATATGTTATTATTAGGCCCTAATCTTGCAGCAGAAGTAGCTAACAAATCAGCCATTGCATTTTGCAATCTAGGAATCGAAATGATATTAAATGCATTAAATTTTGTTACAAGTTCCCAAACTTCTTTTTGTCGGCCCTTTAAATTTGGTGATAGACAATGAATTGTATTTTGAATTTGTTTGACGATTATTTTCGAATCACCAAAAACCTTTAAATTCCTTACTTTGAATTCAATAGCCTTCTTTAAACCCTAGATTAAAGCTTCATATTCTATTGTGTTGTTAGTACATTCTAACTCTAATATACAACAAAGAAAATGTTTATGTTTTTCGGGATCAATTAGGATACAACCGTCTCCTGATCCTTCCATAGTTTTAGAACCATCAAAATATAAAAACCAAAATTTATCTTCTAATTCTATAGAACTAGTGTTACTCTCTAAATTAGAAACTAAATTAACTATGTTACAATCCATATTGTTAGTCCATGAAAACTGAAGGAGATCAGACTGTGTATCTAATTCACTATTGGCTTCTTCCACCTGATAGTTTCCAGGTTCAATATCTATGAAATATTTACCCAAAACTAAATGTGAGAAATTTACATACTTGTTTTTCCCTTTTAGTTGCATCACATTATGCCTCATGTGTGGTTCCCTCATCACTTTAATCTGATTTTGATAGTTCTTATAGGGAAACCACAAGTGTGACCAATCAGTTGCAAAGTATCCTTCCATTTTCACAGACTAGTCCCTGCTCAAGATCAATCCATAAGCTTATGGTATATCCGCTACCATGATGTCTGTAAATTGACAAACCCTTTCGTCCGTAGATAATTGTATGAGCACATTCTTCATTTCTCCTACCACTTTAACTAATGTTCTATCCAACTGGATGATTTTACATGAAGAAGGCGTGTGTCGACCATTTATCTTTCTACAGACTGGAAGAGGAATAACATTAGAGGATGCTCCAAAATATACCAAACAATTGTGTACATTGTGATTGAAAATCTCAAATGAAAGTAGAAATGGTAATGTTTGAGACTTATATTTTCCCCTGATACTAGCTTCATTTATTTCTTTATCTGATTGAATATCATCTGGGGATCTACTGGGTTGTGAATCAAAGGCTTCCAAGAGTTTTCTTCTTTGTTGAGGTAAATTGCACATTTCAAATAAAGAAATATTTGCTTTTGTTTTCTTGATATCCTAAATTATGTCATATCCCATATCACATTATGTTGGAATTTTCTTGGTGCTTTATATCTTACTTTCTACAACACTCATAGGATTATTTACCGCGGGATCTTTCTGCCTTGTTATGACTAAATTAGGTATAGGTGGGGCTGGAGTATTACCGCCGATTCTCTTCTTACTTTCTGGAATCTTCCTAATCTTGGGAAGTAATAAAATTTCATCCATTATTGGTTCCTTGCTTCTTGTTGTGACATTAACTACTGAAAGTTGAATTTCCTCAGTAGGATCTTCTTCTTCTAACACCAACATAGGTGCACAGTCCCACAATACGATTGTTGTTTTAGGTGGTTCCTCTGGTTCATTTTCCCTTTCTTCTTTTACTTCGAGCTCGATTATTTGAGCATCTAAAATTTGGTTCATCACCAGAGTCATCAAATTTATCTATTGTGGACAACTTTTCTCAAAATGGGGTTCTTGATGAAAAGTGAAAAAATTGTCCATTCCAACTTTAGTGAAATTCAAAACAGAAGCACTATGCATAGGTGGTTGGGATGGACCACTTTTATCTGTTTTCTTGAAGAATGGTTTGAACTGTTTTCTGGATGAATTGGCCTCTTTATCCTTTTCTAAATCAACAATCTTGTTTGATAGTTTTTGTACAATTTTAACAACATTCTCTAATTCACTTGAATGTTCCAGGCTTTGGGTATAGTCAGCATCAAAGGTTTCTTACTGCAAAAAGTCCTTGTATATGATTCTGTAGTCTATTTGTTTATACTTTCAAGTTCATCCTCTACTTTCTTGGCTTCTTCATAAGTTTCTACCAAAGAAGGATTTACTGACCTCTTAACAAACATTGCTATGTTAGGGGAAAGTGCTGAATTATAATATTCCATTAAAGTTTCTTCAGTGGGTTTATGGCAGCACTGAAATTATTTAAATGGGAATCAAACCTCAGACTAAAATCCTACACTTCCTCTTTCTTGTCTATCCTTAGAGAAAGTAGTTCTTTGGATACCAAACTTGCCTTTAAACAATATTTCAAAAGTATCCCAATTCGTTATAGAATTTGCTGGTAAACCAATATACCAGAGTGATGCTTTAGCTTTGAAAGTGTGTGGAAATAGTATACACACTGCATCCTCATGATCTACTGCTAAGAGCTCTAGATCCAAGAAAAAAATCTGCAAGTGATCATCCATAGAAATGCCTTCTCCCATATCAAACTTAGGCAATGATTTATTGCCATTCTAAGGCAAAGCATGCAATGGAGGAGCCAGGTTGAATGGAGTTCTATATGTCCAAGATGGTGGTGGATTAGGTTGATTAGCACTCGGGGGCACATTTCCAGCCATGATTCTACGAGGAGATTACAATGGAGAGTTAAAAGGTTACTAAAAAGGTGAACAAAATGAGTAATCTGGTCCCAATTGATCAAGTGGTTGAACAATCTCTTATAAGGACAAATTCACTTATTCTTTCAAATTTCCCACCAAAATCGAATCTTCTGTGTAAATGGGTGCCCTTCTGGGAGCTCGCTTTCTCGATAATTCAGGGATTGCCTGCAATCCTCCAAGATTCTTCACATAAGACCTTGTGTGTCTCCTGAAGTGATCAACTACCTCCAAAGGAACATGGTAAATGTTTTCTGCAGTGTTTACTTCTGAGTTTACTCATTCTTCAAGAATGGACTCTTCAGAAAAACTGACTTCAGAATTATTACCAATGGAATAGTTTCGAGTAAATGGATTTCCCTTTCCAGCCATGCATTAGCGCCCCTCCTTCTACTGCCAAAACTATTGATGCCTGAAAAAATACCAGGTGTTGAAAGTAGGAATTCTCTCCAATAATCATTCCCAATTAGATCATTTATCATTTGGAATGGGGAATCCATCCAATTAGTAGCCCGACTACTATAGAATTAAAAGAATGTTTAAATATATTTTATCGGTTGTGGCCCTATCCATCGCTTATGTGATTTTATGTCTATAATGAAATGCAAGTGCCTATACTAAATTCAAGTAATAATGGGTAAGAACCTCACTAGAGATGTGTAGGTATTCCCTCCGTCTTACCTCTCCTGACCTGTAGTCACTCTACTAAAGCAAAGAATAACTAATTCTATTCTAAACTAACTCTAACTATCCCCAGGGAGAAATGTTTATATTGAAATGAGTAAATATACTATATTGTTTGCACACAGAATCCTACAGATAGCGATTAGATTCTTCAATACATAAATACAACAGAAAAATAACACAAACATAGCTCTGTGAAGTTAAAACATTTATTACTCATGTTATTGCACAAAATTCGAAATAAAATAATGAAACCATTCATAAACTTGCATAAATAATTACGCAAGTTGGAACAATCTCACATTTATGCAGCAAGCCAAAATAGAAGTAGTTCTCATTCAACAATCCACATAGCCATCTTGAATCTCATACAGTCCTTCCTTTAGCGAAATTTTGGTCCTCTTTATTATAAACATTAATAGTTATCCTTACAAAAAGTTTCAACATGTGTGTGCTAGAAAACGTCCCTTCTCTATTCTACTCTACCCTTACTTATACATTTACAAAATGAATTTTGGTTATCCATGCCCTTTGGGCTTCCCTAACTCTTTGATTACAAAAATTTTGTCCTCTAGTGTGCTCACTAGGAAAATGGAATAAATACAAAATATTGCATAAAATGCTTCACATGTGAATAAAACAAAACAACCTAGGTGGGCCCAACCACTCCATCCATGAATTTCTTCCATGCAGCTACATCTTCCACTATGATTATGAAAGCCATAGGCTCTAGTGTTCTGACTGACACCTCATGTACAACCAGCTATGATTTTACCTCTGCTACCTTCTAAGGAGTGACTCTAAGTTGTTCCTCCAGCAAGCAATTGCTGACTGCAGCCTGAGCCACCAAACTCTTTACTATCTTCCCATTAAGGCCTTTAACCTGCTGTATGTTGAGTTCATCTTCCTGCATCCTGTCGTGTAGGTACTTCAGGTGTTCTTCTTGTCCTGCAAAATTCTTGAAGTCTCCTAGCTTCAGAGGTATGGCATTTGTTATGTGTGGTGAGCACCCTTTTGTAAAAGTCCATGCATTTATCCAATGTTTTCCCAACTGCGGTTGTTAGTCTTGCAGTAGCCTTGCTGCTGTAATCCATGAGCTCATGCTTGACATGAAAATTTTCTATACTCTTCAAAGGAACATTTTCTGGAAGTTCTTCATTGGTCTCTAACCAAGTTAATTGATCCTGGATGACTTCTGCAATTTCTTCAGTTCTTTTTCTGAAGTTGGTTGATATTACCGATATTTCTTGTAATTTGATTTCAGCTTTCTTAATCTTGCAAAATTCCTCTACAAGTTTTAAATGCACTTGATAAATTTTCCTCCAGAGTAAGAGGGAGTGCTCATGGAGCATCGTGATATCCATTTTCCACTCATTTGCTACATTCAACAAAGTCTCCAAAGAATTGTTTTGTGTCTCCAGCACTACAACTCGGGCTCTTAACTACTCTGCTTGAGTATCAACTGTGTCCCTTTGTGTTTCCAACTCTGAAAATTTTCCTTCTAAGTCTTTCTTTTCTCCACTGATAATGGTATTTGACAATACCAAGGAATCCCTTTCTTCTTCTAGGATATGATAGGCCTCCTGCAGACTCTCTAAATCTAAAAGGGTGGAATCATACTTCCTCTTTGTCTCTCGGCCACTCCTTGCTCTTTCCTGAAGGTCTCCTTCATTTGTGTCATTTTGTCTTTGTATTGGTCAACTCCTCCTTTCATCTTTCTAACATTATAAGCATTCTCACATTCCTATTAGGATTATAATCCTTCCTTGTCCAATTGGGTCAATTATGTCTAAATCAAGAGTCCTTTCATTCTATGTTTAGTCACTAGCACCATTTTGTCCACTTGACCTAATTGGGACACATGTACCAGTTACTAGAGTGCGGGGAACACTAATTGAGGCTAAATTCCACTGATTGCACTTGCATGCATTAGCATAGGATCCTCCTACATCAATCCCTACAATTTACAAGCCTCCTAGATAAATCCCTACAATTTAGGAGCCACTAAAAGTGCCAGAACCAACCTCCTTTGGTTGAGTTCAATTAGTGAATAGTTAATCCTAGTTAGGAGTCAGTTACATTCAGTTATCACCAGTCATTGATTGATTGCATGTGGGAAGGCACAATTCCTCACCTACCACATTCATTTAGGCTAGTTAATTGATTCTAACTGATTGTTGTACTGATTTAGGCAACTGGGGCTAACTAGTTGAGCTCCGATAATGATTTAGACATGTCTAATTATCCATGCAGTTAGGTAGATTCAATCAATTAAAATTCCTCTCTTAGACATTCGAATTGAGTGGTTATTAATACTAGTGTATTACATTGTAATTAATTATCTAATTACTTTTGATTAATGAAAACATTCACAGTTGCAAGCCATTTTTGCATTGTTTCATTCTTCAATTTCTGAGTAAAATTTTCTGATCTATCTTGTGAGTTGTGTGTTGGTCCATAGATATATGTTCTCAATTTAATATGCTATCAGAGCCTCCATAGGACAAGGCACTTCTCCTTTCTACATATCTCATGCTGGATCAATTTTTTTTTGAGCAAAATTGCTCCTTCCAGCTCTGCACCAGAAGTGACAAGTTTACCACATAAATCCTAAGCAAAGAAATTGTTGATCAAGATTGTTTTATTGAATAATATGGGTGTGATGAAAACTTGAAAAGTGCAGGATGTATGACCTTATGGTGCCCCTTTTGTCTTTTTGCAGGAACAACTTCAAATGGATTGATCAGTTCCTCTTCTCACCCCATTCATAAGCTATTCAGAATGGAAGTTGAAGATGATTTAATCTCTTAAGAGACAAGATATATATGAGGTGTCTACTAGAATTTGTAAATAGTCTTATGATAATGATAATTACTGGCTAAATGACGGTGATGCAGCCTTTGGAGCAATAGGTCTGTCCCTTTCTCCTAGCTTGCGCTACCTCACTAAATCTGTTGAATACCCAAAGGATCTATGGACAAAATTGGAAAAAACCTTTGGTAAGCATAGTGAGGATCATAATAGCACTTTGGAGAGCACACCTAGCACAACAAGAGTTATTTATCCAAAAGTCTCGGCCTCTACTCTCTTTGTTGAAGTTGTTCAAGATGAAGAAGTAGCAGAATATTCTACACAGTCAATTCAAATTGAAGAAAGTCTCCTTGCAACGACTCCTTCTCCTGATGCTCTAAAAGTTTGTGATATCTCTAATATATCATATTCTCATATGGAGTATATAGAAGAATACATTCGAATCTCTAAAATTGAAGAAAACCATTGCTGCACTTCTATGCAAACATTTTCCAGTGACTCTCCATTAAATTCTGTGCAAAATTTGCTAGTGATTGCTTCCGAAAGTGAAGAGGAATTTGATTTCTCTGCCTCTAATGTTGATTTTGGTGTGCATATAAGTAATACCTTGGATATTTTGGAAAAAATATCATATTTTAGGAGTGATCCATTTTCTCTCCTTGATCTATATCTTCCAGCAAATTCCTACAGGATTGCATGTACCAATATTCAGAATTTTGAAAATGGAAAAAATTGTCCATCTACCGTCTCGATGGACCATAATTTTGGATATGATATGAAATTTATTGAATCTGATATGATATTACTTGGTTCAATATTTTTGGTTCATGATATTTCAGTACTGCTTGTAGCTGTTCTCATCAATTTTGGTGTGAAGAAACAAGTACCGCAAGTCTCCTTCAAAATTGTTGCTAGGGATTTGATTTCATTCCACACTTTTGGATATGATATGAAATTATTTGGATCTGATATTATATTATTTTTTTCAAATTTTAGATTCCAAGAGCTTGCAGTCATGCTTGTAGCTGCTCTCACCAATCTCGGTGTGAAAAATCAAGTACCGCAAGTCTTCTTCAAATTTGTTGCTGGGGATTTGGTGTTAGTTTCCTATTATGAGGTTGCTGATATTTAATTTTGTGAATCATTAGTTTTTTCTGAATCTATATCAGATTCTGGAGCTCAATCATTCTCTCTCCACAGTCCCAGGGTTCTCTACCTGTGGTCACATGCTCATCTCCTCACAGAACTAGTAAAGAGGAAGACATTATGCATCCACGTGGACACTTGATCCTAACACTTGGGGATGATTTTACCACTCATGATTTTCTGTTCAAGGCTGCAACATATTAGTTTCTTGAGTTTTATTTACATGGTTCGAATCCTCAAGAACCTTTTCTCTCTTATCAGTTGATTGCACTTGCTTTACATGGGTCCGATTTTCATCCACCAACTGTCTATATTTCTGATTTAGTTGAGAATATTATTCTTCTTCCAAAGAGGAATATTACTCTATAAATAATGATGGATAAGCTAACATTCCAAGCCCCAAGATACCTGTGCACAGAAGAACCAGATTGATCCCGATTCTACCTGCTTAGTTTGAGGAGGGCTTTTTTCCAATGTGGTTTTTTCCCGGTTCCTTGTATTAAGCAGTTACTTTGCTTTAGATGTAATGGGTGACCTATGGTCTTAGTTACCAGGGCCCACATATTTTCCAAGTGATAATTCATGGGGGTTTTAGGATTATAATCCTCCCTTTTCCAATTTGGTCAATTATGTCTAAATCATGAGTCCTTTCAGGCTATATTTAGTCACTAGCACCATTGGGTCCACTTGGCCTAATTGGGCCACATGTACCAGTTACTAGAGTGTGGGGAACATTAATTGAGACTAACTTCCAAAGAATGCACTTGCATGCATTAGTTTCTGATCCTCCTAGATCAATCCCTACAATATAGGAGCCACTGGGAGTGTCGGAACCAACCTCCTACAGTTGAGTTCAGTTAGTGACTAGTTAAGCCTAGCTAGGAGTCAATTACTTCCAGTTAAATTTAGTTAGCGATAGTCATTGATTGATTACATGTGGGAAGGCGCAATTCCTCACCTACCACATTCAGTTAGGCTAGTTAACTGATTCTAACTAGTTGTTGCATTGATTGAGGCAATTGGGGCTAACTAGTTGAGCACCAATAATGATTTAGACATGTCCAGTTATCCATGTAGTTAGGTAGAGTCAATCAATTTGAATTCCTCTCTCATGCATTTGAATTGACTAGTTATTAATACCAATGTATTACATTGTAATTAATTATCCAATTACTTTTGATTAATTAAAGCATTCACAGTTGGAAGCCATTTTTGCACTGTTTAATTCTTCAATTCCTGAGTAAAATTGTTTGATCTATATTGTGAGTTGTCTGTTGGTCCATAGATCTATGTGCTCAATTTAATAGTCTCGTTGCAACACCAATTGAGGCCACATGCTCTGGATATTCATCTATATTTTTTACAATAGTTTTTTCAGTAACTGTGGTAACCTCAGGATGGGTACCCATTTTAAATGTATTCTCAGATCTCCAAATGATGGTGTTCCACTTGGATCAAAATATACTCGATCTAGTTGAACAACTGCATGTTGTTTAGAAGGGGTGAAAGAGATCAATCCTAATTCAACAATAGGGAGGTGACCCCCAGTCAATCTATTATCCAAAGTAGAAAGAAATCTTTCTGGATTATCTTGAGAAATATTTTTCTCTTGATTCTCCCTATCTTGATCTTCTTTCTCCTTTTGCCTTAGCTCCTCAGCTATCCTATCCGCTTCTTATTTTTCTTGCCCAACCAACTCTTTCTTTGTTCTTTCTTCCTCTTCCTTTTTTCTAGCAGCTTCTTCTTCTTCTTTTTCTCTCTGGGGCTCTTTGGCCAACAATTTTCTTGCACCTTCTACTAACCATCGTGTTGTTTCTTACTTTTCCCTCTGTGCAACTTCTTCCTCTTGTATTTTCTACTTGGAGGTACTGTCGTTGCTTCCTTTGCCGCCTAATACTGTGATTTTCTTCTTGAGATGCTTGTTTAGAGCAGTCATATTACAAGAATTCCGATGTACTTATTCTTCTTTGTTGAAATTATCAGAGTACTTGAATTTTACTTTTACAAGTGCACGGTGTGCAACCACCTTACCCTGAGCATCATTTCTGTGAAAACTCTTTTCACCAAAATGGAATATTTCCATATCTTTCACAAATTCTGGTGTGCTTTTAATTTTGGAAAACTTATAAATTCTGACATAGAATGGCATCGACAGGAAAACAACCTTCTTCATATCAAACAAATAACTCCCAAAACCATCTAAGCATAGTTGTCTTACTCCTTCTTTATATACCACATAATTAGTGGCATACTTGGGAAGTTGTGAAGGGGGTTTGGTTCCTCCATACATCCTCAAGTAGGTGCCCTCTTAAAAAAATAAATAATCTATGTATTCCATTATAACGTCCCGAGCACCCTCAGACAGGCATTTAAATTCTTCAAGGAAAATTAACTAGTAAAGGGGCATTAAGAACTCCTCACAAATGAGCTTGTAAAAGTTGTGATATTTGTGAGCCAATAAAATATGGTATGCTCCATACATGGGAGCTTTTCCTTCCTTCCAAATATAGTTTAGCTTCTCAAATGGATGTAAGAAGAGTATACAGTCAATTAGAAAAGATACCATATAGAACTCAGAATTTCACGTGTGCAATCCTTCCCGTGTTGCAGTTATATAGGAGGACAAACTGTTAGCTATAATATCTACCCAATTGAACACAGCCCCCTCCATAGTTACATGGTACATCAATGGAATCCACCAAATCTTGTAAAATTTTCCATCAGCTCTACTGAAGATCTTGTTCAACATTAGGGATACTAGCCTGTATGGGGTGCGCAGACTGGAAGTCTCATATTCCCCAGATTCTGTTTGTCGGAAGGAATTTCCTTTCGTCATCATCATCTTTGCGTGTAAAATGTAATCAATAGTCATACTATTTATCCAATCATTATTCATGCTGACTTTTGAAACTGGAAAATTGTAAGCTTTATCTATGAATGCAGGGGTGAACTGGGAAAATCATTTATCTTTAACATTGTATATGATCATCCCTTTTGCATCATCCTTAGAAAAAATCCATCCAATCACCTCGGAGCAAGGAAACAACTCCGGTCGTGTGGATACTTTTGTAATTCTTGATCTCAATGTGTTTTTAAACAGGGTTATATCCTTGAAGCCTGTGTCTGGGATATTCTAATGTTGGAGCATATGATATATCTTCCCCCACTTGAATTTAGGGACGGATCCCATGACAAATTTAGTGTCCTCATAAATTACTTCAACCCTCAGAATAATTTCTAGGTATGATTCTTTGTCTATAGCTTTAGATTTCTTCTTTCCTTTCTTGTGCATGGTATCAGATGCAGAATGAGCCTTTAGTAAACACACCAAAACATGTCTTAGCATCCCTACTGTTAGAAACCACATGTCATGTACCCATACCCCATTATCATGTGGAATTAAAAATTTCATCGAGAACCTTTACTGTTCAACGAAACACTGGGCATGGTCGCGAACCACTTCTCGAAATTTCCAACACTGTCACACTCCCTCCTATATTCCATTGTTTAGTTCGATGATCTACAAGAAAATATCTCACAGGAGATCGGACGACGGAGAGAAAACATGACGGAAATCAACGATCCCAAACGATCCTACTTACTGGAACCAAATCAACGGTTCAAAATCCACCCGCAAAAATCAACGACGTGGAAAGCGTGAGTTACAGGGTCAAAAGGTTACAAATATTGCAATCTCACTTCTCGCAACCTGCATCAGAAACAAATCAATGGCGGAGAATCATCCTGCGAAGATCAATGGCGCGGAGAATTGAATTGCAAGATTGGGAATTATGGAAATCATGGCACCGCGATCCCACATCCCGCCTCCCACAAGTTGTGGAGAGAAAGTTGTGGAAGGGAAATTTGCGGAAACCAAAATCTACGAAATGACATTCCGCATCTCAAAAATTTGCGTAAAGGAGGATTTCTAGCAGGAAACTCAGCTTTTTGACTGATGTCTTGGATCGATCTGATCATTCAGGCCATTACCAATATGAACAATCTACCCTGCAACTAAGTTCAAATGCATTGATAGAAAACAAACATATATTCCTATAATTACAATTATTCAGAGGAACAATGCATCAATTCAACATAGCAACATGTTCATCACATTCCATCAAGCAATTTACAATACAAGAAATACAATTGCAGAGAATAACATAGACAAGAACACTTATCTTGAATAGAACTTATCCTACAACCAACTATGTCGCTGCAACGTTCCACCTGACCATAGGCTAGTGCGCTCATCAATCTCTCAGCGACACTACCACCCATGAGCTGGGCATGATTTCCTCAAGGAATAAGAGAACACTAGCAGACTCATACATAGCCAATGTGCAATAACACTCAGCCAAGCCTACACAGTTGGGTTTATCAGGCTACAGGGTAAAACATTCCAATAGATGGGTTTCACAGGACACTCATCCAAGCCATCTCATAGTTGGGTGTCATAGACCGAACACAGTCAAGCCAACATATGGGTTTATCAGATTCTCCAACGAAAGGTTACTCACCAGGTAAAACACAACAAGACACAACCAAGCTAACAGATGGGTTTATCAGGATACCAACCAAGCCATCTTTCCTGTTGGGTTTATTAGGATTCCAAGGAAATGGGCAGGAAGAACTGCTAAGCTAGTGAGCTCATATACAGAGCTAAGAACACCTTCATAAGACATATCTAGCCTGGATTCCCTACTACCTACACACCCAACACAAGGAAGTGTCCCCTTCTCTGCTCTACAGTCCCTCAGGCTACACCTTCCCTTCTAGTGCTCTTCAGGAAGTGCATAGCATGTTTTCCAGCCACTCTTATCTTATCGTGAGGTTCCACACTAGGTTTATCAAGCATGTTCTACATCTCTCTCATTCCTAAGTATTGTACCTATCTTAGACCCGAACCAGGGTGCACAACACAACAACCATAGGGAGACTCCACAACACTGGCTTTACTCTGGAACATGAGCAATAGGGTCTCATACACTCTATAGTTTAAGACAATGTTGCAACACAACAATCACAGTCTTTCCAAGGGAAAAACACTTACAGAACATGAAGGATATACATAGGTAGATCTCCGCTACTACCACAATGTCACAAAACACTCGTAGAACGCAAAGGATACACACAGGAAGAGCTCCGCTGCTACAACAATGTCACTCCTCCAGGAAATGAAGATGGTGGTGAATGATGAATGATGAATGATGAACCAAAATGTTCTGTAGCCCTCAAAACCTAAGAGTAAATCCAAAACATGAACATGTGGTTCAAAACTGGCATACGGTTCTGGTGTTTTCTTGTCCATGCAAGCAAAACACGTCATTCCAAAACTGGGTGCTCTTCCCAATTCGAATTTTCCCATACTCTTCCCCTTGTAAGAAATAACTACCTCAGCCACCTTCAGGCAAAATAAATGGTTGGGAAGAGAAGACAAGAAAGAGGGTAGTTGATAGTTCTGATGGGTCCTCCCTATGACACATGGATTTTCCCCAAACTTGCTCAAGGTTAACATTCCCACCCCCTTATCCTTAGGAAAATCATGCCCCCATCTCATTATCCATTGCATTGACATAGTTGGTTGTGGGTTTTCATTAATTTGCATATTTACATGATTTTTACAAACGTGCTTGACTTAGCACATAAACCATAGGAATCAACCATGATTGCATATATACCAAACATTAATCAATGACAGGACCTTGGCCTTGAGTTCCTTGTCATGTTTCGATATAATATTTACATCATATACATTAATGCAGTGGGCTCAAAACCGGGGTGTTACATTCCCCTCCCCCTTCAATAACACTATCCTTAGCACTTACAAAATTGAACAAAATGCTACACTGGCATCACCTCAGTGCTATGTAGATTTGAACAAAAATTGATGTGCCAATTGCATGGCATCCTCTAGCTCCCATGTAGCCTCTTCAGGACCGTAGTGCTCCCACTGCACCTTTACCTATCCCATGGCTCGGTTCCAGAGCATGGTGACCTTCTTGTTGAGGATGTGCATTGGATCGATTCAGAACTCTCCCTCGGGTTCCACCTGAATCACATCCCAATTTATCACATGGCTGGGGTCATGTATATATTTCTTAAGAAAAGAAACATGAAAAAATTTATGAGCCCTAGTGCTAGTAGGAAATGCAAGTCTATATGTAACTAGCCCTATTCTTTCAAGCACTTTGAATGACCCACAGTATCTGGGTGACAGCTTTTCACAACTCCCAAGATTCAAGGAACTCTTCTTTTCCCTCACTCTGACATAAATATGATCCCCAATACTGAACTCTATGTTCACCCTATGCTTATCAGCATATCTTTTATGTCTGTCATGGACTGCCTTTAGATTCTTCCTGATCTTTACAACCTCTTGCTCCATCTCCTTAAGCAATTATGGACCAATCATAACTATGTTCACTGGATTATCTCAAGTCACTGGTGTCCTACACCTCCTTCCATACAAAGCTTCATATGGACTCATCCCCAAGGATTCTTGTTGTCCATTGTTATAATCAAAATCTACTAGGTGTAAATAATATTCCCACTTGGTTGGTTTGTCTATCACATACATGTGAAGCATGTCTTCAAGCACTTGATTTACCCTCTCTGTCTTCCCATCATTCTGAGGATGGTAAGCAGTGCTGAAGTTCAGCTTTGTACCCAAATCCACAAACAACCCCTTCCAAAAATTGGAAGTGAACTTGACATCTCTGTCAGAGACTATTTCCTTTGGAAATCCATGCAATTTGAAAATATCCTTCATGAAGATCTTTGCAATGTCATTAGTCTTATGCGTAGAATTAACTAGTATAAAATATGCTTCCTTTGTCAACTTGTCCACCACAACCATGATGGAATCATGTTGTCTCCAATTCATTGGAAATCCTGTAATGAAATCCATGGAAATAACTTCCCATTTCCATTATGGAACTGGAAAAGGCTGCAACAAACCTGCAAGGTGTTGATGCTCAACCTTTACCTGCTAACATTTCATGCACCTAGAAATGTATTCAGCCATTTCCTTTTTCATTCTTGGCCAAAAGTACTGCTTTCTAGCTGTAGCAATTGCCTTTTGATATCCTAGGTGACTAGAATATGCAGCTTGATGGATCTCGTCCATAACAACTCTCCTAAAATATACTACATTTGAAATGTAAATTCGGTTCTTGTAAGTAAGAAGTTCATCTTCTTCCAAGTTATATCCCTCATACCTATTTTCAAGGCTTTGTTGCTGCAATTTCTCCTTAACCTGCGCATACAATTCATATTCAACAACATGATTAACAATCTGCTTCCTCAACTTTGATTGGAAAACACTAATGGATGCCACATGCATTTCCTGAACCTTCTTGCTGAGTGCATCAACTAACTTATTCTATTTCCCCTTTATGTGCTTGATCTCAAAATAAAACTCACATAAATACTCCAGCCATATGGCTTGCCTAGCATTCAGAGTAGGCTGATCAAACAAATACTTTAGACCACAATGGTCTGTCCTTAGCTCAATTATTATGCCCATCAAGTAATGCCTCCACATCTTGAGAGCATGTACTATGGCTACAAGTTCCAGATCATGAGTAGCATAGTTCTTCTCATGTTCCTTCAACTTTATGGACTGATAACATATCACGTGGTTGTCTTGCATAAGGACTCCCCCAAGCCTTTGACCACATGCATCAATACACACCACAAAATCTCTCATTGGGTCTGCAAATTTCAAAACCAGTGCACTTGTGAGAAGATTCTTCAACCAATGGAAGCTTTCTTCACACCTCACTATCCATTCAAACTTTATGCCCTTCTTTTGCAAAGAAGTAATGGCATGTGCAACCTTGGAGAATCCTTCAATGAATCTCCTGTAGTATCTTGTAAGTCCCATAAAACATCTCACATATGTCACATTTCTTGGAGTAGGCCAATTCATAATGGCTTAAATCTTGTCAGGGTCCATAGATATACCCTCTTCTGAGATAATGTGACCAAAATACTGAATTCTATCTATATAGAAGTCACACTTGCTCACTTTGCATACAACTGATGCTCCCTAAGAAATTGTAATGTCAATCTCAAATGCTCTTCATGTTCTCCCTCATTATTAGAATAAACAAGAATGTCATCAAGGAAAACAAGAACAAACTTGTCCAAATACCTGTTGAAGACACTATTCATAGGGCACATAAATGTAGCTGGTGCATTTGTGAGACCAAATGGTACCACTTCAAACTCATAATGTCCATACCTTGTTCTGAAGGATGTCTTATGAATGTATTCATCCTTTATTCTCACTTGATGGTAATCCGACCTCAATTCAATCTTGGAAAATACCTTTGCTCCCCTCATTTGATCAAAGAGGTCATCAATCCTAGGAAAATGATACTTTTTCTTTATTGTGACCTTGGTCAGTTGTCTATAATCAATACACAATATGAGTGTACCATCTTTCTTCTTTACAAATAGAACTGGTGCTCCCTAAGGGGACACACTCGACCTGATATACTTTTTCTCCAACATCTCTTGCAGCTTCATCTTCAGCTCTAACATTTCTGACGTACTCATTCTGTACGATGTCTTGGACACTGGTGCTGCTCCTGGCACAAGTTCAATCGTGAAATCAATGTCCCTCTTTGGACGAAGCCCTAGAATCTCATCAGGAAAAACATCCTTGAATTTCTGCAATACATGCAAGTCCTCCAACCTAAGAGTTTCATTCTCTATTGCCTCCAAAATATGAGCTGCATACAATTGACAACCTTTCCTACAGAACTTCTTCAACTGCATTGCTTAAATATGCCTCACATAAATCACCTTTGGAATGCCTCTTACCACTCTCGGGTTTCCTTCTTCATCCATGCATTCAAAAGTCTTATGGTAATAGTCCATCTTTACCCTGTGAGCTTCTAACCAATCCATTCCAATGAGAACATCATAGGAACCAAGGGGTAGAACATTCATATCTACATAGGTGACCAATCCATTCATCACTAATGGACACTTCTCTACCACTTCACTAACCTTTCTCTTAGTTCCAGTGGCTAGATGAACTAACCATGATTTGCTATGCCTCACTTTCTTGAAAGCACAAATTTACACTACTTTAGGAGCAATGTAACTATGGGTAGAACTAGGGTCAATCAAAATAGAAACAAATTGCTCAACAATATTACCTACAAATTCAACCACAATTGACTGGTGATCTTCTTGGTGGTCCTCCAGTGCTACATAAATCCTAGGGATGGCCCTTGCTACTTGACCCACTGTTTATTCCTCTTGAAGGTTGTAAGCTGGCCTTGCACTCTCATTCTCGAGTGGGAAATTCCTACGCATGTGGGGTCCTCCACATATCCAATATTGGAGTGGTTCTCTGATCTACTGTGGATCTCTTGGATTTTCTCCCACCACTCTATCTTGCTTCTTTTCAGCTTGGGATGGCTACTTCTGATGATTTCTGATGTTAGAAGGTTTAAAACCTTTATTCCTTTGGTCGGACTTCTCATTCTTATTGTCCTTCCAAGTCTTCTAATATTCAAGTTTGGCTCTGCTTTTCTCATAGCAATACTTAGCTTTCCTTATTGTTTCTTCTAGATTTCTAGGCTCATAAAACTCAATTCTTTCTATGTAATATTGAGGAAATCCACTCAGAAAACGCTGGATTTTCACCTTCTCATCTTTGATATACCTGACATATCTCAGCAGTTCTAGGAACCTGTTTGCATACTCTTCTATGGTCTGCTGTCCCAATCTCATCTCATGGAATTATTTAATCTTGTCATCGTAGTACCTGTCAGAGAGATATTTCTTCTTGAAGTACTTTTGGAACTGTTTCCACACAATTTTCCTTTCATTAATCTTCTTCACTTGCCTGCAGTTCTCCCACCATATGGATGCCCTGCTAGTCAAATTGAAGATGGCTACTCTAGCTTTCATATTTCCTAAATAGTCCTAGACTTGGAAATACTTCCTCATCCCAAGAATCCAAGCCTCAGCTTCTTGACCGTTCTTTGTCTCACCATTGAAGGTAGGCGACCTTTCCTTCTTAAACTCATCCCGCGAGTTGTTCCTGTAACGTCTCCTTCTATTTTCCCCGTGAGATGAAGAGATAGAATCCTCAGTGGATCCTTTGGATTCGGATGACTCAATAGGAGACCTATTCCTTCTTCTGGTACTACTCTTACTACCTTCTGGATTTGTTGGACGTCGTCCCGAACTCATCCGTCGCTGGATGTCTGTCAAACTTTGCAACATGGTAGCTTTCAGCTGATGCTACTCTTCCTGAGCTTTAATCAGGATTATCATGGTGGCTGCAATGTCAGGTAGCATCTCTTGAAATATCCTTCCATTAGATTCTATATCATCATTTCTGGCTCGGACGTTTTCCCCCATAGCATCTTGCGCACACTCGCAGGAATTTCGTGCCTCATATATGTCATAGGTTCTCATGGCTGAGCCAACAACCCACTTTTCCAAAATGTACTATGACTCTGCAAAATGTGTTATCAACACCATTTGTTAGATACATAGTAACTCAAAATCAAAACCATCTTACTTACTATCACTTGGCCTATCTAGGCCCAATGCTATAATCCGAAAGCTTGTAAACTAATTTCCGGCCCAACTAAGCCCAATGCTACAACCCATAGTGTTGATACCACAATGTAGTGTACTACAAGTTGGTATCAAAGGGTACTCTTTACTAATTTCTGGCCCATCTAGACCCAATGTTGCAACCTGCAGCTTTGATACCACAATGTCACATACCCATACCCCATTATCATGCGGAATTAAAATTTTCATCAAGAACCTTTATTGTTCAACAAAACATAGGGCATGGATATGAACCACTTCTTAACATTTCCAACACTATCACACTCCCTCCCATCTTCCATTGATCAGTTCGATGATTTGCAAGGAAACATCTCAGAGGAGATCGGACGACGGAGAGAAAACGTGATGGGAATCAATGATCCTAAACGATCCCATTGACTGGAACCAAATCAACGGTTCAAAATCCACCCACAAAAATCAACTGTGCAGAAAGCCTAAGTTGCAGGGTTGAAAGGTTATAAATATTGCAATCTCACTTCCTACAACCCGCATCCCATGAAGATCGACAACGTGGAGAATTGAATTGTGGGATTGGGAATTATGGAAATCGTGACACTGTGATCCCACATCCCACATCCCGCATCCAGCAAGTTGTGGAGATAAATTTGTGGAAGGGAAATCTGCGGAAACCAAAATCTGCTAAACGACATTCCACATCCCGCATCCCGCAAATTTGAGCAAAGGAGGATTTCTAGCAGGAAACTCAGCTTTTTAATTGAAGTCTTGGATCGATCTGATCATTCAGGATCTTACGAATCTGGCCAATCTACTCTGCAAATCAGTTTAGATGCATTGATGGAAAACATACATAGATTCCTATAATTACAGTTATTCAGAGGAATAATGCATCAATTCAACACAGCAACATGTTCGTCACATTCCATCAAGCAATTGAAAATACAAGAAATACAATTGCATAGAATAACATAGACAAGAACACTTATATTGAACAAAACTTGTCCCACAACCAGATATGTTGTTGCAACGTTCCACCCGACCATAGGCTAGTGCGCTCATCAATCTCTCAGCGACATCGCCACCCTTGAGTTGGGCATGATTTCCTTAAGCAATAAGGGAACACTAGCAGACTCATACATAGCCAAGGTGCAATAATACTCATCCAAGCCAACATAGTTGGGTGTATCGGCTACAGGGTAAAACATTCCAATAGATGGGTTTCATAGGCCACTCATCCAAGCCATCTCACAGTTGGGTATCACAGACTAAACACAGTCAAGCCAACATTCACCTTTAAGGACCAGTAAAGCCAATAGATGTGTTTATCAGACTGTACACAATCAAGCCATCTCACTGTTGGGTTTATCAGGACAACTAGCCAAGCCAACATTCTCACTTGGGTTTATCAGACTGTCCAGCCAAAGGTTATTCACCAGGTCAAACACAACAAGACATAGCCAAGCCAACATATGGGTTTATCAGGCTACCAGCCAAGCCATCTTTCCTGTTGGGTTTATAAGGCTTCCAAGGCAATGGGCAGGAAGAAATGCTAATCTAGTGAACTCATCTACATAGCTAAGAACACCTTCACACAACCTATCTGGCCTGGCTTCCCTATTTCCTACACACCCAACACAAGGAAGTGTCCCCTTCTCTACTCCATAGTCCCTCGGGCTACAACTTCCCTTCTAGTGCTCTTCAAGATGTCCATAGCAGGTTTACCAGCCACCCTTATCTTATCGTGAGGTTCCACACTAGGTTTATCAAGCATGTTCTACATCTCTCCCATTCCTAAGTGTTGTACCTAGCTCAGACCTGAACCAGGGTACACAACACAACAACCATAGGGAGACTCAACAACACAGACTTTACTCTGGAACACAAGCAACAGGGTCTCATACACTCTATAGTTTAAGACAATGCTGCAACACAACAATCACAGTATTTACAAGGGAAAAACACTCATAGAATGTGAAGGATATACACAGGTAGAGCTCTGCTGCTACCACAATGTCACAAAACACTAACAAAACGCAAAGCGTACACATAGGGAGAGCTCTGCTACTACCATAATGTCACTCCTCTGGGAAATGAAGATGGTGGTGAATGATGAATGATTAACTAGAACATTCTGCAACCCTCAAAATGTGAGAGTAAATCCAAAACATGAACGCGTGGGTCAAAACTGGCATACGGTTCTGGTGTTTTCTTGTCCATACAAGCAAAACACAACATTCCAAAACTAGTTTCTCTACCCAATTTGAATGTGCCCATATTCTTCCCCTTCCAAGAAATAAATATGTTAGCCACCTTTTGACAGAATAAATGGTTGGGAAGAGAAGACAAGAAAGATGGTAGTTGATAGCTCTTATGGGTTCTCCCCATGACACATGGATTTTCCCCAAACTGGCTCAAGGTTAACATTCCCACCCCCTTATCCTTAGAATAATCATGCCCCCATCTCATTATTCGTTGCATTGACATAGGTGGCTGTGCGTTTTCATTAATTTTCATATTTACATGATGTTTACAAATGTGCTTGACTTAGCACAGAAACCATAGGCATAAACCATGATCGCCTATATACCAAACATTAATCAATGATAGGGCCTTGGCCTTGATCTCCTTGTCATTATTCGATATAATATTTACATCATATACATTAATGCAACGGGGTCAAAACCGGGGTGTTACACCACATTCATTCTTGTATATGAGAAAACTGAATAACTACTATAGAAGCTATATCTTGTTGAAAAATCAATTCTTCCTAGAACAAGCTTAACCAATATATTATTTACCATATCATATTTATCCATCGGAAACAAATTTTCACCGTAAAACCTCGCACCATTCAAAATCCAAACCTAATGTAAGGTTAAAACTGGGCGACAAAACCTAACTCGCATACAAGCTCTAACTGCCACATCGAAAGTTTAAACCTATCGTTCACAAGCACAATGATGAGTACTAATCAAAACAACCTTTGAAAACCTACGCACGACCCCTCTATGAGACCTACGTCCTGTGATACAAACCAGAAGAGAGCAGCGGTGCCAATCCAGGGCCTAAATGTAGCATCATGGCATCGGTCATAAAGGTCAACATTGAGGTTATGAAACCAATGGAACACAAAACCTCCAGAGCTCCATGGCTTCGACGGCCTCTCTTGCTGCAAACAAATAATAACCAGTCAAGAAAAGGTCGATGGAAAGTTTGGGCCTTCTTAGCCTCATGGTTTCATAACCAGATCCCTAAGATAGGCATGTCTGAATGGAAGCGACAGGAAACAAGCTGGGAGTAGGTAAAAAATGAAACCAAGGCCTAAGCAAGCTAGGTCAACTAACAAGCCTGGATGGCCAGGTGAGATGGAATGCCAAAAAAAATTAAAATGAGGGAAGTAAAAATTTAAAATCAACAACCTTAATCCAGAAACCTAGACTAGCCACCTATTGAGACAGGTCACAAAATCACCATCCTACCAATAAAAATATACGAGTTAGATCCTACCTGGTAGGTGAATCTCGACGACTGCTGAAAATACGGTGTCAAAAGCCCTGTAAGCTCTAGGTGGCAGTTCTCTAGCTCGTAAATAATGCTTAGAAAGGGTAAGATCCACAATCTTCAACAACCCATAACGCCCACAATAAAACCATAATCATTTTAAATCCAAAACCTCAATGTTTATATAACGAAAATTTCGACGACGCATTAAAATCGGTAGGTGGGAAATTACACCGCACGAGTGTATGAAACACCGTTTGGCACCCATATACACTTCATTAACAAAACCACGTCGGCGAGCGAGACAAAATGCCTCTGACTGTGGCGGCTCAGAAACTATAATGTTGCTGTAACTATTGGATCTCCTCAAAAAACCCACCCACAAATGCGGCTGCATAAAACCCCCAACGTTACGGCCATGCCGAATCGACGACAAAATCTAAAGAGAACCCGACACTGCTGGAGACAGTGAGGCAAGAATGCTCGATTAAGACCTATCGACAGACCTGATTGACTACAAGAAAACCTTTAAAGATCCAACAGCATCGACTTCGAAAGGAACACATAGCCGCCGTGCCAGTTGTCTTTGGATGAAAAGTCCTGCTAATAACATCGACAACAAAAGCAGGAAAAATGCTGATAGTATTAGTTGGAAAACACCACAACACAAAATTGCAAAATCGATTGGAAAACTTATCAGATAAAAAACCAAAAGGTAACCGTTGTGTCAGAAAAATGACAAAAACTTCTCAAAGTGTTGCATCAACAATATCATGAAATACACAACAAAACATTGGATTAAAAATCCAAACAATCACTATTGTGTCGGCGAAAAGCCCCAAAATTCTTTTGACATATAAAATCAAAAAGAATTTCATACTTGGTGTATAAAAGTAGAACTCCTTCAACTTAATAAAAAATAAAACCAAATCATGAACAACAATTTTCAAAGGGAAAAAGTCTAAGTAAAACCAAAAGCTAAGAAATTAAAGGGGGGCCCTAAAAAAAAGTAAATATTTTTTGGGGTAGTAGTTGCAGCAGCAATGGAAGAGAAGTTATTTACCAATCCTAAAGGAAAGTTATATAACATTGTTAATAACTTTGTGAATAAATATACTATAATTCCAGAAACTAGTGTTACACACTGGCTATAAATATTATGCTGGAAGAGGTTGAGGATGACCTTGCATAAGAGATTGTTCAGAAGTGTCCTATGAAAGCATTTGACATTGAATATTTTGGTGGAGGTGGGCCTTTTATTAAATGAAATACATTTATCTAATTTTTTATAGTTCAAAAAATACATATTATTTTGCTGCTTGGTGGTAAGAATTGTTTTCTGGCTCCTAATTTGCATTAACAACGTAAAATGTGCTTATATTCTAAACAAGGAAAAATAAGGAAAAGGTTGTCCATCCAAGAGACCGTACATTATGCCGTGAATACATTCATGGGAATGGTTTGGATAGGCGAGTAAAGTTACATCGTGTGAAGGAGCACTTTATATGTAAGTATTGTTACCTGGGATTTTGTAAATATTATTATTATTTGGATTATTAGCTACATTTCTACTTTTAAAGCTTTATACTTATCAAATATTTAAATTTTTTGTATTGTGCATTTTATTTTTTGGTTGCCATTGAATCAACAGGGGCATTGCCACCTGAGGTGCTTTTTACTGAAGCTATGAAGATTCTTGAAGAAAAATGTGAACGGATATTGGTTGAACTCTAGTGAGTTGAAAATGTATGCCAACATATTCATTTCATGCAACCACATCTTAGTGCTAGAAACTCAATATCATCAATTTCAAAATAATCAAAATGGCAAAGGTTGTGCCTATAATGGATATTTTTGACCAAGTGATATATAGTGTGATGACTAAGTTTGAATTGAAGATCCACTCTAAATGCATTTGAATTAGAAACAATTATGAATGAACATTGTATATCTTAAAATGGTGAAGGCCTCGAGTTGAGATAATTCTCAGAAGAAAACCTATGTTTTCCTTTACTATGACCTAATTCTTGTTTCTCTTATATATAGGAATGATTTGCACAAAGCTAAGACTTGGGACTTGAGTCTTTGATTTTTCAAACCTTTCATGTTTAATTGGTTCAATAACTTTCTTTCCTCCATGTTCTAATACTAGTTTTTATTATAGAAAGTTTCATGCTTTTCATGGTAACTGGTTAGCATGAGCAAGTGGTTGTTTCACTTTCATGTAAAATTGATTTGCACGGGGATAATATTTGAGAATTCTCTATCAAATATTGGACTGGGAATGCTCTCTGCTTTATATGTCAAACTTCTTTAATTATATACATTATTTAGTAGAAAGGCTTTATTTTGCAGCATAAGTTACACACTAGGAAGCATTTCTCTATACCTACTATGAGCATTGCATAAAAGATGTAGTATGATTGACCATCTATTGTGCTAATTATTGGTTCTTTATACTCTACTGTTATGATTATGAAACATGGGTTCCATTTTTGTGAAGAGAAAAAGATTAAAGATTGGGAAATCATTTTTAATTGATCTTGTTTATATGCTTTATAAATGAGTAGTGGTTTGACCATAGACGTGGAGTTTCCTCTTTTTCTATTGTTGCAACGAATTTCATACAAAATCAGATATGATAGAGATGTAACTTTTTTTTGTTAGTTTTTCAACATTAAGCTAGCATTATTAGGATCTTTAACTGAGAGAATAACAAGCACAACAATCAAACACAAGAGACAATGAACACAATGTTTTTCCTCGAGGAAACCATAAATGGAGAAAACCCCACAACTTCCTCAGAGATATAAGCAGCACCAAAATAGAAAAGCCCAAAATAGTAAGTGATCTCCCGACAGCAGTAACCTTCTTCTTATCTAGCCCCAGTGTCTTCTCCTTCCTCAACTATACGCTACACTTGAGTGTGTATGTGATGTGTGCTAAATAAAGAAGTCACCTCTCTATTTATACTGCTTCCTGGAATGACTAAAACCATACTAAGGATGACTTCACTAAGTGAGTCTAATAACTCTAGTGCCCCGGAACTGCGGGGACTTTAACCCTTAGACAATAGGAGGGTTACCCACAATGACTTGACATGACTTGTTTACATTATAAATCCTACCGATCAGAACATCGGGGCATGACATCATGACTCAATTACATTATAGACACATCCCAGAATAAACATCGGGTTACAAGACATAAGATACATAGATGAATAAATTCTGAAGTTACAAATACATCAACACTCCCTCTTAACTAGGAAGGTATTCTTTCGAAACAATTTTCAGCACTGGTCTTCTTCTCTGTATCGACTGGATCATCTCGTCATCTTCATCTTCAAGTCTTCTTAGTCTTCTAGTCTTCAAGTCTTCTTCGTATTATTCATCTTCAAGTCATCTTCTTCTTCAAGTCTTCTTAGTCTTCAAGTCTTGTTCATCACGGGATCTGCATCATCACGACTATTGGATCATCACTGCTAGATCATCATCTCATCTGGATCATCACTCTATTTGGATCATCATCAAGTCTGGATCATCATCACATCTGGATCATTACTTGATCTGGATCATCATCGAGTCTGGATCATCATCACAACTGGATCGTCACTTGATTTGTATCGTCATCAAGTCTGGATCATCATCAAATCTGGATCATCATCACATGCTATCTCAGAATGGTGCTATCTCAATTCTTCTCGTCACATGAAGTTCTACAAAGTCAATCCTGTAGGCCTACCCTTCATGTAGGTCTTCATCAGTGCTATCTAACACTTAATTCAGAATGGCCCGCCCAGCTCTTACATATGACCTCATCTTGTCAGAAAGGCACGCCTAGCACTCACATCTGACCTCATCTTGTCAGAAAGGCCCAGCACTGACATATGACCATGTGTAAACACATCGTGCCAGAATGGCCCAGCACTTATATCCGGTCATGTGCAAGCACATTGCATCGGAAAGGATCTGCACTTACATCTGACCTCATCTTGTCAGAAAGGCACAGCACTCACATATGACCATGTGTAAACACATCGCGCCAAAAATGGCTCAGCACTTATATCCAACCTCACCCTATCAGAAAGGCTTTGCACTTACATTCGACCATGTGTAAACACATCACATTGAAAGGGCATGCACTCACATCTGATCATGAAGGAACTAATCCTATCATCACATCAAAATGGCCCCTAGTCCCAGATTGAGCTACCTGGTAACTGACCAGGTGCCTCCATTCCCAGAATGGCAGTTGCCCTTACATCTGACCTACTCGTCAGAATGGCCAACACTCACATCTGACATAAGAGGAACTTAATCCTTTAGCCATGACAGAATGGTTCAGCCCTTACATCTGATCAAGTGGGAACACATCCCTCTCTCACATCAGAATGGATTCTCAGTCCTAGACTGATTTTTCCTGGTAACTGACCAGGAACCTTCATTCCCAGAATGGCAACATCCCTTATATCTAATCACATAGGAACCAATCCTATAGTCACATCAGAATGGCTCAGCACTCATATATGACATGTAAGGAACCAAATCCTCTCACCATGAGAGAATGGATCAGCCCTTACATCTGACCATGGAAGGAACTTAATCCTCTCCCATGTCAAAATGGCTCACAAACTCATCACTTCCCTTTGGAGGGAACCTTGATCTGGAGAACACCAAGATTCTCCATGAAGTACTCAAACTTCACCCTAGCTAATGGCCTCATCAACACATCAGCTATCTGATCGTCCGTTGCAACATACTAGAGATTCACTACTCGCCTCTGCACCATATCCGTAATATAGTGATACTTGATCTCGATATGCTTCGACTTGTCATGGAACACTGGATTCTCTGACAACTTCACGCAACTCTGGTTGTCACAATGTATACAAGTATCATCCAACTGGAGATCAAATAAATCAGACAGTAGCTTCCTCATCCATACTGCCTCACAACTAGCTGAACAAGCTGCAACATACTCTGCTTCAGCTATACTCAGTGCCACACATGATTGCTTCCTACTAAACCAAGAGATCACACCTAATCCCATACTAAAGCAACACCCTGAAGTGCTCTTCCTATCGATGGAACTGCCTGCCCAATCTTAATCAACATAACCCTCCAGGTTAATCTTCTGATTTGCCTCATACTTGAGCCCATAATCAACTGTACCCCTCAGGTACCTCAGAATATGCTTTGCAGCAATCAAGTGAACATTTCTCGGATCTATTAGGAACTGGCTCAAGGTGTTCACAGCAAAGCAAATGTCTAGTCTTGTGTTCATCAGGTACATCAAGGACCCAATCATCTGACGATACATCGTAGCATCAACCGAATCTAATGAAGCATCACTCAATAGCTTCAGGTTCGATGCCATAGGTGTGTTCATGGCTTTGCATTCCATCATCCCAAACCTCTTCAGGATATCTACTGCATACTTCCCTTGTCCAAGGGAGATTCCATCTGCACTCTGCCATACCTCCATGCCTAGGAAATAATGCATCATACCCAAGTCCTTCATTTCGAACTCAGCAGCAAGCTTTCTTTTTGTATCAGCAATCAACCCATCCATACCTGTCACAAACATATCATCTACATATAGTAGAAGCATCACTGAGTTTCCATCTTCAACCTTGTAGTAAATGTTGGAATCTTCTTTACTCTTGGTAAAGCCCAAACTGGATAGAAAGCTGTCAATTCTGCCGTACCAAGTCCTGGGTGCCTATTTTAAACCATACAGGGCTTTCTTCAATCTGCACACATGATATTCTCTATCATGTGTCTCAAAACCGAGAGATTGTTCTATATACACTTCCTCTTCCACTACACCATTCAAGAAGGTAGTCTTGACATCCATCTGGTGTATCTTCCATTTCATCTCTGCAGCCAGAGCTAGTACTGATCTGATGGAAGTGTATCTAGCTACAGGTGCAAAGGTTTCTTCATAATCTATTCCTTCTTTCTAAGAGAAACCTTGAGCCACAAATCTTGCTTTATATTTTTCAATGCTACCATCTGCAGCATGCTTGATCTTGTAGATCCATTTGGAAGTTACAACTGACTTCCCTTCTAGTCTTGGGACAACATCCCAAACATCATTTTTCATGATCAATTGGTACTCTTCGATCATAGCATCCTTCCATTCTTTCCATTCTGCCACTTCTTCATAACTGGAAGGTTCTTTATCAATGAAATCACATCATAAAGATACATACCCGAAGCAGTATCTGGTTGTCTTTCTTTCTCTGTGATTTTCTTTTGGAGCCCCATATCTTTCCGCACCTTGGATAATTTCACATACCCAAGTATGTTTCCTCTTATGATAATTCTTCTCCAGAGGTGGATCTACAGGCCTTTGTGGTTCTTCAAATTCTCAATCTTCTACTTGAGTTTCTTCGTTCATGGTTGTATCATGAATTTTGGGTGCTTCTGCTTCTTCAGGTTCTTTAGCAGGTCTCTTTCTAGATTTGTTATAAGTTGTGTCTTCATCAAATGTCACATCCCTGCTGATGTCAATATTCTTGTATCCTGGAAAATATATTCTGTAAGCCTTCGAGCTTTCAAAGTATCCCACAAATATAGGGCCTTCTTTCATGAAGGATCTAATTTTGTTCTCTTCTCTTTTGGAATGTGTATGTAAATAGGAAAGCCAAATATTCTGAGATGGCTGACTTCTGGTTTCTTTCCAGAGAAGACTTCTTAAGGAGTCTTTTTCTTGAGTACTCTATGTGGAGTATGGTTCTATACATACACCGTTGTTCTGGTAGCTTCCACCCAAAGATGCATAGGAAGATCTTGATCATGAATCATAGCTCTTGTATCTTCCATGATAGTTATGTTCTTCTGTTTTGCAATCCCATTCTGTTGTGGATTATAAGGAGTGGACAACTCCCTCTTAATCCCTGATTCTTTGCATAGCTCTTTGAATTCATTCGAAGTGAATTCTCCACTATTATCTGATCGAAAGGTCTTGATCTTCTTTTCAGTGTGATTCTCGATCAAGGCTTTGAATTCCTTGAACTTGCTGAATACTTCGTCTTTGTTCTTCATGAAGTAAACCCATGTCTTCCTAGAAAAATCATCAATAAAAGAAACATAATATGCATACCCGCTTAGTGATATTGATGACATAGGACCGCATACATCAAAGTGGATGATTTCCAAGATTCCTTTTTCTTTTATTTCGCTACTTGGAAATGTCTTCTTTGTGTTATTTCCTTTCGCACATCCTTTGCAGACCCCATCATGTTTTGCTTGTATTTCTGGAAGACCTTCAACAGCTTTTCTTGCAAGAGGTAGTACTTTGTAATGTACATGTGCAAGCCTTCTATGTCAAAGTTCATTTGGATCTACTATGTCATGGACCAAGGCTTGTTCTAGATGGCCCTTAAATTTGTACAAACCTCCTTGTTCACCAATCACTATTGCATCATCAATAGTCTTTCCTTTTGGACACATGATGACTTGACCATCTATGAATGCAACCCTCATTCCTTTTGCATCTAATGCTGATATGGAGAGAAGGTTCTTCTTGAGTCCTAGCACAAACAATAATTCCTTCATTGTTATAGACTTTCCAGAGTATAGCTTATAGGAAGATTCCCCACTACCTTTTATTGGATACTGGTAGTCATCTCCTAGCTTCACCTTGTGAGGTGATTCATGTTCTGAGAGTTTCACAAAGGATTACTTGAATCCATTCATATGTTTGGAATCCCCACTATCTATAAGCCAATCATCACTTCCATGAGTAATGTTTCTCATGAGAGCGGAAATCAAAACATATTCATCCTCACTTGAAGAATCTTCACTTTCATATCTGGCTCTCTTTGATGAAGGTTCATCATCCTCTGCAGCATGAGCATGATGTCTTCTTTTGTTTCCCTTCTTATTGTGAGAGCTACTTTTGTTCTTAGGACAATCTCTGGCAAAGTGTCCTTTTTCATCACATGTATAACAAATTAACTTAGACTTATCTCTAGGTTTTCTAAAGTTATTCCTTTGATGAGAGTACTTACTATGTGATGGCTGGATCTGGGTTTCTTGGATTGTACTGTGAGAGCTTGATCTTCACTTCCCATCTTCTCTTCTTGAGCTGCTATCCAAGCATCTTCTTGAGAACATTCTTCCCACAGTCTACTGAACTTGACTAACTTTTTTCTAGCATAGATCCCTTGAATGAAGGAGTCCCATGTATTATGGAGACCATTCAAGGTGGTCATCACAATTTCTGCATTCTCCACTTCTTCATCTACTGCTTCTAATTGTTCCTTGATCTAAGAAACCCTTGTGAAGTAAGACTGGATGGTCTCTGCATTCTGGATCTTCACATTCTTAAGTTGATTCCTCAGAGTCATTTTCCTATTTATGTTCTTCCCTTCAAACAATTTGGTTAGGGCATCAAACATAGCTTTAGGTGTCTTGAGAGAGGACACCTATGGGATAAGGTGATCCTTGATAGAATCAGCAATGATCCTCTTTTCCATAACCAAATTCTTCTTATGTAAGGCCTTAGCCTCATCTCCCTCTAGAACTGGAACCTCCTCATTGATGTAGGAGTCCAACTCATTCTCTTCCAGGACCAGGGAGATCCTATACTTCCAAGATCAGAAGTTATCAGCTCCCTCAAGCTTTTCTTCAAGCTTGGTATGATGAGACATCTTAAATGAGAACCTCAAATGGAAATACAAAATATTTAGATCTTACCAGGTTAAGATGTTGGATCTGGATTTGGAGTTGAAATCCTGCAGTACTGGTTCATGAGCAAATTAGGGTTTTTATTTTCCAGAGTTTTGTCCAACCAAATGCTTTGAAATTGATCCCTAACTTCGATTTTGGGGAGGAGATCAATCTATTCCTGGGCTCACTGAAAAATTCCTCTTCTGTGAAAATCCCTAATTTCCGATAGCAGTGTCGGGTCCAAAACTGAAAAACCTCAGAATTGGATTCTGCTTCGACAGAAAGATGCACCCTAAGGAGGAGAGTTATTCCACCTTACTTTTTTTTCAAAATATTTGGAGGAAGGTCCACAAACTAGGAATCCCTAGTTCCCGCAGCTGCACAGTGTCTTCTTCTCAAGTTAGCTCTGATACCATGTTAGTTTTTCAACATTAAGCTAGCATCAATAGGATCTTTAACTGAGAGAATAACAAACACAACAATAAAACATAAGAGACAATGAACACGGTGTTTTTCCTAGGGAAAACCATATATGGAGAAAAACCCGCAACTTCCTCAGAGATAGAATCAACACCAAAACAGAAAATCCCAAAACAGTAAGTGATCTCCCGAAAACCTAGCCCCAGTGTCTTCTCCTTCCTCAACTATACACTACACTTGAGTGTGTATGTGATGTGTGATAAATAGAGAAGTCACCTCTCTATTTATACTACTTCCCGGCATGACTAAAACCCTACTAGGGCTGACTTCACTAAGTGAGTCTAATAACCCTAGTGCCCCAAAACTGCGGGGACTTTAACCCTTAGACAATAGGAGGGTTGCCCACAATGACTTGACATGACTTGTTTACATTCTAGATCCTCCCGATCGGAACATCAAGGCATGACATCATGACTCAATTACATTATAGACACATCTCAGAATAAACATCGGGTTACAAGACATAAGATACATAGATGAATACATTCCGAAGTTACAAATACATCAACATTTTTCTCCATAATAGGAGAGTGGAAAAATGGAAAGGTGATCTCTATCTTGTGGGAGCTACATGAGAGAGCTAGAGTAGGTGCATTTTATTTTTTAAATGTAGTAGCTACTTAAGTGTAAACCTCTTGTCCATCCTTCTGTGTCCATCCTTTCATTTAGGTGTAGCATGATAAGCAAAATTCTGATCAATATAATATATATATGAGTATATAAAGGAAGGTCTAAACCACATTGTTTTCTTCTTTTTGCCCATTTATAATTTTATTGCATTTTCTTGACTAATTATGCTGTACAACTACGATGGTAAATTACTATTTGCATGTTTTCGATCTCTTTTTGTTTTGTTTAAACAATGGCATTCCAAGTGGGCATTTTGGACAAAGTTCAACAATTGTGGGAGATTTTCTAGTTCTCTTTAGAGGTATAAATGATAGTGGGATTAGCATAGTATATCTTTAACTTTTATTTTATTTTATTTATATATTATTAATTCTTGCACATGATCTAGGAACTAAGATTCAATCTCATCAAAGAATTATTAACAATTACTCATGAATTAGCAATAACTGGAATACCCAATAGGTTTCCTCTCTGTATATTATATAAACAATAAAGGATTACAATTCCATGCATAGCAATGGCTTAACTCAATGAGTGAGTCTAGCTTAACTGACTCTTTGCCATGCAATCTCACTCAGTTAACCACTTGACAAAAAACCTTAATTGACTCACCAATTCTAACTGAAGTTGGAGTGCAATAAATGACTTAATCTCAACTGAAGGAGATCAAACACATGTCATAGCAACCAACCATCAAGTGCTAGTACTGCATGACTCCAATAAACCTTGATGAGGTTAACTGAAGTTGAACTGACCATCAGAAGTTGGTGAAGGCGCCTAGTTCACTCCAGTTCATTAAATAATAATAAAATAATCAATAAATAATGATTAAATAATATATTTAATGCTTGGAGGCGCCTTAACTGACTGTAACTGATTGGTTGAACTGAAAGTAACCCCCAGTTAGCAATTAGGTGCATGAATGTCACCCAGATCACCCCTGGAGTGCTCCAGTTAGCCTCCTTGACTGTAGGGAAGGCTAAGTTAGCCTCCTTGACTATAGGTAGGCGTGAGGATGACTGGGATGATGGTAATTAATGCTCCACTGATGTCAATTAAACTTAGGATAGTGGTTTAACTACGCCAATTTGACCGAAAGAGTGTGTATGATGGTAAATGTCTCCAACATATATCAATCTGAACATGGTTTCTTTCCTTGATTGCAATTTAGTGGTTGTTTAAGTCACCTATGAATAAAGTGATCATATAAGTATTCATGCTTCTTGTCAGCAAGCAAACTGGAAGGTATTGTTGCTAATATTTCATCTCATTTCATTGCCATTTATCTAGTGGCTCAAAGTACTTAGAGTTAATGCCCATTTTTCTTTATTTGAAATGGAATTAGTTGTATATTTCTTTTTACTATAATATATACATTTTGGGTGATGATTTTCTCCATTTTCTCATCCTTTTCTTCTATATAAACTGAAATTCTTGTTTCCATGACATCATTCAACACTCTCTTCAAGTTAGTTATGAATTTTCAGTCAAATTCATATATCTTGGCATGACTATAGATGACTCGGTAGATAGTTTAACATTGGATGCATGCTTTCCATTCCTATAAATTTATGCGAATTTTCCATTTTGTGTCATTTAAGCATACAAAATAATGATTATCAAGTAACTATAGATACATAATGGCTTACCTTGTAATAGTCCTTCAAGTACTTCAAATGCATGTATTAAGTGCAAAATAGACTTGAAGGACTAGTACAGGGTAAGCCAGTATGGATTTATAGTAATTTAATAATCATTATTTTGTATGCTTGAATGATGAAATATTTGTTTGAATATCATCATTATCAAGAAATAACAAATTCTTAAAGGGTGCTAGATCAATGGTAGAGCACCTACCTAATTTTAGACAGGAGGTTGGTGGTTCGATTCCTTCGTTCCCTATCCTAAATTTGTGACTATGAAAATGACTAAATTTGCTTATATACGACTATTAGTAACCAATTTCTCGTATCTATTAGCATGACTAACATTTAGTAGTATTTAGATTAGTCATTAATATGTTATCATCTAGTAGTTTATTAGTTATATATTTGGTCATTAATTGTTGCAATCAATGACTAAATCAGTGACTAAATCAGTGACTAAATCAATGACTAAATCCATGACTAAATCAATGACTATCAAAGACTAAATAAATGACTAAATCAATGACTAATAAGTCAAGCTATTAATGACTAAGTGAAATAAAACTAATTTAGTCAAGCTATAATATAGTGGAAATTAGATACTATTAGTCGTTGACTAAAAAATAGTCATTTATAGCTGGATTTTAGTCAGTTTTTTGGACATTAATTCCTCATTTTGTATTATTGGCATGTTTTAGAAGCGCTTTCCTGAAACACACTTTTTGCTACTAATGGATTTGGTTCTCTTTAATCAATACTAGTTTCAAAGTTTTGTGTCCTTTAAGTATTACCTCTCCAATCTTATTCCAAGGCCCTAGCCTAATCTATGTTGGTTATATCAAAAATAATCTTGATAGATTTTAGATTAAGCATTGATTTTAGGTTAGCTTTCTTGTTTCGAGGAGTGATGGTGAAACTGGTGGTGTTTGTGACTCAAACTGTTAAACCAATCAAATGCACAATGCTCACTATTTTTTCCTTTATTTCTATGAACTTATATACTATGGAAAAGTAAGAGGTTCTCTGAGATCCTTCAAATATGCATACTGAAAAATAGAATCACTTTTACAAATTTGAAAAACAATTTTTCATTTTTTTAGCAAGAGTTCAAGAGGTTGGATTCAAACAGAAGATGTGTTCAATTTTCTTCAACTATCACTAATTGGAAACGAAAAATGTTTGAATGTTCAATGTTTTTCCTGTTTTTAATAAGCCTCTTAAACTTATGTTTAAATGTAGGATCGTGATTCAATTTTTTTTCAATTGCATTATGTTTTCTTTCTGAATGTTGAATTTAATGTTCCAAATTGATGGTTTGAAAATAAATGCAAAAATCTAAATACCTTTCGAAATTCCAAAACTGACAAGCATTTACACTTGAGATCCATTTTCTCTTTTATAGAACTGCCTGAAAGCAAAAGTAAAGAGGATACTCGTGGCTCGAGAATATGTTTCAAAAATTCAAAAGTTTCCTATTACACTTGAGATCCTTGTTTCTTGTTCACGGGACCACCCGAAGGTGCAAGTGAAGAGAATACATAGGGCTCGTAATTTTGTTAAAAAATAAACCTAGACTATTACACTTGAGATCCCTATTTCTCTTTCACAAGATCACCCGAAGGTGTGAGTGAAGAGGATACGTAGGGCTCAAACATAACTTATTTCAATAATTTTGAAAAGAATGAACAAGGTCCTCTCATTTTGTTTGAACTGATCTTAAGTGATAGGTCTATAATTTTGAGAATTTATGTGAAATTGATTTAAATGATGGTCTTAAATGTGTCTTATTTGTGATTGCAAGTTTTGTGGCAAGTCAGCAAGTTAACATGACTTCAAAATTCATGTCCTAAAGGTTCATAAATTGAAACAATGTGTCAGGTTCTTCATTTTTTTAACAATTTCCTTATCCAAATATGTGATCAAAAGGATGAAATTAGACAAAATTTTAGACGTTAAAGAATGAAATAAAGGACCTAAATAGTAAACATGTCATAAAATTTCATATGTGAGCATTCTTTTAAAGAAAACTTGAGCAATACTAAAAAAACTACTACTCAAAGTGATTTTTCCTAGTTTTTAAAGGAGGTTTCCAAGACTTCCAAATTCAAGGGAAAATGACCCTAAATTCTTCAAAAATGCTTGTAATATGTCCTAACATTCCTCAAAAAAAATTTGTATGTAAACTAAGATTCTGCAAAGTCTAAAACGAACTTAATCCAAAGCCAAAAATCAGTGATCTCAAAAATTTTCAATCTCAAGCCAAATGCACACAAAACTTTAAAATCCTTCAAAAATACCTAAATCCTGATAAAAGAGGTAAATATTGTCTAAAAAATCTATGAGAATATTCCTAATACATCTATATTAGGATCCAATCAAAATCAAATCAAATGATCCAAAACTGAGGATCCAAGCATAAAAAAAAATCAAGATTCATGACTATACCTCACTGTGTGTACTGCACTACTATATTGAAGCACAGAGTGGTGAAACAACACATTGGTAAGAGAAAAAGGGAAATTTTGGGGTGGTAATGCTTTGTGTACACTAGGAAAGGGCGTTACCAAGCTCAAAGGAGGAAAAACACAATATCTGGGCCAAATTTCTTGAAAAATGGAAATCAAGGGTTGAATGAGGTCAATTTTGACCTCCAGAGTTGAATTAAATCCTTCATAGAACCATATAAAACATGCATCAAGATAATTAAAAGTTAATAAACACCCAAAAAAGTAGAAACACTGAATAAAACTAGTTTCAAGAGAAGGACCCATTATCTCCCCAGCGGAGTCGCCAATATGTTAGTGGATTATTCTACAACTGAAGCTATATCCTACTCTCCTATTTCTATGGGGTGGGTGAATCCCAATTGACAAAAAACAAATTAATTATCACAATAATCCTAAGATATTCAACCCTTTTTCATGGATTTTGAGAAGGGGAGGAAGAGATAAGAATACCTCTTGTAGCCTTGAACTTTGATGGAGTTCCTTGATGTTTTCCTTGCAGCTCCTTGAATATCCTTCACAGTCGCAAATCTCACCACAAAATCCTTTCTACTATCCTACCAAATTATCTTTAAGAAATATAGGTTATATCTAATTGCCTACCAATTCTACATCAACATGAAACTTGAAGGGAAACCATTGAAGAAGAATTGGGAAGAAAACTAAATTGATTCATAATAGATGAATATGGAGAAATACTTACAACCCTTGAAAGTGTATTCCTTCTCAATATCCTAGACCCACTCCTCTACCATCCATGATTTTGATGCCCAAAAACTTTGTAGTAGAAAATGGATTTCTATCCCTCAATTCCTCCAGCATGTATTTTCTCTCTAATTTGTCTCTCCCAATTCACCTCATATTCCTTCCTTAAATATCATTGGGGTTTGTGCACCCAATCACATAACCATGAAGGTGGGATTAATATTTTTGAAGATTTTTTATTATCTTCTTCAAAAAACCCACTTTACCTAGTTTTTTAGGCATCAAACTTGATTTTCACTATTTCTAGGACAATCCATACCCATGTTAGGAGTTTTTTCCACTATGTGAGTCATAGGAGCTGGGTTTTGGCCCTTAAATGGTCATGGACTTGGAGTCTTTAGAGTCACCTTGTCTTCAAACATTTCTTACTTTGTGGAAGTAGTGGTCAGATGAGAGATTGAATCTCACAATTGTTCCAAAACTCTGATCTTCATGTTGCAGGTGAGATAGAAATATGTTTTCAGACCAACACTCTCAAGGATGTTAATTTTATTTTTAACAAGAAGAAAGAGGTAAGAAATATACTATCTCATTATGTTTTTTTTAATAATATATCTCATTTTTTGTGTTTTTGTGATACTAAGAGATGACATATTATTTTACAGACATTGGTCCATCCATACTTGTAGGAGCTTTGCCTATTGAGAGGTGACTAATGGTTAGATACATAGCCATAGGGAATGTAGAGGAAGAGGAGGAGCTTCAAGAAATTGAAGACAACTTCTAGACAATAACTTAGGGGGTTCCTGAAATTTATATTGACGACCTTCCCAGGCATTATTAGTGCCATGCTACAGGAGTATTAGTTATGTGTTATCATGATCAGAAGGATTAGTTCAGAGTGACTCCTATTTTTTCATTGTAGATATAATGAAAGCTTCAAAGCTTCATATTTTGACCTATCGATGTACTAGAAACTCGATGGTTCCATATTTTGGGTACACTGAAATATTATGGCTTCAGTTTTTGTCTCAACACCAGTTATATATAAAATCAATCATTTTACAAACATGCATGTGTATTTGATGTGTTATGTGCATGAACGAATACTTATATGTGTTTTATTTTTATGATATTTTTATATGTGATCAAAATAAAAAAATGAACACCAAACATGATCTAAGTACCAATCTAAAACATAATTCACTGATGAATCAGCCTCTGCGTTCAAATCTCTTAGGATGTGATTGTAGAAAACACACTCAAAATATCTCTCTAAAAGTCGAACCCTCTAGAACATACAAAGAATTAAGGGCTTACGAATGGTATAGAACCGATTTAGTTGATGTACAACTAACTATGAATCTAAATAAACCCTAATTTGACTCACATCACTTGTTAAAGCTTCATTTAACAACCCAATCAATCCATAGTAATCTACAAGAATGTCTGTAATAGGATTAAAACAAGTTCCTCCCGAGCTTACCAAATCACCTATAGAGGAATACAGTACCCAAGCCACTAATGTGAGATTCAAGGTATAATGACTAGCACCATCTACAAAAACAAAGTTTGAGGCCATCTGTTCATTTAAACAAAACACTATATAAGCAGGATTACCTAAGACACATCCTACATTCACATCAAAATCACAATCCAAACTACACACAACACACACTATAAACAATATATATAAGATATCTATGCTAGATGATCTAGGAATAGTACTTCTTGAGGTAAAGCCTATTTTAGGGATCACCCAAACGTATTCCATCATGGTCTATAATATCATATGATCCCTTCTCTAATACACGACTGACATTGTAAGTCCCATGCCACATGGATTCCAACTTTCCACCTCCCAATTTATCGTGTTTCTGGTCATATGTTAGGACCAAGTCACCTTTGTTGAAGAGGAAGGGTTGAATGGATCAATCATACCGATATTTAATTCGTTTTTTAAGTACCTCATTTTATAAAGTGGAATCTCAATGCATCTCATCAATATTGTTCAAATACAAAAATCGTTCTTCTTCTAAAGTGGTATAAGGTAGCAGTTCTACGACAAGTTTCATACAAGGGATCTCACATTCAATCAGGAGAGTATCCTCCAACCCATATACCAACTGAAATGGTGTGAATTCGGTATATTTATTAATGATATTCCTATAATCCCATAATGTGGAAACCAATTGTAAATTCCAACCGGACTTAGCTTAACTTACCATCCATCCAAGCATAGTTTTCAACACTTTGTTGATGGATTCAACCTGGTAATCATCCTATGAGTAGTATGGTGTAGAGTTATCATGAAAAAAAATCTAATTTGACACTTATTTTCGACATCATCTGGTTTTCAAAATGTGAACCATGATCGGTCACAATAGCTTGAGGGACTCTAAACCTACCGATTATGTGGTTGAAAAGAAATAGAGTGTCAATTTTTCCATCTTTTGAATATGTAGGAACAGCCTCAGCCCATTTTGTAAAGTATTCCATGGATACAATGATGTAACCATGCCCCCAGATGAGGTAGGATTACAATGCATGAAACAAATGTCCCATTTTGAAAAAGGGATGACAACAATTATAGGATGTAAAGGAGCTGGGTGGGCGCACTTTTTAGATTAAAAAAGATGGCAGGGTGGGAATTTTTTCATTACCTCCATGCAATATTTGAAGATTGAGGGACAAAATTAACCAACCAGTAAAATTTTCTCGGTAGTATCCATCCCAGAAAGATGACCACCACAAGCTCCATAGTGATAGTCATTCAAGATTATTTCAGCCTCTTCATGAGTTAAGAAAAGCCACAAAATTGCATCCATGTCGCGATGGTACAATGTATTGTTGATGATAAGATAGTACTTGGCATGATGAAAGATACGAGGACATTTATCTTGGGTTTCATTGGGATGAAAACATTGATTCCAGAGATATAAAATCAAATTTCCAAACTAGGGGTCAGATGTACTAATGAGCAATTAGGGATTCATCGGGTAATAAATCCAAAGGTTGCATATTCTCCATAATATGGGGAAGGTCACACATAAGATTCGTGAATACAAGGGACTTCTTTGAACTATATTTTGAAAATTCTAACTTGAACTCCTAGAGAATAAAAATCTAGCAAGAGTATTTTACTCCAAGTACCTGATGAGTCAAGATGTAATACATGAGGTTAGAGTCTGCGTACACAATAGTTGTGTGGAGCAAGATGTAGTGACAAAATTATTGGACTGCGATGACCGTGGCTAGAGCCAATTTCTCAACATGCGACTAATGTGTTTCAGAATCAAGGAGACTCTTTCATAGGTAATAAATCACATGTTCCTAGTCGTGTTTATCTACTTGAACTAGTATCATGCCGATGGTATTTAACGATGCAACCAGATATAAGGAGTAATCCCTAGTATAATCGGGTGATTGCAACACATGTGCATGTCTAATAACATGTTTGAGAGTGTCAAGTGCACGTTGTGCAAGGTCATCCCAAACAAACGGCGTGCCCTTTTTAACAAACACATGAAACCATGTGTCTTCTCACCATAGTTACAGACAAAATGATGCAGAAAATTTTCCTTCCCTAGCAAACTTTGAAGTTTAGTAACATTAGTATCCGGTCGTAGGGACAACATGGATTTGATGTTCAGTGGGTCTATACATATTCCATCGTTGGAAACGATGAATCCAAGCAGTTCTCCAGTCTCAACACAAAAACACATTTGTGTGTATTTAACCAGATGTTATAATGGAAGCACCTAAGAAAAATGGCTCTTATATGGTCAACATGATTATCTTGATGCTGCAAATGGGCAGGTAAGTCATGGAGGTACGGTTCCACGATATGTTTGATGTCATGGAAAGGATAAGACATGATGCATTGAAAAGTAGTGCTAACATTTTTTAGGCCAAAAAACATTTTTTTGTAGGAAAAGGTCCCCCATGGAAAAATCAAACTCATCTTATGCTGATCGGAAGGGAGTATCTCGATCTAAATATAGCTAAAAAATACATCCATAAATGAAAACATGATTCTCCTGGTGTAGTTATCGATGATTTGATCAATATAAGGAGTAGGGAAATTGTCCTTGTGGTAAGCCTTGTTAAGGACTCAAAAATCAATACAAACCCTAATCGTTCCCTACTTTTTGGTCACGTGAAAATTATTAGAAACCCATTCTATCAACCGCATAGGGTAAATGAACCCATCCCCAAGAATTTTTTTGAATTCTCCCTTAATGGCCACTACTTTTCGGGGATGTACTTGACACAACTTTTGATAGACCAAATTGGTGTTAGGGTATGTCCTGATTGCATGAACGATGATTGAAGGATCTATCCCTGACATTTCTTCATACGTCCAAGCAAAAATGTCTCTAAATTCCCTAAAAAGGGTCGTATAAAAATCATGTTCCAAAGAAGAGAAATTTTGGACCGAGTAAATGTTCTCTACAACTCCAGGTCTTACTGATATGTATAAAAAAACGGTCTTAGTAATATTACTCAGATTACCCTCAGACTCAACACTTTGAATGAATATCGGTGTTTGAGGTGTAGTTACAATATCTGATGGAGCCAATGTCTCAAAATGATCTTCTACCATTTGGTGACTGGGAAGGAAAGAGGATCAGTGATGTGGCCTTTCCAAGGCATCTAATATAAATACATGACTTCCATGATGGATTCATATGATGCAATAGGGTGCAAGAGATAATGTAGAGATGGGGGGACATAATCTAACCAATATGGTAGGTGATAAGGGTAGGATGCCACCAAAATATGATCATTAATGGTGGGTTCATTAGTGGGGTCATTGGTGGATTGGATAGCCTGGTAAGTCTCTTAAAAATGATTTAAAGGTGTCGCATCAACAATTGATTTCCCTTTAGTCGAAGTGTCATGACTCATTGAGGAGATCATGTTCACAAATGTGACCTGTGAAGGGGGAAGATGATTTTTTAATGGAAAGACTCCCATAATCAAGGAATATTTAAGAATACATGCTCATGCATTATGATACTACGAAGCCTAAGAGGCTAGGAGTGGGACATTATTCGCAGAATTAGAATTCATGTCTGGAGAACAAAACTCTAGTTGATTGACAATAACAATATTCTATTAGAATGGGAATTGGACCACTTGAAACACATATGAAGCTACTTCCTACATCATATAGAACCAATTCCTACCTAGGAGGAGATTGTATTCTAAAGGAGCATCAAAAACCTTGACATGAATGGTCACTGATTACCCCCCTAGTTCAACTAGGATAGAGGACAATAATCCATAGGGTTGAAAACCATGACCATCAAAGGACTTCAAAGTCATGGGTCAATGATCGATTTTAGAGAGTCCTACAACTCTCCAATATGAAACAAAAATAATGGAAGTCGAGGCACCTTTGTCCAAAACGGTGCGATGGACTTTCTTCCCAATGAATTTTGTAGATAGTTGGAAATCTAATTGATGGGAGAGCCTTCAATTAAAATCATCCAATTTAAAGGAGATTACATTACTATTCTCAAGATCCATAGCTCCAAGCAATGACAATAGGTTCTTCCTCTAAGTAGGACATGTTTGTAGTACTTTGAGGGTATACATAGCACACGGTTCCTGAGCTAGATATTCTACTACATTGTAGTATTGAGGGTTCTATGCACTTAGGTTAAATACTTATTTTTGAATTGTACTTTTGGGTGGTCGTAGAACTGTGTTAAGAAAACGTTTCCAATGTGAATACTGTTGGTAAGAGGAGGTATGGAAGATGTAGATTTATCAATTGAAGTGTTATAATCTTTCTTTTCTATAGGTGGTTCATAGTCCTAGGATCTAGTGGTAAAACTAACCGATTCACTAGACATTATTTTGAACTCATCTATAGAATACGAAGAAGACCCATGCAAGGATTGATGGCCAATCAATTGTTTTTGGGTAGGAAAAGGATCAGCCAAAAATTGCAAGGTGGGAGTGTTTTTCAAAAATTTGCTAACCTTTTCACGCAGAGGACATTCTTTGGTGAAGTGGTCAACTCCACATATAAGGCAAGGAAATTTTTCCTTTCTCCTACTCTTAGATTTGATATCTGTGTTTTGTGCTTTATTACATTCCTGTTGATTCTTATATTTATCGGATTTGTTCCTTCCTTTCTTCTTTATTCCTGGAGGTTCTGAGGATTGAATCACATTCATTTCAGTAGAGACAACAGAAGCATAGGAGGTCTTGGGATTTGCAACAGTATAGCTAGCAGGTGAAGCAAGATGGTTTTTATTTTTTTAGTATTCAGCTATCGACTGTGTCTGAACATAACCAAGTATACCATTGGCTAGTCATTTCATTAAAGGTATTGAGGGGTTCGTAGTAGGACGAGGATCATTCGAGATCAGATCGTACAGAGTTCTTGACTAGGAGTAAATCAAGTCTAGGTACTGAGCTTGAATGATGGCTTGTTCTTTGATGAAAACACCTCCCATGGCAACATCCTTGGAAATGGGCGGAAGCAATGCCTTAGTGAAACAATCGACAAGTAATTGGTTGGGAATGGGAGCTTTAATCAACCTACATCATCATTTCCACTCATGTATATGGTTGGATATATGGGTGGTGTTGATGTATTTGTAACTTTGGAATGTATTCACTTGTATATCTTATGTATTATACCCCAATGTTCACATCAGAAAGTATCGGTAATGTAATTGAGTCATGTCATACCTCGATGTTCCTATTGGGAGAATCATTAATGTAAATAAGTCATGTAAAGTCATAGAGGGTAACCCTCCTTATTGATCAAGGGTTAAAGTCCCCGCAGTTGTGGGGCACTAGGGTTATTAGACTCTCCTAGATAAGTTGGACCTAGTGAGTTAATGTCAAGTTAGAAACAAGTATAAATAGAGAGTGAGCCTCTCTATTTATCATACAATCACTCACACTCAGTTGTAGTGCATAACTGAGAGAGAGAGAAGAAGCTAGGATAAGAGAGAGAGAGAGACAACTGCTATTGGGAGATCATATTTGTATCTTTGGGTTTTACTATTGTTCATGGGGGCTTCACTTGTTAACCAATATCCTATCACATTAGTTCATATTGTGGGTTTTAAAATTATAAATAATTGAACCAATATATTGCAGGTATTGGGGGCATGAGGGGTTTAAGGTGGGGGTGGGTAGGGTGGTTTATAAGGATTGAGGTATAAAAAGGGGCAGGGAGGAGGTTTTAAGTATTGGGAGGGGGTTTCAACAAAAAGTGTTTCAGTCAATATCTCTCGAAATTAAGGGTATTATTTAATATCCCACGATTGCACGTGCTATGTGAGATGTTCACTAAGTGAAGTCCCCGTGATTTTGGTGCTCATTCTATCTCTGAGGAAGTTGCATGGTTTTATCCTTTATGGTTTCCCTAAGGAAAATCTTTGTGTTCATTGTCTCTTGTGATTGATTTCAGTGCTTGTTATTCTCTCAGTAAATATCCTAAGATCATATTGCTGAAACAGATAAAAATCTATCATGGTATCAAAGCTAACTTGAGAAGAAGACACTGTGCCGCTACTAAAGCTAGCAATTCTTAATTTTTGGGAAATCATTCACTCTGATGTGTGCGGTCCAATGTCATCCAGTTCATTAAGAGGGTATGTACACTATGTTTCTTTTATTGATGATTTTTCTAGAAATACATGGATATACTTCTTGAAGAAAAAAGATGAAGTATTCAACAAGTTCAAAAAATTCAAAGCCTTAATCAAGAAACACACAGAAAAGAATATCAAGACCTTTCGATCAGATAATGGCGGAGAATTCACATCAAATGAATTCAAAGAATTATGCAGAGATTTAGGGATTAAGAGGGAGTTGACCACTCCATATAATCCACAATAGAATGGGGTTATAGAAAGGAAGAATAGAATGATCATGGAAGTTGCAAGGGCAATGCTTCATGATCAAGATCTTCCCATGCATCTATGGGCAGAAGCTATCAGGAAAACTGTGTATGTACAGAACCGTACTCCACAAAGAGTACTCTAGAACAAAACACCTGAAGAAGTATTCTCCGGCAAGAAACTAGAGGTCATCCATCTTAGAATATTCGGTTGTCCAATATACATACACATTCCAAAAGAAAATAGGACAAAGTTAAATCCTTCAGGAAAGAAGGGTATATTTGTGGGATATAGTGAAAGCTCGAAATCTTATAGAATATACTTCCCAGGATTCAAGAATATTGACATTAGCAAAGATGTAACATTCGACAAAGATTCAGCTTACAACAAATCCAGAAAGAGACCAGTTGAAGACTCTGAAGAAACTGAAGTACCCAGAATCCCTAATACAACAATAAATGAAGTAAATCTAGAAGAGGATCAAGAAATGGAAGAACCTCAGGAACCTGTAGATCCACCCAAGGAGAATAATCCTCACAAGAGGAAACCTACATGGGTACGAGAGGATATCCAAGGTGTAGAAAGATAAGGGGCTCCAGAAGAAATACATAGAGAAAGGAAGAGAACTAGGTCCTACTCCAGATATGTAGCCCTATTATGTGACATCATTGATAAAGAACCTTCCAACTATGAAGAAGCGGTAGAGAAGAAAGAATGGAAGGATGCTATGATTGAGGAGTACCAGTCAATCATGAAGAATGATTTTTGGGATGTTGTCCCTATACTAGAGGGGAATTCTATTGTGACTTCCAAGTGGATCTACAAGATGGTAGCATAGAGAAATATAAAGAAAGATTTTTGGATTGTGACTTCTCCCAAAAAGAAGGAATAGATTATGAAGAAACTTTTGCACCTGTATCCAGATACAGTTCCATCAGATCAGTACTTGCCCTAGCTGCAGTAATGAAATTGAAGATACACTAGATGGATGTCAAGACTACTTTCTTAAATGGTGTAGTGGAAGAGGAAGTGTACGTGGAGTAGCCACTTAGATTTGAGACACATGATAGGGAGACTCATGTGTGTAAATTAAAGAAAGCCCTATACGGTTTGAAACGGGAACCAAGGACATGGTACCAAAGAATTGACAGCTTCCTATCCAGTTTGGGATTTACTAAGAGTAAAGCAGATTCCATCCTTTACTACAAGGTTGAATAAGGAAACCCAGTGATACTCCTACTATATGTAGATGACCTATTTGTAACATGTGTGGATGGGTTGATTGATGACACGAAGAGGAATCTTGGTGCCGAGTTCAAGATGAAGGACTTGGGTATGATGCACTACTTTCTAGGCATGTAGGTGTGGAAGAATGCGGATGGAATCTCCCTAGGACAAGGGAAGTATGTAGTAGAGATATTGAAGAGGTTCGGGATGATGGACTGCAAGGCCATGACCACATCTATGGCATCGAACCTGAAGCTATTGAGTGATGCTTCATCAGAGACGGTTGATGCTATGATGTATCGTCAGAATATTGGGTCCTTGATGTACCTAACGAATAAAAGACTAGATATTTTCTTTGTTGTGAACACATTGATCTAGTTTCTGACAGATCCAATACATGTTCACCTGATTGCTGCAAAGCATATCATGAGGTACCTGAAGGTATATTTGATTATGGGCTCAAGTATGAGGTGAATCAAAAGATTAACCTGGAAGGTTATGTTGATTTAGATTGGGTAGGCAATACCATTGATAGGAAGAGCACTTCAGGCTGCTGCTTTAGTATGGGATCAGGTGTGATCTCTTGGTTTAGCAGGAAGCAATCCTGCGTGGCATTGAGTACAGCTGAAGCAGAGTATGTTTCATCTTGTTCAGATAGTTGTGAGGCAATGTGGATGAGGAAGCTACTATATGATTTGTTTGATCTCCAGTTGGATGCTACTTGTACATATTGCGACAACTAGAGTTGTGTGAAGTTGTCAGAGAACCCAGTGTTCTATGACAAGTCAAAGCATATCAAGATCAAATATCACTATATCAGGGATATGGTGCAGAGATGAGCAGTGAATCTTTTGTATGTTGTGATGGACGAACAGATAGCTTATGTGTTGACTAAACCATTAGCTAGAGTAAAGTTTGAGTACTTCAGGGAGAAGCTTGGTGTTCTCTAGATAGAGGTTCCTTTCAAGGGGAAGTGATGAGTCCATGAGCCCTTCTGACATGGTGCTAGGATTGGTTTCTTCCATTATTAGATATAAGTGTAGAGTCATTTTGATATGACCATGGGATTGTCTTCCACATGATTAGTTGTAAGTGTAGGGCCCTTCCATGGATGGTAGTATTTGTGTCCTACCATGCCACTGGTTGTAAGTGTTGGGACCTTCCATGGATGGTAGTAGTTGTGTCCTACCATGCCACTGGTTGTAAGAGCTGGGCCCTTCCATATATGGTAGTAGGTGTGTCCTATCATGCTGATGGTTGTAAGCGCTGGGCCCTTCCACAGATGATAGTAGGTGTGTCCTATCATGCTAATGGTTGTAAGTGATGGGTCATTTCACAGATGATAGTAAGTGTGTCATATCATGCTAGTGAATGTAAGTGTTGGGCCTTTCCGACATGGTTCTTGGATGTGTTCCTCCCATGGTAGGATGTAAGTGCTGGCCTTTCTGACATGGTGGTTGATGTGTTCCTCCCATGGTCAGATGTGAGTGTTGGGTGTTCCTTTCTGACATGGTGCTGGATGTGTTCCTCCCATGGTTAGATGTAAGTGTTGGGTAGGCCTTTCTGACTGGGTCAGATATAAGTGCTAAAGAAGATGAAGACCTACATGGAGGCTAGACCTATAACTAGCATGAAAAAGGGTTGGATCTGTAGAGCTTCCTCTGACGAGTAGAATTGAGAGATAGAACCATTTGATCATGATGATCCAACAATGATGATATAGTGATGATCCAGACTTGATGAAGATCTAGTAATGATCTAGATCCAGTGATGATCCAGACTTGATGATGATCTAGTGATGATCCAGACTTGATGAAGATCCAGTGATGATCTAGACTTGATCATGATCCAGTGATGATCCAGACTTGATGTAGATCCAGTAATGATCCAGACTTGATAATGATCTAGAGNAAGAGAATACCTTCCTAGTTAAGAGGGAGTGTTGATGTATTTGTAACTTCAGAATGTATTCACTTGTATATCTTATGTATTGTACCCCAATGTTCCTATTAGAAATTTTCAGTAATGTAATTGAGTCATGTCATACCCCGATGTTCCTATCCGGAGAATAATTAATGTAAACAAGTCATGTAAAGTCATAGAGGGTAACCCTCCTTATTGATCAAGGGTTAAAGTCTCCGAAGTTGTGGGGAACTAGGGTTATTAGACTCTCCTAGAGAATTCGGCCCTAGTGAGTTAATGTCAAGTTAAAAACAAGTATAGATAGAGAGTGAGCCTCTCTATTTATCATACAGTCATTCACACTTAGTTGTAGCGCATAACTGAGAGAGAGAGAAGAAGCTGGGACAATAGAGAGAGAGACAATTGCTGTCGGGAGATCATCTTTGTATCTTTGGGTTTTACTTTTGGCGCTCATTCTATCTCTGAGGAAGTTGCAGGGTTTTCTCCTTTATGGTTTTCCCAAGGAAAATATTTGTGTTCATTGTCTCTTGTGAATGATTTCTATTCTTGTTATTCTCTCAGTAAATATCCTAAGATCATATTGTTGAAATAGATAAAAATCTAACAGGTGGAAGTGGTTTGATGGAGCGAGGTTAAAATATCCGTACCCATTTCATACCTAATTGGGTGTTGAAAAGGCATTAAAAATGGTATTTATAGGGTGTTAAAATCCCAAAAAGAGTGCTGAGGTAATTCTCTATACCACTTGGCAACAGCCTCAGTCAGAGACCTTTGAAAAAGTCTCAAACATATGGAACCATCCATTAGAAGGTTTGACGAACACCACAAATGATAGGTCATTACATGGTTTTTGGGGTCCTCACAAGGTTTGACATCAAATTTCAGTATATCTGAAGGTAACTTTATAGGAATAGATGGACATGAAGGATCATGGTGAATAGGGCCATTAATCAATCCTAACAAGTCTTGAAGATCAACTGTATCCAGAAATGGAAATTGTTGATTAGGTTGTGGGTATTGATAATATCGATAAGGTATCTGAGTACCAGTAAGGCCATAAGTGGATTGATAAATGAGTGTTGATGATCCTCCTATAATAGGTTGCTATGATTATGATTGGTTTCCAAATGATCCATCTGATAGTCCTATAAGTGGTGGGACTCCAAGTGGTGTACCTATGGGTGGGACTCTGAATGGAAGACCTCCAAATGTGGAACTCTAGGTGAGCCTCTGGAGGGTGGACCTCTAGGTGTTGGACCTCTGGGTGGGTCTCCTTATGGAGGACCTACATATGGTGGGCCTCTAGGTGGGCCTGGATATGGTGGACCTCCATATGGTGTACCTCTAGGTGGTGGACCTCTAGATGGTGTACCTCTAGGTGGTGGACCTCTAGGTGGGACACCAATGGTGTTTTCAAATGGATTTCCATATGTAGGGACATTCACCCAATTGGGTTTCCCCCATGGGGTATTAGAATTACTAGGATAAGGGATGATGCAAAAAAAATTCCTGAGGAAAAAGGTTGATAATTCTGATTAACCATTTTTTATTGATTTCCTAGGTAAGGGTACTCCCATGTAGGCTTATTAGACATGGGTTGGACCCATGATGGTTGTCTCGATAAGGAGGAATGAGCAATGAAATTTGCGGTCATGGATGGTACTCAAACTATGGGTTTCCATAAAGAAATACTTTTCCTGATATTTAAACTAGTTCATGCAATTGTCGAGGAAAATTGTTATGGGGTTTCCCCCCTAGTCATAGGATTCGTAGGAGAACTAGGGATAGATAGGATATTTTGAGCTGGTATGCTGGAAATAAAAGGTTCACTCAGATTGTAAGAAACCACACTTTGAAACGATATTATGGATATAGTAGAAGCTCTTTCAGGAGTGGCTCTTTCCGAACGATTAGGTGAAGGAGAAACACTCCTTCTTATGTTCTCCCCCATTCTACGCAAATGAATAAGACTTTCCTGATTTGGACTGAGGATTTTAGCATTTGGGATAAATATTGGATATCGTGTTGGGGTGGTATAAGATAAAGTGGTAGTGTTGCATTCAGAAATTTCTTGTCCCAAGGAAGTCTCCCAAAATGGAGCAGTTGGACCAAATTCTAATGCCATTGAGTCATCTAATGGTTGGGAAAATACTCGATCGCGTGCACCAGAATGGCCTTTTATAGGGAAATGAAGGGTTGAATCATGTAAAGGAGGAAATTGTGCCATTAATAGGGTAGAGGTAGATGGATTCTCCGAAGAATAATATTCTTCTCCTGATTCAACAACCAGAATTCCTTATATAGAAGGTTCAACTATGGAAAGTTGGTCTATGGTCCCCCCTTATATTTGTTCCATGGTAGGATGAGATTCAGGTGGTAAACTGTGCAATCTATGAGATATCCTCATAGTTGGTTCAACTAGAATGATGGCTAAACACTCTTACTCTATAGGTCTTCTAGTAAAAAATATCACACACAAACAATTCTACACAAGCTAATATCACACAAAAATATAAAACATCGGATGCTCACTAGGAGTTGCAAGTTGTTGCAACTCGCTATATATCGTAGGGTCCAATAGTTAAATGTGACAAGGAGGGTTGGGATCTTACCCTTTCTTGAATACCCAACTACCTGGACGTCACATATTTAGTATCTCCCTGAGTGTTGTTCTCGATGTATTGCTTCAACAAGACGATCAAAAGGATTTTCTCAGTTTGTATCGGTTCCTAGAAGGGTCTCCCAATATACACAAGGTATGTGGGAGATCAAATAGGTGTTAGTATTGTCTAATGCAAAACCATTCGAAAGGGGCCTTCCGATATGCTATCGAGTACATGAATAACTTTTTGGTATACCTCGAGGGTACGTGAAAAATCGTTCGATATACCGATTAGTATGTGGAAGAGCTGCATGATCCTCAGGATGCAGTGCAGGCAAAGAATGACAACTCCAATGTTTATAGATTCCAAAGCACGTCTTCTAACCTACCACTCAAATTACTAAGAATTTTAACCTAAGCTACCATTCAATTTTATCTTGATGGTTAGTGAATGTTTGTGTAGTGTAAAGTAATTACAATATTAAAGTATCTAAATGCAATGAAATTTTCATTTTGATGAATCCTAACTAGAGCAAGGGCGAGATTCTTCCTTTCAAGTAGTGAACGAAAACACCATGCAATTCAAACAACTCATTCCTCAAGCTTCAAAAAACTTTCAGACATGCAAAACCTCTCAATGCTAAACCTAAGATATCTCTAATATAAAAATGAAAAAAGTTTCTTAATATGTAAATTCCTATGCTTTTTTCAATCAAACTTCAGAAAGAAAACACTTATAATCATCTAATCAAATAAAAAAGCAACAAATATATTTTTTTTGATGTAATTTTGGAAAAATAAATGCAATGAACAAAAATCACACTACAAAAGTGTAAGAAACCATAACATTTTTCCTTTCTACATATCTAGAATAATATTTTAAGATATCAACATGCAAACTATAAATCCAAGACCAAATTTCCACACAAAACCATCGAATTTCAAAGATTTTACTAAGACAAATTTTCAAGATTCAAACTCAAAAATTACATTCAAGATAAATACACACTGTCAGAGTTGTCAATCAGTGGAGGAGCATATTGACAAAACCCAAACAAGATAATTTTTTTTAAAAGAGAAACCTAGAGTTGGAGATGGCCTACCTCAACGCACTCTACAAGGTGGAACCAGGGGGTCATCTGCTGGATGACGCTCTCTACTTCCTTATGAACAATTTCAGTGAAATTTATTAACTCTAGGAAGAAGGAATCAATGGTGCTATTTGATAGTGGGAAAAAGGAGTTAGGGTCAATCCTACACTCTATCAAAGAAACCCAGGTGGGTTAGTGGATCTAGAGAACCAAAAGAAGTAAATAACCTTTAAGATAATCAATTGGAAATAAAAATGGAAATTTGGTGAGTGTAGACACTAAACAAAGAAGGAAAATGAGGTGAATATAAGATGGATTTCTCACCTTGGATCCTTGAATGAGCGAGAGAAAAAAATTTGCAAGCTTGTAATCAAAAGAAAAATCAAGAACTCATAGATCTGATTAGATCCCCAGTATGGTCGCCATTTTGTTACCGAAAATTCTCAATCAATGAAAACAAATATTGTTTTCCTGGTCTACATGGCACGTATCTAAAACAAAAATACATAGCAATGAATCCTCTCCCTAGATTATTAAACTACTTGAATGCCAATCTTTCTTACCTCAATGATGAATGTGATCTTTACCTTGTAACTCTCCTGCGATTAGTTGTACCTACAAAAGAATGTAAGGATCAAGATACAATAGTGAAAGCAACAAGATAATTCAATGATCTATAATAATGATCAAGGATAAAGGTAATGAACAGTTGATATTAACACAAATCATTCATGGGAAAGGGGAACATGTTTGTATATACAATATAAGAGAAGAAAACTACAACCAAATCCTTGATGTTGAAGCTTTTCTCTCATAATTCCTTTGTCTCACTTTCACACACACTCTACAAACCCTACAAATATCACTCACAACCACACTCTTTTCCTCCTATACCAATAAATACTTCAACAACATAAAGGTGCTCTCTTAGTTTTCTCACCTCCCATATCCATGAAGGGAAGCTTGTATATATAGGCCAAAGAGGGCCTAAAGGGTTTGAGATATTTTGGGAGGAAGGTGAGGAATGATCCCTATCGGATAGGGGTACAAAAGCCACCTATTCCAAGCAGTTGGGATAAGCCTCCACAAGGAATTCCATTTAGAAGTTTCTCAAAGTCTTATCTTTTTTTATTTTTTGATAGTGTTGACTCTCCTTGTACATGAGCAGGCTGCTTCGACACTCTTTATACTCAAGCAACAGGTGTCACTAGCGCACTTTTTCAGTAGGAAAGTGACGTCAGGACATTCTGACACCCTATATCAGGAGGCAAGTTTTGTTACACCTCCTAGACTTGAGAAAAAAAGGCTCCTCGAAATATGGTTTGGCCAAATCAGTTCAGGGGATTGAGCATAGAGACAAATTTTTGGTGTAACATAGTTCCTTCTCAAACATACAAATTGATGCTGCCATGAAATTTTATCCATATCAATAACCTTTTATGTGACCCAATGAAAAAATGCAGATAATTTAGTTATTGGATGCTATAGGTCCTCAGGGAAGTCATGCTTCACCCACCCACACACGAGTAAAGGATAATGACACAACAAAGTAAACAAAAAAAAAATTATGTTTTAACTTATAATGTAAAAAAATTTTAAAAACATGTTTTTGACATATGTACCCTTAGAAGGTTTATATGGTCATGTGATTTCATCCCTGACAAATTTTCTTCTATAGTGAAGCACCGTCCTAGAGTAGACCATATAAAGAAATTTAGGATTTAATGAGCATATATATAATTAATTGCAAGAGAAATAAAATAGACAAACAATCATTAAATATAGACATACAATGTTTACATGGAAAACCAAAAACCAAGAAAAACCACCATAATAGATCATTTATCTCCCTTGAACTAAACCAACCAAGATGGGCCAAGTGAGCTAGTCAACCATGCCACTTTACAATGGAGCCTCCCTAAGCCTTATAAAGAATTTTTTACATGCAATACCTTAGGGCAATACCATGGGCTCTAAGAAACCATGTGCTATACCAAATTTACCACCTTTTACTTATTCTTGAGTCAAGGTTATTCTTAACAATCCCCCCTTTAATATTGAATTGGGGATCTCACATACACCCCCTATCACCTAGGTGTTAGATTTTTAACATTTAAGCAATATGATCTTAGGATATTATATGAGAGAATAACATGCACAGCAATAATCACAAGAGACAAGAGAAACAAATAATTTTCCTCAAGGAAACCATAAAGGATAAAACCCTGCAACTTCCTCAGAGATAGAATGAGCACCAATTGCAGCAGTAAAACCCAAAGACAGAAAAAGATGATCTCCACAACTATTCTCTCTCTCACTTGTGTGAGAACTTATTTTATCACGCATGTGCCTCATTTGAGTGAGCGTGTGTGTGTACTAAATAGAGAGGCTCACTCTTTTCATCAAGTCTGGATCATCACTTGATCTAGATCATCATTGGATCATCATCAAGTCTGGATCATCACTTGATCTAGAGCATCACTGGATCTGGAGCATCACTGGATCATCATCAAGTCTAGATCACCATTGGATCATCACTTGATTTGGAGCATCATTGGATCATCATCAAGTATGGATCATCATTGGATCATCATCAATTCTGGATTATCACTTGATATGGATCATCATTGGATCATCACTTGATCTAGAGCATCACTAGATCATCATCAATTCTGGATCATCACTGGATCATCATTAAGTCTGTATCATCACTTGATTTGGATCATCATTGCTAGATCATCACTGGGTCATCATCACTGGTGCTATCTCTCAATTCTACTCATCACAGGAAGCTCTACAAAGCCATCAATTTTTCATTTTGGGTGTAGGCCTAGCCTCCATGTAGGTCTTTATCAATAGAACCAACCCTTTTTCATGTTAGATGCACATCTACAGAGCCAGTCCTTTTCATACTAGGTGTAGTCCTCTACAAAGCCAACCATTTTTCATGCTGGATGTATCATCACAGAGACAACCCTTTTTCATTCTATATGTGTCATCAACACAGAGCCAGTCCTTTTTCATACTGGATGTGTCATCACAGAGCCAGTCCTTTTTCATACTAGATGTGGCATCTACACAGAGCCAATCCTTTTTCATACTGGATGTGTCATCACATAGTCGATCCTTTTTTATACTGGATGTGGAATCATAGAGCCAGTCCTTTTTCATACTGGATGTGGAATATACACAGATCCAATCCTTTTTCATACTGGATGTGGCATCACAGAGCCAGTCCTTTTTCATATTGGATGTGGCATCTACATAGAGCCAGTCCTTTTTCATACTAGATGAGTCATCACAGAGCCAGTCCTTTTTCATTCTGGATGTGGCATCGTCACATCTATCTGACCATGGAAGGAACCAACCCTATCATCATGTTAGAAAGGAACATCTCTTACATATGACCATGGAAGGAACCTATCCTCTCACCATCTTAGAAGGGTACAACACTTACATCTGACCATGGGAGGAACCAATCCTACCACCATGTTAGAAGGGTTCATGGATTCATCACTTCCTCTTGGAAGCAACCTCAATCTGGAGAACACCAAGCTTCTCCCTGAAGTAGTCAAACTTCACTCTAGCCATTTCTAGCATAGAATCACATCAAGGATGATTATGTCCAAGTATAACCTATGAGCTTCACCTATACCTATTACATCCGAGGACAACCTACATGATCATTTACGTTTGAGCCACCTACGAGCTTCACTAGGATTTTATGCTCACACAACATGTCTCACTGGCTATGTTAGAACTCCCTCTTTTGAGAGATATTGATCTGGATCACATATAGGAGCTTCACTACTCCTCTTTGATCTCATACTGAAGCAGCATCCCAAAGTGCTCTTCTTATCAATGGCACTTCCTGCCCAATCTGAATCCACATAACCCTCTAGGTTAATCTTCAGATTCGTATCATACTTGATACCATACTCAACTGTACCCTTCAAGTACCTCACTACATGCTTTGCAACCATCAGGTGAACATGTCTCAATGTGTTCATAGCAGAGCAAATATATGGTCTCGTATTCATCAGGTACATTAAGGAACAAATCATCTGACGATACATCATGGCATCAACCGACTCTGATGAAGCAACACTCAATAGATTCAGGTTTGATGCCATAGGTGTGGTCATGGTATTTCCATCCATCATCCTGAACCTATTTAGGATCTCTATTGCATACTCCCCTTGTCCCAGGGAGATTCCATCTACATTCTACCACACCTCCATGCCGAGAAAGTTGTGCATCATATCCAAGTCCTTCATCTTGAACTCGACAGCAAATATCCTTCTTGCAACTTTAATGAGCTCCTCTTTTTCTGTCAATAACAAGTCATCGACATATAACAGGAGCATCAATGGTCTTCCACCTTCAACCTTGAAGTAAAGGTTGGAATCCGCTTTACTCTCAGTAAATCCTAGAGTCATCAGTAATCTGTCCATCCTATCATACCATGTCGAACCTTAGGATATTTTGCAGTCACTCCCTCTGAAGCGGAGCATCATTCTCCCTCTGCCTTTCATACTCTATGTATTGAAAAATTCTTTACTGGAGTGACAAGTAGCTTCCTCTACTACTAATATTCTATGTATCCATCTAGGGTCACTGGATACCAAGATCCTCTATCTTGAAAGCATTCTTCTTACACCCATCTGTGAGCTTGTCATCCTCTATAGGATTTCATCTTCAACCTTGTAGAAAAGGTTAAGATATTCATCACTCTATGTGATCTTCAAGCTCCTCATGTATGTGTTATCCCATGGGTGCCTTCTGAGCTCATACAAGGCCTTCTTTAATTTTGCACACATGATTCTTCCTATCATGTTTCTTAACTTCTAGTGGCTGAAAATGTCTCTTCATAGTCTATGCCTTCTTTCCGTGAGAAGCCTCATGCTACAAATATTTCCCTGTATCCCATGAACTTCTTTTCAGGTATCGATACTGCATCCTAGACATCATTCTTCATGATACAGTACTCTCCTTCCCTTTCTTCTTGGCTACTTATTCATAGCTAGAAGGCTCTGCATCAATGATGTCACTCAATAGTGTCACATAACTAGAGTGTCTCTAATATCTCTTCTTTCTTTGAAAGTATCATCATATTATTCTTCATCTTGGATTATTTCTTGAACTTCCGTCACTTGTTCTTCGGAACAAGTCTCATCCTTCTTTGCTTGTAGGTGATTGTACGTGATCTTTCCTACAAGTCAAATGCATTAGTTGTATGGTTAGAAACATTTCATAAGGCATATTCATAATGGAAAATTCTTATGCATAGATATATGATCATGCAACTATTTTAGCCAATAGAACATTCATCAATATCTCACGGAAACTTTCTAGATGTATTCCATCTCTACCAAGACATCATTGAGATTGTGCACTAATTCAATATATCAGCAAAGAGGTTTCATTCTAGATAAGTAGCAATGGAGAGTTATATACCACCATGGGATACTTACCCATCACATGCATATTAGTAATATATTGTCATTAATGAAAACATTCTATCATGCATAACACCTCAACTAAATATAAACAAATGCATAACAAAATAATATCATGAAATGACAAAGGAATACTTATCTTTATTTGTTTCGTGGGTAGACTCCTTCTTTCAGCTTCATCATCTTCTTCATTTATAACAACATCATTTCTTATCCAAATGCTTAAGATGGATAAGAGATTCTTCAAGAATTGAGTTCTTCATATTCCTCATCACTTGAAGTATCTTCTTTGAATCGTGAAATATTGATTTTCAATTGCTCCCATCTTCTTTTCTCTTATTATGAGCCGAGCTTCGTCTTGTGTGTGCTCTTCCCAGAGTCTGCTAAAGGTAATCACTTCCTTCTAGAACACATTCCTCGAATGAATAAATCCCTTGATCCTGGGAGGCCATTCAAGATGGTTATCACAACTTCTGTATTCTCTACTTCTTCTTCTACTGCTTCAAGTTGTTCTTTGAGAAACCCTTGTAAAGTATGGTCTCTGCATTCTGGATCTTCACATTCTTCAATTGTTTTCTCAAAGTCATATTCTGATTTATGTTCTTCCCTTCAAATAGCTTGGTCAAGGAATCAAACATATCTTTCAGTGTCTTAGGGGAAGACACTTGTGGTATAAGGTGATCCATGATTGAATTACCAATGATATTCTTGGCCTTGACCAAGTTCTTCTTGTGTAAGGCTTTTAGCCTCATCTCCCTATGGAACTGAAACCTCTCTACTTATGTAGGTGTCCAGTTCATTTCCTTTAAGAAATAGTGAGATCCTATACTTCCATGCTTGGAAGTTGTCAGCCCCACCAATCTTGTAATAAAGCTGGTGTAATTAGTCATATTGAAATGAGAACCTCAACTATAAATAACAAAATATTAGATCTTACCGATTTGAGGTGTCTATCCTAGTTCCAGAGCTGGCTGATCTAGGGTTTGTTAGAGAAAACCTAATTTTCAAAACTTGAAATTTTTCAGATCTGATTGGATAGAAATATAGACCTCTTCAAGGTGAACTTTCCAATGTACTCCTTTTCTGAAAATAGTGGAGGGAAGCTCCTAAAACAGGAAGCCCTAGTTTTCCAATTTCTTCTACAGAAATTCCTGATACTGTTTCTGCGGTATCTCTGAAATCAATGCTCCTCTATGTCTAAATTTTTGTATTGAGGTAAAATCATCTGTCCTCTTTCCAACACCATAGTTTTGACCAGAATTTGTTTTACCAATTGGGACTTATGAGAGTTTTCCCAAGGTGACGTATTTCATGACTGTTCAGCATAGCAAACTTGTACAGACTTCCATGTGTCACTGTTTCACCTTCGGGGTCTAAAAATTTTAAACTTTTACCAAAAAAATTATATTCTGTTCCCTATATGGAACATCTTGTGAAATTTCATTTGCATCTTTGTAGCCCGAGGTATTACAATTCTCCCTAGGTGTCCTGTTTAGGGATGAATCCTGAAAGAGGCTGGAACCCTGATTTGTAGGAAACATATCTCCCAGAATATAGCGAATCTGAGGCTAAACATTTTATAAAGGGTACATCAGGATTTTATCTTTGTCCTATGAAATTTTCAGCCTCTGAAACTTCTTCAATCCTGAGATATAGTGAATGTACCAAAACTACCAGTTTTAGTATTTTAGGGTTTTTTAGCCTTAGGGTCAAACTAGGGTTTGACTTTCCCATAGTTTCACCCAACCAAAAATATTGAACCAGGTCTCTAAACTTAAATTTTTATGAGAGTAATCCTATGCCAGGCTCACTCAAAAATTCCTCTTTTGTAAAAATCCCTAATTTTCTGCAGCAAAAAACTGAAAATGCCCGAAATCAAATTTTTCTTTGATAGAAAGATGCGACCTTCGATGGAGAGTCGACCTAGCCTTCTTTTGCTGATGGATTGTGGATATAGACCCAAAAATTAAGAAGCCCTAGCTTCTATATCTACACATTGTATTCTTCTTAGGTTAGGTCTGATACCATGTTAGGTTTTTAACATTTAAGCAATATGATCTTAGGATCTTATCTGAGAGAATAAAATGCACAACAATAATCACAAGAGACAAGGGACACAAAGAATTTTCCTTGGGGAAACCATAAAGGAGAAAACCCCACAACTTCCTCATAGATAGAATGATCACCAATGGCAGCAGTAAAACCTAAAGACAAAAAAGATGATCTCCACAGTTGTTCTGTCTCTCACTTGTGTGAGCACTTCTTCTCTCACTCATGCGCCCTAGTTAAGTGTGTGTGTGTGTGTGTGTGTAATAAATAGAGAGGCACACTCTGTATTTGTATTCTTTCGTTCACTTAATTTCCACTCCAACAAGTCGGCCTCACTTAACAATTAGTTACCAAGGCCGAATTCTCTAGGAGAGTCTAATAACCCTAGTGCCCCACAATTGTGGGGACTTTTCCCTCCAATCAACAAGGAGGGTTAACCTTAACTCAATTGTGGGGACTATTTCCCCGACTTACAATGGAGGGTTAACCTCAATGAAATTACATGACTTGTTTAAATTATAGATACTTCTCAATAGGAACATTGGGGTACAATACATAAGATATATAACGGAATACATTCTGAAGTTACAAATACACCAACACTAGGTCTATGTCCCAACTTTACAAGTGAGTGTAACCCTATTCCCATTTACACAAAAACTGCTACATTAATTTTTTTTCATGCATTTTCATGGTGACTACACCATCACCATCCATTACTTCATTCTCTTTCTTTTCCAAGCTCTCTTTCTTACTCATTTTATGCCATTCTCCTTTTGTACCTACATCCAACCTTGTCATTGATGTCCATATAAAGAAGAATCCATCTACCGTATTACATGGGTCCTCAGCCATTGTAACCTTCAATTCTCTAGGAATTCTCTTCACATACATGGTTCATTAATCATGTTCCCACAACTAAGATTAAACCATCTCACATTCCTCCCGCAATCAAAGACTCAATTTATCCAGTTCCACATCAAGATAGGATATGAGTACACCTGCCACCCTCGTGCCTATCCCATCGGTTTATTTCACACTTGATGCAACATTCATTATGATCTGGCATATTAAGAGGGATACAATTTATTTCATGCTTTTAAGCATGCAAGAAATTACAGTTTAACCATGAACCAAAAACTGTTGGGGCATCGAGCACCAATGAACATGCACCTCACAACATATTAATTAAAAAATAAGATACAAAATTATAAAATTCCTATCATGATTCTCATGTGTAGACCTCTAACACTATCTTTTAAATTGTACATTTCATCATCTCTTCTCTTGGAAAATTATTGTTCTCTCTAGTGGTGGATCCCTTTTGTGGATTTTATGCGATAATTCAAAATCTAGTTCACCCGATTGAATTTTAGACATGCCCTTTGATACATATCGACAACCATATTCACAAATTCCTCCAATTTGCAACTTGTGTGCATTGATGTGTGTAGGTTTGCACCTCTCTATTGTGAATCCAATGATGTGCCTCCAATAAATTCGTACGAGAATCCTATCAATGTGCACACAATATCTATCCACTTGGACTCTTTCATTTGTTTGACATAATGAATTTATTTGATAATGGCTCAAAGAATACTTTCAATCCAAAATCTTATCCATCTATTAGCTCGTTTCTAGTGATGGCTCAAAAAATACCTTGGATCCAAGTTCGTGTCCTTGTGTTTTGAATACCTAACAACATCATTGAGAATAAGCATCCTTTGCACCCATGGTTTTCTTTTCAATATCTGCACATCTATTCAGATGACACCATATCCAGTGATTAGAATACCTTTATAGAATATATCTAACAAATCCTGTCAGATCTATACTTAACGTCATCATATCCATTGGATCCATTATTATTCATAATTATAAGAATCAGATCAGGCCACATTCATCACTTCTCGGTACAATACAACACATACCGCATATCTCAAGATCCCTGCGCATTCCTTCAATGCATTATCAATGCATTTCAACCATGCATATTTAAAATGCAGGTGCCAATGAAACAAGGAAAGCCTTGGCACTTATTTTACACATGAATGTCCTGACTAGAAACAACCTCAGCTTCAGCCCAGTTACCTAGTATTAATCAACTAAGTCAATGATCTTTTATACATTTTCATAATATAACACATATCCATTCCAATATCCATAATCTAAGACAACACATCACTCTTTCTTCATTACGGGACTACTTTCAAGTGGATTTCAATGATCTCTACCTTCACACAATTTCCAATGGTGGTTCTATTCACACTGCGAAAATGGGACAAATATTTTTCATGGCCCCCCTCTAGCTTCTAGTAGTATTCATAGGCTGTAGTAGTTGACTACCTTCACACAATCTCACCTGAGCTCTTGTGGTGATCTATCTCCTTGACAAAACCATAGCTTGGGATATTTCCACTACGAGTACTATAAACCATGGATTCCAAGGGATATTTGACCATGCACTCTGCACATTCACACTAACATTCTTAATGAGCACAACCGAGATCTAATCCTACTTTTTAGGATTTAAAATGAGCATAAATAATAATCACGAGAGAAAATAATAAGAATAACAAGCAACCACACACACACACACACACACACACACACACACACACACACACACACACACACACACATATATATGTATGTATGTATATATATTAGTTTACCCTAGAAATCCCCATGCAAGGAAAAACTAACCAATGGAGATTTTCATTACATAGCCAAAATTTTCCAACCAGGCCAAGTGAGCTAGCCACCACTCACCTCTAAGCGACTTTACAATGGAGCCTCCTCAAACCTTACATTGAATACCTTGGGCCAATACCATGGGCTACATGAAACCATGTGCTATACCTAAACAACCTTTGACTCATTCCAAAGTCAAGTTTAACCCTAACTAATAAGGAACCTTCACACTAAATATCAATTCCTTTGCCAAAGAAAGATCATCTTTCTTCAAAGTCCTCGGGACATCACCTTCTTTAGAAGTCCAAGAGGGTCCATCCTCTCCTTTATTTTATTTTCTTTTACAATACTTATTTTTAGTATTTAATAAGTAAGATATCTCCTAGCAACCAATGTGTCCTTTTGTTTTGATGATATGTTCCTCCACAAAGAATATTAAACATTTTTAATTATATTCATGGGATTTGGTAAGTGGACACTCTTTATATGCTCCCAACAGGGGATCTCATAAAATATCGATTACCTTCTCATCCCAATGGGAATTTTATCAACATAGGTATCAAAGAATTAAAGATCATTGAACATAGGTTCCCCATTTGAATCAAACATTTATGCAATTTCCTTATGCTTTTCCCTATAATATGCCCTAAT